>CANSNZ010000220.1:0-384722 GCA_947646795.1 Beta lomatogona
AATTAAAATGAAAACGGAGGGAGTATAAAAAAGTCAAAACACTTGAACAACAAATTATTTGTTATAAATCCAAAAGATAGATGAATGATATTTTGGTAAATGCACTTCTGCAAGATCCACTGACAACCTCCTTTTTTTAAATTGAAGATTGATTCATTAATACTAAGTCATACGATATCTAAGTCGAAACTTTCAAATAGAGCTCGGAGAAATCATAACAACCCATTTCAATTTTCAAACAAAGCTTATCGAGAGGTGTTAGCGCTTTCATTAGGTTTAACCTAATTAAGCGAATCGAATTTATCTGAACGGAAACCAGGTCTTATAGTTGTTCCAATGAATGCATGAATAATGCCACGTTGTCACTCCATACCTCTGCCAAGTTGTACACTTCAACATACTGTCATACATGATACATACATACAACTTCCCCTCATTTCTCTCTCTATCTGCCATTTCTCTCTCTCCTCTCCACCATTCCTCACTCACTCTCTCAATAACTGCAAATTTCACCACGCTCCCTCATCATTTCACTCCTTCCTTTCTCTCTCTCTCTCCCTTTCTAGGGTTACAGATTCTCTCTCATTTTTCTAGAGAGAGGAAATTCAAAGCTTCAAAATTCAAAAGAAAATTACTTTTTCTTCAGATTCTACCTGATTCTCATCAGAAAAAGGAGTGATTAACTTATAGATCGTTTCTTCTGCAACAGATTCGTTTGATTTTGTTTTAGGTTTTCTTTCTCGATTATTATTATTATTATTTTTTTATTGTTAATTTCTCATAATCGATTGAATTTTGATTACTCACGCAATAGTTTAACAAATAATTGAGGAAATTTGTTTGGCGGATCTGAAATTTGATTTTCGGTCTCAATTTAATTTGATTTTATGTTCGTTTTGGAATCCGTGCTATTCATGGCTCCAGAAGTAACGTTTTGTTAATGTAAGTTCATCTTTTCTCCTTAATTTCCGTTTTTTTTGTTCGAAGTTTAATATTGTTTGTTAGTTGATTGCGGTGTTTGATTTTTTATGGTTTTGCGTTGTTTTCTTAGCTTGCAATTTATTATTTTGATGCTGTAATCTTAGGGCCTGTTCCTTATCGTTTTTTGTTTTCAGTTTTGAGCTTGTTTGAAAACTAAAAGCACAAAAAGAAACCAGAAAAAGTGCTTTTCACTTTCAGTTGTCAGTTTTCAAAATCATCATGTTTCTAATAAGCTTGACCAGTTTTTTATCACACATATCATATGACTTTAAATACAAAAAACTGAAAACCACATTGATAATTTGATACAGAACGAGCCCTTAGGTGTGGTTATTGATTTTCTTTTTTCCTTTTTTGGTGATAAAATTATTGGTTACTGATAAATTAGGGTATGATAAAAGTGTGATATTTGCATCTATAGTAACCTAGTATGATCAACCTTAAGTACTCACTATGTTCCGGAATCGAGTGATCGATTCGCTAAGGTGGTCTGTTATTCAAAGTATAGTAGCAGATGAGGTTGCAAGGAAAAAGGGGAAATCCTATTTCAAAAAAAAGTTTCCTTTATGCCTCATTTGGTTTATAAATGAATCTAAATATATTATTCTTGGTTATAGTTTTCATGAGGATGGATAGTGTATATATATTTTTTGGTTGTAATTTTTCTTTATCCCCTCTCCCTCTCACTTGCCTTTCTTCTTTTATCTCTGGAACTTTAAAAGTAAGGGACCAAACGAAGCAAATAGATTTATGAAAGTTGATTTCTATTGAAATATTAAATACTAGTCTTATATGCACGTGATGCGTGCGAAAGCATATAAAATCCTTCATATATATTAGAGATAGAGATATGGTTATCTTATTTTTTTGTTTAGTTAAAGCAGGTAGTTAACCTTCCTTTTCTTCTTTTTCTTTTTTTTTTCTTTTTATATTTTTTGGTGTCCTCCATGTGTTGTCATATATAATAGAGATATACTCCAGAGAACATAGTATTCAGTTATTTCTCTCCTAATCAATCACAGCTTAACAGAAAAAGAGAAAGCATTGGGAATTTTCTTGTAATAAAGGGTTGTATGGTGGTCTAATGTGGCGATATGAATAAGGTTACCTTGCGTGGTAGATTTAAGAATTTGACATTTTAATTCCTTCTTCTGCTCTAAAATTAAAAAAAATAGCCAGTTATGTGTGGAACTCCAAATAACTGGGTGTTTTATCTAGTGCAAATGCTTTTGTACCACCCCCCAATTTATAATAGGCTCCTCAATGATAACAAGTATAATTTGCATACTGTTGTGCAGTTATGTTGGTTATTGCGTGGGAAAACAAGTCCGGCTTGGTAATATAGATGATATGCAGCAGTTCTTTAAGAAATGTCATAATTCAAGCTGGTTGTATTGGAGTTCTTTCCAGAGGAAGTTTATGGTTGGGAACTGCGAGACGAGTTTTGCATGACAATTGTATCCCTTCATATCTCTGGAATTGTGAGCTAAGAAGGTTCAGGGCAAGTGTAAAAATGATGGTTGATACGGGTGCCAATCGGGGTTCCATAGTTTCTGTCTTGCCAGAGAAAGAGGGGGATGGTGGCTATGCTACTGGAGGATGCATAAGGTGAATACTTTTGTGCCGATTTATTCAAGATTCTAATCCTTTCACTACTTTGTAGGAACCTGACTGTCTAATATCTAGGATTTAATTATGGTTGCATATTATAAGTGTAATAATTCTCGATTGGGAAGGATTGCTGAGAATGTCAAATTAATGTATGTATCTGTTAGTTTCAAATCTACGTCACTGATTATTACTATGGATTCTACAATGTAACTGCACCGAATCGTATAATCTTTCATGTAGTTCTTTTAGTTCCATTCTGAAAATTGAAAATGCTTTGAAGTTTCTCCTGAACGCTCACCATTCCTAATACATGCTATGCTTGTAGTTCACTCTCCATCATGCATAAAACAGTGGACTTTGATGGTTGACTCGTCTCATTGTCTTCATTAGTGGTGACTACCTGTTAGGGAAACGTTTCATTAAGGAAACAGGAATCAGCATAGCACTGTACCTTGTGTCCATGCTGGATAACCTTCTGCTTGTGGGTCATAAGTTATGAACGCTGGCAGTGGTTACCAAACAATTTTTTTTTTCTATGTTTAACCACAGCTGAAATTTGATTTGTTTTAACATCACACCGGCTTCAAGATTTATGCTTTCTTTGGCTTGATTGGATGTCTCCAGCTGTATGTTGCCCGTCACATTTCTGTATTATATAAGGCTTCTACATTGCAGGACATCAACAAATTTTCTTTTCCTATTATGTTTAAGAAAGTATTCTTCTTCATTAGTAACTTGTATTGCTATATTGAGTTGGTACTACAAAGTTCTATTAGTTACCACCTAGCATGGCTCTCATTGATTTGTTGTATCCTACTGTTGTGCATCTTGTTCTCGGTAGCTTTATGATGTTAGAGCGTTACTCGTTGAATTTACATGCTTTATATACAGTTTGATCAGATTCTGGTTTGCTGCAACGAATGCAACACCCATTCGCTACTTAGGGTTTCTCGAATTGTAGCTCACTCATTTTTATAGTGCTTTCTCCACTGAAATTATGGTCAAGCATCATATTCAGATTGAATGCAAAAAGCGCAACCCTTATTTCTAGAGATCGCCGATTTGTTATTTTTTACTAACATCCTACCATCGAACCAGTAATTCCAATTTATTGAGACAAAAACACCATGGTTTCCCAAAATATCCCTTATCCATTTGTAAGGGCTCTCTCTCTCTCGTTCCCTCTCTTTTGTGGGTCTTGCAGAGAAGCATTTGACAGTGTTGAAGAATGAAGTACTGTTGTGGTACATTGTTTACTGAAATTGACATATGAGTCCATGCATATAAAATTGATTTAAAGGAGTGTATTTTCGAACTAGGATCCAACTCAGCAGAAACCCCAACTTCATTCAGGATTAGACACTTGAAAGGTCTAGACCTCTGATTTCTGGACAAAGTTCTCCTGAAGTAACAGTAGGCTTCAATTGGTATGAACTTTGTTTTCTTGTCGAGGCTTCTCACCCCTATTAATTTTTATCTGCTATGCATGATATGGTGTAATTCCCGTTCCTTCACGGTGAAGGTTACCGACCATAAATAACTTTATAAAGTTAGGAGCTAATACTACTTTATTAGTTCCTAAATGGAAAGCTGCATCAGATGAGCCATGTGAAAGGCTCCCCTACTTTGCAGGACTCTCCATACCTATCTTTAAAAAGAAAGATAGCGTGACATTTATGTACTTTTAAGGGAACTTGATTTTAAAACTTGTTCTCTTTCTCCAAAGCCTGTTTGACAGAAGGAGTCTGATGTGTCAATGCTATTCTATGCGTGTTTTTACTTTCTGATATTTCTGTAATGAAATTACATTCTTAATCAGTCTTTCATTTATTATTGTTACTTAATGGAGTCCAACTTCTCTTGATTTGCTTGTTGTGTGACAGTGAAGATGGAAAGTTAAGCTGTGGATATTCAAGTTTCCGGGGAAAGAGAGCTAGCATGGAAGATTTTTTTGATGTCAAAATGTCCAAAATGAATGGGAAGACTGTCTGCCTCTTTGGAATATTTGATGGTCAGACTTTCTAGTCTTAATTTGTGATATATTTATTGCCATGTATGTCTTCGAACCTTAAGAACGTGCATGCTTGAATGTTTCTTGGTGAAAGTTTTCCTTTTAACCCTCGTTCGCCCTACCTTCCTTGGATTGTTTGGGGGTGGATCTTGCTTTTGCAGTGTGAAAGTCTAAGTTGATTGGCTGCATTTTGTGGCTTAATGAGTGGCACAGTGTGGATTCGTTAAATGGCTTTTGCATTGAAGCGGTATTGGTTGCTTTCTTCTAGCTGGCTACCTATTATAGGGCACATCAGCAAATACCCACAACGAGAATTTAGATATGAAGTGTTTGCTTCTGCTAGATTCACATATGCACTTGATACGGCTTATATATGATCAAACTGCTGCCTGCCTCTTCTAGATTCCCTGCCTTCTTCCCAATAAAGAAAGATCTAGATGCACGCAGCCAATGTGGTGTAACAGAACTAACTGTTGTCAGCAGCCGAGGCAAGTGAGGAAGTTGGATCTACATGTGTATAACTGTAAGTTGGATCTCAGACGAGTTGAGGACGTTTAATAGATAAATATAGACATTTAGACTGGTAGAGAATCCTTATCCTGAGATAATAGATAATCCTTAATCTGGTGTGCTTCTCTAAGTTAGCTGGCAGATCTCCTGTAATTTGAACATGAAGGTCGAAGAGTGGTACATACATGTAGAAGTGCTTTGATTTTCGTAAGCTTAGCATTCATTCTTGATTGTGCTGCTCTTTTTTTTTTGGTTTGTGGGCTGGGGTTGCTGGCCATTGTATGAAACAATCATGAATGGCAAGAGTGCAAAACAATTTAGAAGATTTTGTTTAAGATTAATATATTGAAGCTATACTCCACAACATGAGCAGCTGCAAAATAATGATAATTCATAAAGGATCCAATCACTGAGAGTCTCTGGATGTTTGATGTAAGCCATCTCATCTTTGACGGGAATCCTATACTTGACACTATGGCTAATGTCTATGTTACTCGGACTTGGGCTCATGTTAGATACGGGAATGTATCTAAGTGTCCGATTCGTCTATTTTATTTGGGCCCAAAATGAAGTGTCAAAGTATCTACATCCATGGCAAAATGAACTGACATGTCTGTGCTCAATGTTGTGCTTGATATTTGAGTAAGAATTTTTGCTTAAATATGGAGAAGGTTGTTAACCTGGACATGAATGTCGTTTCCATTGAGGTGAACCTCAAGATTCGTTGTTTCTTGAGTTTGCCATCAGAATTCAGAAGTTGCCTCACGTTCTTGATCGGCCTCTTAATTAGTTCAGGCTTATTGGTTTGTTATTCTAAAAATCTGGAATATAAGAAAGGGAGTTGAAGATTCACAAGTGATGAAGAGAGAATTTAGTAATTTCTCATAGTCAATATTGCCAAAGAGCGGAGAAGTGGACATATGGAGTATGATGGGCTTGGATGAAGGCCATTCTGGGAAGGATTTTTAGCTTACAGTTCCGCAAAAATCGGTACTAAAGCCATTATGTATATTGACATTCTTGTATTTAAATGGAAATACTTGTGCTGTTGACCTGCTGTACATATTCTCACGATAAGAGAATAAGCTGCTAATTGCTACGTTTTCTGAGTGTATTTCAAGATATTTCTCTGTATTCTTGCATTACTATGGCAACGTGGAATTCTTCCAACTAGTCACTTCTTGGAGAGATGGCTGTGAAACCCGATATTAGACCCACAAAATACACTTCCATGAGGGATTTCTTTGTTTGCTTGGATGATTTTGGTTCTGCATTGTAACTAGGTCTGATTAAAGGTGATAGAACGATGATAATACGCTGAAGCATAAGGCAAATTGCATATGAGGAGCAGAATGTAAGTTTTGTGATGAGGGTGGAAGAGGTTGGCTTGTTGAAAAACCTGAATCGAAGAAGTAAACCTAATGAGGAGGGAGAGAAAGGAAGTATTGCAGAAGGCATTAAATTAAATTGTAGGTTTTGTTCGTTGCTATGGTTTATGTCCCAAGAAGGGCACAACGCACAACTATATAAGTTTTGTTAGTTATCTACCCCTATGCTAACAGTAAACTTTCTACTTGATTATTTGTAATCGTCTGTCTTGATTTACATCCAATATATATGATTTTGACAGTTCTGCACTATGCATATGTAACTGGCACTTTTAATATACAATTCTGTGCTGCCGTGTTCATAGCAATTTATCACGACTCACGGGTTCCCAGAATGCTGCATACTGTACCTTGATACAGCACATAACGGGTTTGGAATTAATTTAGCCTGATCAAAACCATATTTGAGTGCATACCTTCTGTGAGTGATATATGCCTTGTGTCGTGCTAAGTTCCCATGGGGTTGATGTCATTGCTACAAATAGCAAATACCGAAAATATGAACAATAGGAAAGTATCCCTGTAAATCTGTTATGTAGATTTATGGTTACAAACTCATTTAATGTGCAGGTCATGGTGGTTCTCGTGCAGCGGAATATTTGAAGCAACGTCTCTTTGAAAATCTCATGAAACATCCACAATTTATGGGGGACACAAAAGTGGCTATAAGTGCGTTCATACTTTGTGGTCTTTTGTCATGATTATTTATGCTAATGTGGCTGGCATTATTTCTTTACAACATACAATTGTCTGTTTTATTCTGTATCTTTTAGATTTTGAGAAGGCACCTTGCTGCTTTCAGTTGTGTTTTTTTTTCGGTTGCCGCTGGTTTATTTCCATGTGACTGTTTAATACCTTTTGCTATTCTGTGATATAAATATAATTTTTGATGGCTCACAGAGTAACATAATTATGAATGTTAAGTATTGAAGGAAAGGAGGTAATTTGTACTTATAACATTGTCTTGAGTAAACACTTTTTGCACATGGGAGATGGATTGCTGACCTAAGTGATTGCTTACTCGTTTTCTAGAAAAATATTATCCATTCACTTAATTTTGAACATTTCTTATTCTTGTGCCAGAATGTAAGATTCTCCATTTGTATGTATACTATTTTCACAAGGTCTGATTGTGTTGCTTTGCTTCTTGCTTGTTGACCTTATTTTAGTGTGGTGCAAACCCTAGCGTCGTCCTTGATATCAGGCGTAAGGATGTGGCTTGAGATGGGATTTAGCAATCCCCTTAATAACTGGTTCTTTTGAACAATTGGTTGAAATTAGTACTTCTGGGAGGCCTAACAACCACACTGAAACCTATACGAAATATGAAGTGTAACACAAGATGTATTTTTCTTTAATTTGTCCGTTTGCAGCTAAGAGATAGGCATACTTTACTTTGTCCCTATATCTTCTTTGGGATTCCCCTAAAAGATCTCCTCATACTAAAAATGATCATGAGGGGGGGTTCACCGCTTTACTCTCACATTCATCACGTTTCATCCCACTAATTTTGACTCGTATTGATTCTACACGACGAAAATTTTAAAATGTAACAGAGCTCCAATGGAACAAACAAAAGGGGACCGTGGGTGTATGTTCTAGCCGAGACAAGGTCCACCACATGCAAGTCTTATTTGAGGAGGAATATCTAGAGAAATGGGATTGAAATTGGAATCATGTAAATGAAAGATAATTTGTTCATTTGCATTCCCCTTTTCACCTCTATTATATATAATTTTTATCCATTAATAATCTTTTGAGCTTTCAAAATCATATTTTTGGTGTCACTTGTAAGTGGAAGGATTAGTTATTGAACTTCATTTGGAAGTAATGTGTTAAACACTTTAAATGATCTCTCTTTAGGAAACACAATAAGGTTCAAATTGTCCTTTTTTTTTTTTTTTTTATGTTTACATTATCTAAATTTGCATATATATATATATATATATATATATATATATATATATATATATATATATATATATGCATTAAGCTGAACTAATAATATTCCTTTAGTATTCTAGCCATTTTCTTAGCATCAACTGTTGTGCTCTAGAATTAGGCTTATAAATGCTTGAAAGTATTGGTTTTGTCTCCTTAGTACCCTCTCCCCCTTGCTGTGCCTTAAGAGTCTTGCATGGAATGTGTTTTGCCTATATAAAATGCTGTATGTTATCTGAAAATTGGTGAATCCCTGCAGGTGAAACATACAAACAAACTGACAATGAATTCTTGGATGCTGAAAAGGATACTTTTAGGGATGATGGGTCCACAGCTTCAACAGCAGTACTTGTCGGAAACCATCTCTATGTAGCTAATGTTGGGGATTCACGTACAGTTTTATCCAAGGCTGGAAAAGGTTAGTATGGTGTGGGTTTCTTTTACTAAATTTTATGGAGTAAACTGGGGGAGTAGGTACTATTTTTTTGTATGGTATGTTTTTTCTATAACTCTGCTGCTTTTCAATGACACTTAATGATGAAATTATTATGTAACGTTATGCAACTTGTTGCTCTAATTAATGTCATCACGTATATATTAGGCCATTGTTTTTCTATTATACTATTTGCTACCCTTGGCCCTTGGCATGGTCTAGTCACATTTTGTTGGTGTGAGGCTGCACATTTGAGGAGCTGGCCTTTATGGATAAGTGATATAAGTCCAATCTCGAAGATTTTGTATTCTTGCAACTAACTAATATAATATTATATACATATATATTTGGTTTACTGGAGATGAGCTTTTCGGCTTATATCATATCTTGGTTTACTCGAGATGCTTTGGATTGGCAGTTCAACCAATTCAGAGTAACAATGTTGCAGATGCGCATAGAAAAGTGGTTTCAAATAGTGGTCTCAAATTTATAGGCAATGGTGAGTCATGAAAAACAAAACTGGGAAGAGTTCTCTGATGAGACTGAGAGGAGTTGGATTAGATTTACAATTTTTAGACTATTAAATGTAAAGGGTGATGAAAATGAAAAGGCATGACGAAGAAGAGTGATCAGTGGTAATCCTCATGTGAGTATCTTTGTCCTTGTCCAGTGTAATGTGTCTTTCTTGATATGATTAATGGAGTGATTCATAGTAAATGAGATTCTTGCTGAGAGAGAAAATATATATGCTGATTATATGTTGCGTGTTTTCATGCAGCATAATTCTTATACTGTTTATCACTTTTCTGTAGCCTATTTAAATTGTCTTGTAACGCTTTAATGAATTGAAATTGCAATATGGTTGAGAAATGCTGATTTTTTTGGAGTTCGTCTCTTTCCTTTCTGTACAGCAATACCGCTTTCTGAAGATCACAAGCCAAACAGACTTGATGAGCGGAAGAGAATTGAGAGTGCAGGTGGTGTTGTGATGTGGGCAGGTGAGATCAATTTATAATCAGCAGACTGCAGTATAAGTTTTTTCTTACCTCATCTTTCTTATTTGTATGGAAAATTTGGTTGCTGAAGTCCTGATTGTAGAAATTCTTTGTGGTGGATGTCATCAAGCATCATCCAACCATGTGGTCCCTGCTGTTTTTTGGGTGGTTGTTACATTCAGCATATTTCTTGAAGCATCTGGACAAATCGATTATCACTTATACTACCTTAGAATTATAGATACCTTTTCTTTCGTGGTTGTCTGTACTGGGAATTGTATTTCTTCTTGTGCTGCCAAATATGTGGTCATGTGGTTTGTCCAGAGCAGTCTGGTTAGCACTGTTTTGTTGAAACTTGGACCAATCAACCTGAAGGGTCATGGTGAAATCTTTGAATGCAAGTTATGCACTCTGTTTGGCATTTCTACTTTAACCTTTGACACTTGTGAGAATCGTGACATCTGGTGGGATACTTGAAAAGCTGTCTGGTTCAGTACAAGTGCTTGTGGTTTGTTTGGACAATGATACTTTTGATTGATCATTGGGGAGGTAACGTCAACTTAGAAGGAAATTTGCCATTTAAGAGGATGTCTTTTCTGGCCTGGCGTATCACAAATTGATGCTGTATGTGCTGCATTTAGGCCTGTCTTGGGTTTGATTGTCTATGAGACTCGCATATATCCTCTCCTCAGTAAGATTGTAGATGACTTGCCTGCAATTTTCTTTTTTGAATTCTTGTAATGGAATAGGAAGGCCACACTGTTCTTTTTGCCTATTTTCTGCAGTTGCAAGTTGTTAGTTCTTCAGATACCTCCCTGTAGAAAGAGGGGAGGAAAGGATTATAACTGGAGAATACGTTCATGATCTGTTTCTTCGTTTACCAAAATAAATCTATTTTCTCAGATTTTGAATCATGATAAACAATAAATTTGGCTTAGTCTCCAAAGAGGGATTTTCAGCTGCGAGGAATGGCATTTCACATTGTGCAATTTAGTTTATGGCGACTGGTTAATTATCTTTTAACGAACAACTTGTGGGTTCGTTGGTGTTATGACTGATTGGTGGTCTCTCTGAACATACACAGTTGACGTACTATTAGCAGTTGGGCCTCTGATGGTTCTCAGTTAGCTTTGCATTGGGCACGTTGGAAAATGGTTCTATAGGTGACATGCTGGCTTACTATTTGCCATTTGACTCTTTTCTGGCCACACACACCATCATGAATGGTATGTAATGATTCTAAAGAGGTTGAACTCTTTGTGGTTGGTCGGGACTGAGGAGTCGGAAGCTGCGATTTTATTGCTTACCTTTGCTGTAAGTCAGGATATTTCTAGTCGACCCTTAATACTTTGCAATGAGCATGTGTTTCTTCTGAAGAAAATAAGAGCGGATTGCTAACCTTGTTTATCCATTTTATTCCGAATGCCCATTAATAGTGAATTTTGGAATCCTTTACTCATTGACAAGTTGATGTCATTGGGACAAAAAGCTCAGTGGTTTCCTCATTCATTATAGTTATGATTCTGCCAGTTAATAGTGAATTTTGGACCCTTTTAGTTATTGACAAATCGATGTCATTGGGATCAAAGCTTTGTGGTTTTGTCATTCATTGTATAGTTGTGCTTGTGCCAATAAATCGTTCATTTTGTACTCCTTTAGTCATTGACAAATTGACGTTATTGTGATAAAAGCTCTATGGTTTCCTCATTCATTGTAGTTGTGCTTATGGGACTTGTAGGTTATGGGATTTATACTAGATAGTGATTAATGAGAGATACAACAACAACAACAATGTATAAGCCTTAATCTACTTACAACGAGGTTGGCTCGGCTGCTTGAGTTAAAATATTACATCTGGTGATTGTCTACATAGATTCTGAGCCTCCATTCCCTTTTATCAAGTGCTACATGCTCTTGCAAACCTTATTTCTTCATATCATTCTGAACACTCGAGTTTAGGAAGTGTAGCATGTCGCCGAGTAGGGAACAGTTCCACAAAAATATCATATCGACTCATGCCCATGGATGTGACAAGGTTTTACATTGAATAATGTGTGCGGGTGGTTAGAAACTGGAAATTGTGACAACTTTAAGTAGACATGAATTTTGAGAGATGGTGTATCCTTTCAATAAGTTTACCAACTACCTCGTATTAATTATGTGTTTGGTAGTATTCTCGGTAGGCACTCATTATTGGTTCTTTAGTCTGAGTATGCAAATTACAATTTTGTCTTTCAGCTCGTTTAGTTTGTGATGCTTCTTTGCCTGTTTATGATCTGAACCTTCCTGGTGCAAGGTTGTCCAAATTGCGAGTTGTACAAGTTCTACAATATATGGATACATGAATAGGATTCATCTTATGAAATGAGGTCACCTTTTTGGATAGTTGATAAAACATTTGCTGACTAAGTTCATTTGGGCCACATGTTTGGTCCAAGTTTGTCCATTCATTTTCGAAGTAGTGTCGTGCATTCCTACTTCTTCAGGGATAAATGCTGATTGTCACAATCATCACTTTCTTATAACCGAAGATTTTGCTTTTCAGGGACATGGCGAGTTGGAGGTGTATTGGCTATGTCTCGTGCTTTTGGTAATCGCATGTTGAAACAGTTTGTTGTTGCAGAACCTGAAATTCAGGTAAGACATTCTTGTCCTTTCTATTGAGCGGAAAATCTATGTACAGTAGGTGGGAGTATTGTTTTAGCCAATTTCCTATTAAGTGTGAAGATTTGGGGTTTTTCTTTGGGAGCTTGGCAAAATAAAGAGTTGTTACCTGTTCATGTCAGGAACAAGAGATCAACG
Source organism: Beta lomatogona (assembly GCA_947646795.1). Classification (NCBI taxonomy): domain Eukaryota; kingdom Viridiplantae; phylum Streptophyta; class Magnoliopsida; order Caryophyllales; family Amaranthaceae; genus Beta; species Beta lomatogona. The sequence continues at coordinate 12,673 of CANSNZ010000220.1, forward strand.
AAGAACTTGAATTGCTGGTGCTTGCTAGTGATGGCCTTTGGGATGTTGTCCCAAATGAGGTACACTGTTCTACTGTTTGAATGTAGTGTGCTGTTTGCTAGTTTCCTTCTCTCTATATGAAAACTGATTGAGATGCTTTAAAAAACTTGACTACAATGTGAATATTGCATATCTAATGGTTATGCAAGCTGAACTGCGTGTTATAACCTGTCTTTGAAGAAGTATGTAAGTATTAGGACATAAATTTATCAGTAATTCTTGCTTCTTTGTGTTTTTTAGTTACTGCATGGAGGGTTATATCAATCTTTTTTTATAACATTCGTTTGGGGTTATGTTTCAAACATTTAGTTGTATTTTGAAGAGAAAGGGAGAAAGAGGGACAGTAAATTTTCTATTCCTTTTATATGTTTATGATTTTGGGGGAAGAGAAGGGGAGGGAAATGAAATGAACCTATTTCCCTTTCACACTGATAATGTTCTTGAATGATTGTATTTAACATTTTCAACATCAATAGCTGAGTGATTTGTGCTTGCTCTACTGACAGGATGCTGTTTCAATTGCCGGGACAGAGGAAGAACCCGAAGCAGCTGCTAGGAAATTAACTGAGACTGCTTTTAACCGTGGTAGTGCTGACAATATCACCTGCATTGTTGTGAAGTTCCACCATGAAAAGACAGGAGGCCCCCAGCTTGACCAGCAAAACGAATCTGAGCTTGAGCAAGACAAAACTGTGGATCCCAAGCTCCAACAAGAGCAGAGCAATGTATCTGAGCTCCAACAAGAGCAGAGCAATGTATCTGAGCTCCAACAAGACCAAATCAACACCTCGGAGCTCCAAGATGACCTGATGACAGAAGTGGAGCTCCAACAAGACCAGATAAAAGAAGCTGAGCCCGAACAAGAGCTGGTCAAAGAAGCCGAGGTCCAACAAGAGCAGAGCGAAGTAGTTCAACCACGGCATGATTTAGAGGTTCCATTGGGTCATTTTTCTGGTGGGGGATCTTTGGCATCAACTTAGCCTGTGAAGGAGTTCAGTATAATAGAGCTGTTCCTTAGCTTTCTTGCCCCTCTTTTTTTCTTTGATGTCTGCCATTTTGTTCCTTTTATTGGGTATTGGACTTCATTTCTGTATTCGCATGTCTAGTATCTGTCCATAGAATTGTATTTCTCCGTAATCGCATTGCCAATGAAATGAGTATGTTATTCCCCTTGTCTAACTGTTTAGAATACATTATCTAATACTTCCTCCGCAACATAATAATTACAACATATGGGTATTATTTGTCAGGTATAAAATATTTATTTGTTGCACTTATTTTGTTACGGAGGAAGTAGTTGAACATCATACCTAATGTTGGCGAAATAGACTTGAGCAGCATGGTGACATAAACGCCAAAAGTTGTGACTCGATCTTCCTTTGCCATGAATTCTTTTCATACAAGGGGATAATTTTTAATTTTTTTGGTTGTCAAATTGAAATGAAGGTTGAAGAAAGTAGTGTTACATTATATAATATTTTGTTTTATTTTATGCAGTTTATTTATTCTATGTGACTATAATTTTGAATTTTTTTTATATCTTTATATAGAAGAATAAAAGTGTAGTAATGTAGTAAATCATTAAAAAAATTCGTTTACAATGTGCACCACATCTATCTGAAACTTTACCGAATCGGAATCGGAATCAAACTCCTAATCTACATGGTAAGTTGGTAAAACCCTCTTTAAGTAGATTTCTCAGACCATAAATTCCCTCGTATTCTTCCGCAAATCAATGGATTCCTCAGCCCTATCACTCCTTCCAACCACCACCTCCACCAACACCACCACCACCCCTAGGCACACATTCATCTCCCGTCTCCACGACGAACTCAAAGATTGCATCTTTCTCTTCAAGCAAGGCTGCCGTCCATGGAGCGAACTTATAGACACATACGCCTTCTCCACACCCACATCCCTCACCGAAGCCGCGACTCGCATCCGTAAAAACTACTCTTACTTCCACATTAACTACCTCGCTATCCTCACCATCTCCCTCGTAATATCTCTCCTCTACTACCCTCTTTCTCTCCTCGTCTGCCTCTTCCTCGTCGTCGTCTGGTCTGTTTACCACTTCTTAAACTACTACTACGATGATCAGCCCCCAGTATTACCTGGAATATTTGGTGGACTCTACGTTATCTTGATCGTCATAGTTATTTGGCATACTGGGCTTGGATATATTATAATGTGTGGTGTTGTGGGTGGTTCACTTGTTGCATGCATTCATGCAACTTTTAGGGTTCCTGAAGATGAACATCTTATTCAGCTTTATCATCAACATTCTGATGTTCCTCCTACTGGCTTTCTTTCATCCCTTTCTGCTTCCACTAGAAGAGTTGATCATCAAGTTGCTGATATGATTTGAGAAGCGAATTAATTTGGTTTAGTTTGGGTTTTATGTTTCATTACGTAAGGTAAAACTATTGCAAGAATCAAGATCAATGTGATAATATTTAGTGTTTCTCAATCTGATTTAGACAATAAGACTAGATTAGAAGAATGCTTTTTTTTCTTTTCATAATAACTGATCTACTTTTCACAAAGCCTCTAAAGGTTTGATAAAGTCACAACTCTCATATGAATTTGATAAAGTAGTGTTTTAATGTATGTAGGTCTTATTGCTTGTTTAGCAAGTATAGTTACTATAGGAGCTGTTATTTTCCTTACTAGCAACTTAGCAAGTATAGTTACTATAGGAGCTAACTGTTATTTTTCTTACTAGTTGTTAGTGTTTAGATGTTTGTTGGGTAATACTTCAAAATTTATAGCACCCATTTCAAAGCGGACTCCCTCTTCCTTAGATAGAGAAGCGACTAAAAAAAAAAAATGGTGTCGTTCATATATAGAGAGCTAACTTTTGAAATAAAAGCTTAAAAAAAATAGAATTGTTTACATATTTTATCATACATTCGGGTATATCATGAGCATACACCCAAGACTATTTTTATGCTCATTGTTCATTTGGAATCATCTAAATGAGCAGAATTTAATATCGGTTGTACCATGCACAAGGTACACTCGGGTGTATGATGAATGAACTCAGAATTGTTTCCAATTCCTAACTACAAATTACGACATATATAAAGCTAACAAAAAAAAAAAACAGATTATGATATATATAAGCTATTGAAAATACTCCGATTTATTTTCCCCCTTCATGCCTTCTCAAGCAGCAAATCGATCTTGAAAACCGAAAACGGACCATATAATGTCCTTGAAAAATGGAGAGGATCTCGTCATTCAAATTGGTATAGGATCAACAAGGACTGATGAGATTTTATCTTGTATGATTTGGTTAGGATTAGTGTAACCATCATGTCTTCCCTTGTAAAACACATCGGTTGAGCGATTAAGGTGGAGAAGACGATCCAATAAAGGCTTTGGGATCATATATGGTCGAAGCATCCCTTGGTTGAAATCCTTCCATGCATCCTCTACATGCTTTTCTACTGCTTGATAAGCCTGTTCCTCGTCTAAGGTGCCATGTTCATTCATGTAGCATTGGACTGCTGAAACAACATGGTCTCTAGTAGCCTGCTCATACTGCATTACATATATTAGTATTAGTATTTTATTACTATTAAATTACCATCACATAATTACATATAGTATTAGTGTTATTACTATTGTAATTCTTTTACACAAGATTTACATATTCACGAGCTTCATAAATTTTGTCTAGTTGCATAATGTAAATCACTTTTTATTTGTACATATGTTGTACCTTAGCTGTGCTTATTTATCTTATGAATACTTCATCATATATGAGTGCAATATAATGTTGCACCCGAAAAGTTGTTGTGAGTTTGTGATAGATTCAATCGACAAGCAAAGAAAACAACAAGAGCGAACGGATTTATGTAGTTCACTAACAACGCGTTAGCTAAATCTATATTCGGGGTAGAATATGATTTTAGTATCTTTGAGGAGAGCGTATAAAATAGAGAATTTGGAGGCAAAAAAGGATTAGAAGGTTTATATAGTACCCTTTTAATAATAGCGAGACCTCCGTAATGGTAGGTTATGGTTATGTTGGAATCCTAAGAAAGGGGATGTGAAATTGATTACAGGGCATGCTCAGGCCCTTCATTGTTGTGTTGTAGATATGAGGCCTCCAGTTTCATTTTATTCCTGTGTATGCTTATAACACCATTGAGCTTAGGAAAGATCTTTGGAATTTTATCAACTTAGGTTCTGCTCAGATTAGTGGTCCTCTTCTCATGTATTTGTCTGAAATGGAGGTACATGTTACCACCCCTTTTAGATTTTTAAATGTTTTATCAGATCATGTTGATTTCCAAATTCTTATTTTGAATTCATGGTCTCAAAATAGACTTGAAAGGCTAATTCGAAGCGCCAGATAATAGATTCAAGACATTCAAATAAAAATGCATAGCTACGTACAATAATGGTGTACGAAATAACATAAGAAACGGAGTAAATTAATTAGATTAGACGGCCTTCTTAGCATTATGAGACAATAATGTAGCAAGACTGAGAGAGTAATTACCTTGGTGCCTGCAACATCATTCATGAGCCTAAGAATATTATATGAAGCTTCCACTAGTTTAGGCATGGGATCTTGGTACACCCATTCAAGACTCTCCTTTGTTGCAACGGGTCCCATACCAATAGATGACGAGACGATCCCTACATTATAGGCAATGGACACTCGAGCATTTTTCAGATACTCATCATATGTGGGGGTGTATTTTTGACGGAGCCATTTTGCTTCTTGAAGCCATGTCTGGCATACAACGTACAACTACAACAAATTGCATTAAATCGATCAATAGCATGTTAACAACGTACTAGCTTTTTTGTTGAGGTGGCCTCGTGGGAAGTGGTTGATTACAAATGGTATCAGAGCAACCTTGTGATTGCTTGCTGATCGTGTGGATAATTAATCCAAGATTAGTTGCCTAGTGGGGGAGGATTTTAGGGCTATATCACCGGTTGCGGTCGAATATGCATGTGATTAGTTTCCAGCCTAGGGGGGACCCATAGGTCGTGGTGGCCGAATATGTGGAGTCCTCAGGCGCAACGAGGGTGTTGCTATCCTAAAGTGGAGTATATGTAATACCCCTCATGATTGCTTTAAAATGATTTAACATGCTACTTATTCCAACAATATGCTTCTTTCTTTTAGAGAGTTCATTTCCTTAGTTACTCCACAGTTAAACGTGCTTGGGTGGGAGTAGTCTTGATATGGGTGACCTCCTGAGAAGTTTCTCTCAGAGTGCGCATGAGTGATGACAAAATGCGCTGAAAGAACTTAGTAGGTTATAGTCAATAAAATTATGATATATACCTGCATTTTTAGGTGATCTACCGCAAATGACCTTCCTTCTTTAGATAGGTGTTTCTCAGCTTCATCCACGACTTCAAGTAGCACTTGGAAACTAGTGTTAAAATATTGAGGCAATCGAGATACATAGCTGTGATCCCACCTACAAATTCGGTTAATGCAAACATTAAATTAGTACACTAGCTAGTGAAAATTTAAATTAAACATTAAGTAGGGAGCTAATTTACGAACCTATGAACTGCTTCAACGAGGAGCTCGAGAATTTCATAGGTGCCATATGCATCAAAAAGGTCGTCAAAAACTTGCAACATCATGAATATTTTCATGAATATATTTCTGGCATATGAATACTCAGGTTCATAATAGCATCCCACTATCCAAAAGTAGCCCTCCACCAATCTATCTCTGGTAAATGTTGCCTTCGAAAACAAGTCCTTCCACCAACTAATTTTAGATGATATAACAATTACATGTTAGAACATTGATATATACTCCTATATGGAGTATGATTTTAAGGGAGATATGTGCACTGGTTTGTATATTTGTGCACGCCTGTGCATGCTGGAAACTGGAAAGAAGTTTCTGAAAAGATTTGGCATGCCCGTGCATATCCGTTGTTCTGAGAGGTATTCATAGTTATTGCCCTCATTGTAGGATACTAATAGTTATCAACCACCCTTTATGATCAATTAGTAGATGGTGCAAATTGAGAGCACCAAGAAAATCTTGCACACATATCATATTGCAGGGAGATGATAACAAAACACGTGCTCGAGGATTTAAGACTGACACGCAAATGAAGATTTGGTTCAATAATATGAGCATTAAGTAAAAAAAATGGACGTCTTTGTTTTTTTTATAAGGGGATCCAACTCTAAAATGTTCTTTTATGTAATACTCCCTCCGTACCATAATATAAGTCCTGATTCTGTTTTTACACGGGAATTAAGGTAAAGTAGAATCTTGTTTTTCATTTTTATTGGGAAACACCTATATTATTTTTTTCTTTTTAACAAAAAATAAAAACTAAACATTAATGTTGTATAGTTTATTGTGTAGATGAGTTCAATGGGGTAAAAGATTCCATTTTATCATTAATAATGGTGCATTGGAAGCTGAAATTATAAGGATTTTTTGGGAATTAAATTATTTTTATGAGGGTATTTTGGACATAATTATTGATTGAAAATAGAAACAGGACTTATATTTTGGGACACTTTAAAAGGAAAGGGGACTTATATTATGGGACGGAGGGAGTACTATACAATAAACTTTTACGTAAGACACAATATTCGAAACTAAGATAAAATGTGCATTTATTATTTAATACTATAATAATCAATGCTGCAACATATGTTTTTTTTGTCTATGATACGATCTTCAAAAACTAAGACCAAATGTATATTTTAATGAACTCGATGTTTGATTTTTCATAATATAGAACCCAATTTAATGTTATTTTTAAGTCCTCAAAATGTTCATTTGCATAAGAAACAATGTTCAAAAATAAGATCAATTGTACATTTAGAATTTAATTATAATAATTAGCGCTGCAAAATATGTCTTTCACCTAATACACAATGTTAAGAATAAGAACAAATGTACATTTCAATTAACTCGATATTCTTTTGTTTTACCCCCTTTATATATGGACGTTTGATTTTTGATAAAAGGACCCAAATTTAATGTTGTTTTAAATTCTCAAAATGTTCATTTGCATGAGAAACAATGTTCAAAATTAATATTAAAAGTACATTTATAATTTAACAATATGATAGCATATGTTCTTTCATTTAATATGCAATGTTCAAATATTAAGACCAAATGTACTTATTAAGAGGCTCAATGTTCTTTTGTTTTTCCCCACTTTACAAACGTTTAGTATTTGATAACAAGTACCAAATTTCATGTTCTTTTTAAGCCTCAAAATGTTCATTTAAGAAACAATGTTCATATATAAGCCATTATTTTCTAGAATTGGAATTATCATGAGAAGCTCTGGATAGGCCATAAGCCTTTCGTTTTATGTTTTCTATGTGATGTGGATTTAGTAGAAGATGGATAGGATTCCTTGGAATATAATGTGGAACGATTTGTTATATGTATTGATATGAAAATTCTCAGATTTCCTAAACACATAATTAGAATTTGAATTCCAATATTTCTATTCCAGATTTTCCATTCAACTATTTCAAATGAATTACTCATTTCCAAATGCAACGAGAGTATTTGGACTTTGGAACATTGTCTATTTGTTAGTAACAATCGACAATAATTAGTATATCATTTGATATAAGAATTGATTGAAATGTTTGACAAAATTGAATTGTTATATCTGATTCTAATATGAATTATTATTAGTTTTGAAATGATTTTTGAAGTATTTTGCTCTAAATTCATGGATTAGACAACAATAAGGTTAGTAGTCGGTAGTGACAGACCATCCATAAATTCCTGGATCCGCCACTTGCCACGGGGCTAGTTATGTCTAGTAGAGTTAAGTATGTAGAATATTACCTAGTTATGTCTCGCAATTCTTCTTTGTGCAACAACTGGAGTAAATTGAAATCTAATTTTGCCAATTTGAGTAGAGTTTTGTTGTGAGAAGCATCTAGTTCATAGAATGTGATGTAATGCTTTGACTCTAGTCGAACGAAGCCTCTGTGAAGAGGTTGACGAAGGGCATGAGCAACTTGTTCAGCCAAAGGAGAGCTCATCAACTTATCATCTATGTATTTAGTTAGATGATAAGTTGTAAAGACAAGGGCTTCATCTAGGATATCATCGTCATGGATTCGAACATGCGACGCCTCGTACAAGCTCAACAACCCCCGCATGTCGTTAAGTATGCAAGTCTTAAAGCCTCCTTTATCATTAGTAAACTTCTTAAAAACATCTGTGTTTTTTTTTTTCATGAAAATCAAATTAAACCGTAATTAGAAGTACTCAAACCAAGAACAATACAGCAGAAGTAGTACTTATTTTATACAATTAATTAAGTAATCAAACTTTATAGAATGTAGTCAAACCGAAAAATAAAAGCTTTTAGTGAAGTATTTATTTTGTTATAATGTATACTTGGATTATGGAGTATAAAAAAATCAATGCTATATCTGAAGCTATTGTTTGTTTTTGCTTGGATTATAAGAAGTATGTGTAACTCAATATCAATGTTCTAACAATCTCAAAAATAAATAGTAATAATAATTATAATGATGTTCATCTATATATGTACCTAGCTAAAATTCAAGGCAAAAACATGTCATGTTGTCACATGTAATCGACTCATCCCCGGCACAATCAAATGAGACATATTAAAGTTTAAATAATAGAAATGTGTATTTTAAGACTTGAACCCATAACTCTCATTTGAGGTATGAATGTACTAATCAACTACTCTACAATCTCATGTTGGTCTTTGTTGAAAAAAAAATTATTCAAAGACAAGATAATATTTCTATTTTTAAAATAATTAAATACAAATGTATATATTAATACTCATTAAGGTAATGTTAATAATATCATGCACTACCTTCTAGCCAGTACTCTTAAATTAAAAACTTTGCTCTTCAAATTTATATAACCTCTGTAATTAATACTACTACACCATTTAATTACATCGGTTATATTCTTACACATAATTTAGATTTCAAAAACATAATGTTAATAATATCCTCTGTTTCTTTTTGTTCTTCCTATTTTGACTTCCACGTTTGTCAATACACGCCTTTGACCTTAAATATATTTCATTATATATTAGTAAAAATTATAATGATTAAATATTAATAAAGTACTCATTGAGACGAATCAAACAAGACCCCACATGACTATATTTTTTTATCATGTGTTGAAAATAATTTAGAAGATTCTCTTCAATTGTGAATAGTGTTAAGATTCTAAATAGGAAGAACAAAAGAGAACGGAGGGAGTATCATATTCTTTGTAAATCCGTAATAAAATAGATGTTACACTTTGACTTTCACGCTTGTCGATGTAGTACTTTAACCATTAATAACTTTAATTGTGTATTAGTAAAAATTATAAGAAGTTAATATTATGAAAGTATACATTGAGATGAATCCAACAACATATCATATAATAACGGTTGATTTTATCTAAAACAAAAAAATGCATGGTCAAATGTAGTAGGTGAATAGTGCAGTTTTCAAAGTGTAACATCTATTTTGTTACGGAGGAAGTATATATATATATATATATATATATATATATATATATATATATATATATATATATATATATATATATATATAGGATCCAGGATCACGAAAACCGACCTTTTTGCTCATTTTATGCTTTTTGCTCATTTCATGTTTTTGCTCATTTTAAGAAACTTTTGCTCATTTAACAAACTTTCGCTCATTTTACGAATTTTTTGCTCATTTTACAAACTTTTGTTCATTTTATGTTTTTTTGCTCATTTTGTGATTTTGCTCATTTTAAAAACTTTTGCTCATTTTACAAATTTTTGCTCATTTTATGTTTTTTGCTCTTTTTATATTTTTGCTCATTTTAAGAACTTTTTGATCATTTTATCGTTTTGCTCATTTTAAGAAACTTTTTGCTCATTTTATTTTGCAGTTTTCAGCATAAGGAGTGGTTTTCACGTAATCCTATTCCTATATATATATATATATATATATATATATATAGACACACACACTCTCTTGAAGCCGAGGATTATATTGATGAATAATTCATATTATAATTTACTAAGTAGAAAATTTAAAAAGGAACTAGAAGATCATATCCCGAGTACAATCCAACGCCTATAACTCTTTTTTCCCACTTCTCTCAAGTGATTGATTTATGACTTGAAATTCACATTGGAAAATGGTTTGGGGGCATCATCCGGGCTAACAATTAATTATTACTCTATAATTGTACGTTAGGAGTTATATATATTAGAACTTCTCTCAAGAAATTTTCCAAATAAATATAATCTATGCTATTGTAAGATTGTAACGTACCACAAGGCACATAAAAGCCATGTTGCCTGATGATTCGAAATCGGGTGGAAATATGGTATAGATCATCTTTCTCACATTGATCATGGTAGCTTTCATAGAGTTGCAGTAAAGCTTCCTCAATCTCCTTCTCAAAGTGATATGCCACCCCAAGACGTTCAATTGCGTCGATGAAATTCAGATGCTTCAATGGCTTGCCAACGGTTGCCAGTAGCTCCTTTTTCACTTCTTCTTTTAAATGCTCAACTTCTTGCTCCTTTTCATGATTGCTTGCCTAAATAAATGATCAATCTTGTTAGGATTTTTTAAAGAGGTCTTAGTTGAGACTGTTTCAGTAAATGGGACGAGTTTATGTATTTTTTTGTTATCGGTTTATGCATATTATTTGTTATCAGTGGATGTCAACTAGTTTAGTTGGTTAAAGTTTTTGGGAGGTGGTATTGAAGCCCTGAAATCAAATACCGTCTATATCATTTGTCTTTGTGGCTCCTCTACACCAAAAAAAAATATTATTTGTTATTAGTTCAAATATCTTAGTTATTGCTTTGTAAGTTTAATTTGTACACATTTGTTTATTAGTTTATTATTTCGTATTTGAAAACCTTCAAATGAGCACAATATGCACAAGAGGAAGAGCCCCGAATGAGTAAAAAATAGTTTTAGATGTACCATGTGTATGATAAATGTGCTCTTTTATATTTCTTTAGTTTTTTATTAGTTGACCCATTTTCTCTATTAGGCACACTTACCACGGCACTAATTTGAATCCTAATATCTCTAGTTATCATTAAGAAAAAATTACAAAAAGTTGATATTTTCAAAATATACATTCAGACGAATCTAACAAGATCCCACATGACTACATCTTTCCTTAAGTACAAATCACAAGAGATAATCAAAGTCTTGTATGTCAATAGTGTCAAAGTCAAAATGAATCATAAACTAATAAAGAACGGAGGAAGTATTTGTTATCATAAACTAATACTTATAAGATGCGTATATAAGCGATAACAAATTTGCATAAACATATATGAAATATGTACTCCATCCGTTTCTTTTAATAGTCTTACTTTTACTTTTTCACGATTGTCAATGTAAATGTTTGAACATTAATATATATAAATTCGCATTTGTAAAAATTATAAAAAATTGATATTCCAAAAGTACATATCAACGAATTAAACAATATTTCACATAACTATATATTTCCTTACCCATTAATTACAAATGATAGTTAAACATATATTTGTGAATAGTGTCAAAACTCAAAGTGTAACCATTAACAAGAAACAGATGAAGTATATATGCTAATAAAAAATTTAGATATCTTATAAAGATGTACTATTATTTGATTTATTTCTAAATAGTTAATTCCAAATAATTAAATAAAAATAATATTGAAACCCCAATATAACATAAACCGAAAAAATGTACTACCACTGTTTTGATTAATCTACACACTCCACTTTTGGGGAAAATCAAGGAGAAAGTGCAAAAGTATGAGAGATAAACTAAAAAGGTGGAGAGAAACCGAAAAGTGAGAGAGAAACTAAAAAGTGGGTTAAAATGTTAATAAGTTGATGACATGAGTGGAAAAAGAGGATAAAGTAGATGTGATATGTTACCAAAAATAGAAAAAGCAATAGTGTGTAGATTAAAGAAACAGATCAAAAATAAAAGTATGTAGATTAAAAAGAAACGGAGGTAGTACCTTATCAAGGGGAGCCAAATTTAGAAACATATCCCCCCAATGGGATGGATGAAAGTAGGCAACAACATGGGTGGACATTTTTCAGCTGGTGGAGAAAGTTCTTTGTGATGTAAAATCTAGGTCCTAGCTAAAGAACTTGCTAGATTCAATTGATATTGAGCTTGTATGTTTTCTTTATAGAGCTTGGAGGTTACTATTTATTGTTTTCTTTATAGAGCTTGGAGGTTACTATTTATATCAAAATTCGAGGGCTAAGATTCTCAGGCCCTATAGCCGCCTCCTTTTTTTTCTCCTCCCCTAAATCCTAATTTTTCTTTGCAAATTAGGGGATGGTGATGGCAAAATGGCAACTGGCAAGTCCCATTTGCTTTAATTAATTACTCCCTCCGTTTTTTAGATATGATATGTTGACTTTGGACATTATTAATCCAATATACTTTGACCGCAAATTGTTATATATACATAAGAAAAAATATAATCATGTGGGATCTTGTTTGATACGTCACGGTATACACTTTGCAAATATATTTTTTCTATAATTTTTACCTTTATATAATTAGAGATATTATCGGTCAAAGTGGTACCTCGTAAAATGTGAAAAGTCCAATGTTACATCTAAAAAAATGGAGGATAACTTTCTATTTAAATCTACAACTAGTTTGTCGGCCCGGGCGAAGCCCCGGGTCTTTTTTATTTCTCTTATGTTTTATTAGGTTAGAATAATATTCCACATTAATTTCAATAATTGATAAACATATTTTTCAATTTTTTAAAATTATTTAAAGAGTATAATAAAAGAGTGTAATTAAGGAGACTCCAACCATTAAAAAAAGGAGACTCTCTTTTTTCGAAAACTTAATTAAGGTAAAAGAATTTAAAATTGCAATTTGACAACAATAAAGGGGTGTGGCTTAGTGGTAAAGTTATGACATTCCAACTAACAGGTCATGGGTTCAAATCCTATTACATACATTTTACAAACATCAAAAAAAGAACATTCATGTTGAATGTACAGTGGATGACACGCGGCACATCAACATTCTTAGGAACGCTTCTTAATATATTAGTAGTATAGATTAATGAGTTTTTTTTTGTACAAGTTTAGATCTTCTATCTCACTTTATGAGTTTATGTGCCAATCAATATATGTAGTTCATTACGTCAATTTTAATCCACCCTAATAATTTGCCAATTAATTTGAGAGTCATTTCCTATAAACAAATGCAAGTTGGAAAAGTCATACAAAACGACATAGAGGAATCCACCGAGAACAACGAACCTTAAAGAGGAGTCTCTAAGGATATAATCACAAGTCACCACCACTAGAGGTGGCAAACAGATCATACGAGTCGGGTCGTTTCTGATCGGCAAGTTCGAGTCAACTTTGTGTTTGGGTCGGATGCGAGATTGATGAGTCGGGTCATCATCGGTTCAATTCCGATCGGTTCGGGTTGGTTTGGAGTGGGTCGATTCGGGTAAGTCGCCTTTCTTTTTTAGCAAATAAATTAATGTTTGTGAAAAATATTTCATTATTATTTCGGGTCACTTCGGGTCGGGTTACTTCGGATTCCGTTTTCGAGTGAAGTACAGGTCTCGGGTCGGATATTTCGATTCAAGTCAATGAGTATGGGTCTATTTTACTGGCTATAACCAGTTGCAGTGTACCACCACTGTAGCATGGACATTTTTGTCTTATCACACTGACAATATGAGTTAAAAAACATAAATATATCCATTATCCAAGACGGGCAGACTCGCAGTAGCTAGTCATGCATTGTCATATAAAAAAATGAAGTCAATCAAGTAAATTTTTTTATTCTGATGAAAGCCATCTAGCCGTCTCCCATCTAGCCATACGCATTTGTCTTCCCATCAGTATGACTTAATTTTCAACAACAAAAAATTATGCAAGTTGCTGGATGTTATCCAAATGGAACACGAAGAATGGCCTTTTGTGAGGCAATTTATGACACGAGTGTCAACCTTAACTCGTCAATTTTGCCGACAGAAGGCTAATAGTATATTCTAACATTATTTAGTATTTTAGTTGCATATTAAGGTGTATTTTTACGTTGTATTGGAACATTTACATTGCATTTGTGTATATTTAGGTCCCTTTTTATAAGTTATGTTGCTTTTTTTTTTGATAAATTATAAGTTATGTTGCTTTCATAAGTTGTTTGGTCTTTGCTATAATTTTAGGTACTTTTACTCCTATGAAAAAACATGAGGATTAAGGCACTTGGATGAGCTTTGAAATGATATATTATGTGCCCAAAACGATTGGAATTATATAAGATACAATGCGCTTTTCATAGTTGTGCGAAATACGTGTACAAAAATGAAAACGTGGTAATTCAAATTGGATTTTCAACTAGACTTCAAAAGCTTTTCAACAATATATTACGTATGCCAAACAAAGCTCCAGATCAAAAGTTATAGCTGTTCAAAATTGAGCTGAAGATTTGACGGTTACAATCAACACTTCCGTGTCAGTATTGACACGTCCGTGTTGTTTGGATTCTTCTAGGCAACATCTTTCCTCTGTATGGTATGTATGTAGTAGCAGGTCAACACTTTCGTGTCATTATTGACACGCCCCTGTTGGTCTGCTCCGTAGTACGACTTATTATGTCGGTGTTTGTTATTTTAGGGTTTTCTATAAATAAGTTAGAGAGAAAAACTTGTAGATCTCCAGTATTCTCCAAGACATGACCTTTCTTCCATTAATTAGAGTATTTATTTCCTTCATCTTTTTTATTTGCTTTTTATTGTGAAGTTTAACTATTGTTATATAGTTTGTTTATTTATTTCATGAATTATGTTTGAGTAGTTCTTTAATATATGGTTAAATTGAACCCTATAGCTAGTATAAATTAATGCTTAATTATTGCAATATCCCAAAAATTTAATCTCGTTTAATTAATTGATAATTAGAATTAGTGGTTAAACTTTTGCTTTAATTATAAGGTATGACTAAAATATTTGCTCTACATTCGAGTAATAATACAAGATATTTAGTTTTCATAAAATAAACTAATTATGAAGATGAGAAAGAAAGCTAGAGAGAGAAAGAGAAGGAAAAAAAAAGAGGAAATTAGATCCTAGAAACCCGTGAAAATCCCAAATCTCCAAGTCCATCCTCAGCCAAATTAAAGTCAATTTCTCTTCGATTTGTTAAATCAAGTTCAATTTCTCATAATGAGTTGCTTTATTTCATCTTTATTCAACAATTCTTCCTGCAATTGTGTTGGCGTTTATTTTACCTACGCTGGAAGGATGTAGTGTTAGTTTTCAATTAAAGCTACCTACGTGACACTAGAAAAGTCTTTTGCGCCTTCGTCCAATTTTTAAGGAAAGCCTTATGTTGGCAATTTGGTGATGGAGTAGATATTTCCTTTTGGTATGATAGTTGGGTTTATTCTACCCCCATTGCTTTGTTGGTTTTTGGTCCTCATAATTTTGACACTGGAATAATGTTGATTTTCTTAATTAAATCCTTCCTTCTGCAATTGTAGTTGATATTATGGGGGCCTTTATTCCTTCAAATGACCGTCGTGACAAATTAATTAATTTGTGGTATACCAATTCCACAATATTTTACCAATCCAGTTAGATGACATGAGTAGTAAATAAGTAATATACTCCTTCAAGAAATCAAACTCCTAATTCTACAACATGATATTTTTTTTTTTTGGTAAACAAAGCCTTTCATTCCTTAAACAATAGTGTTAAAAATATTACAATCCGATAATAATTGTTTCGTACAATAACTAGGGGGGTGGGGAAAATCCTAGCTACAACACATTCATCTTCCATGACCCTACAAGCCTTGGCCATGGTATCCGCCGCTAGGTTAAATTTACGGCTGCAATGCTTAATCAGAGTTTCCAGACGCTTCGTAAGCCACAGCCTGCACGTATTAATCACATTGGCATATAAATCACAATGACATGTTGTAAGAAGCTCGACAACATTTTGACAATCAGAGTAATGCGAAATACGGTACATCTTCACTATTTTGCTCATAACGTTTTGTACAAAAATGATAATGAGTTAATTCATATTGGGTTTCCAACTAGACTTCAAAAGCTTTTCAACGATATATTACATGTGCCAAACAAAGCTCCAGATCAAAAGTTATAGTTGTTCGAAGTTGAGCGGCAGATTTGACGATTACAGACTAACACATCCATATCAGTATTGACACGTCCGTGTTGCCTTGAATATTTCTAGGCAACAACTTTCCTCTTTTTGGTATATATGTAGTAGCAGGTCAACACGTTCGTGTCATTATTGACACGCCTGTGTTGATCTACTCTGTAGTACGACTTATTATGTCGTTTTTTGTTATTTTAGGGTTTTCTAGAAAGAAGTTAGAGAGAGAAACTTGTAAATCTCCAGTATTCTCCAAGACGTTACTTTTCTTCCATTAATTAGAATATTTATTTGCTTCTTCTATTTTATTATCTTTCTATTATGATGGAGTATATACTTCCTTTTGGTATGATAGTTGGGTTTATTCTGCCCCATTGCTTCGTTGGCTTTCGGTTCTCATAGTTTTGATTCTATGCTTGTTAGTGATTGTTTGACTTTAGATAAGAGATGGAATAATGTTAATTTTTCTTAATGAAATCCTTCCTTCTGCAATTGTAGTTAATATTATAAACATAGAGAAGAACAAAAGTTTGCATATATGCAAACAAACCAAAATTAACCAATAAGATTATATTATATATTTCTACCAACCAATAGAATTATGGCCTTAAAATTTCACGGATTCCAAACTAAACAGTTAAAAGTATAAATTTTTTACGCTCAAAATGAAATACAAGCACTGTATTATAAAATAGAGGAATTGTATTAATATCTCCGTTTGTTTCAAGAATGAAAAGCTAACTCAAAATTCACGCCAAGGAAATTCAAGGATTAGAGCTTTTATAGAATGCAAGTTGCAACATATATATATTACTCCCTCCGTCCCATAATATAGTGCTTGTTTCTCTTTTACACAGTCTCCAAGACGTAACTTTGAACTTTAATATCTTCAATTCCGTATTAATAAAAAATATAAAAAGTTGATATTATGAAACTACACATTGAGATGAATCTAACAAGATCCCACATGAATATGTTTTTTTATATATACAAATGAGAATATTCGGTCAAAGATTTTAAAGTTTGACCCACTAAAAATGAAGTAGGCACTATATTATGGGACGGAGGGAGTATATTTTAAAACATATTTAGTACAAAAATGAACGTAGTCCTTCTAAAAAAGCAGTTTCAAATTTTATGGCTACAAGCATACTAAAACGAATTAGGTAGGATTTTCTCCATTTCTTGTCCTCCAATCCATTCTATTTATTGTCTCCTTTATGACACATAATTATCAAAAGATAATTAGGATACATCACTTATTTGTTGCCCTGGCCTTCATGTCTTTCCAGTCATTGATTTTCAAAATATATCATCCATAATTCTAAAAAAATATATAAAGGAAATCCAGTTACGTTTAAATTGGTATAGGATCAACAAGGACTGATGAGATTTTATCTTGTATGATTTGGTTAGGATTAGTGTAAGCATCATGTCTTCCCTTGTAAAACACATCGGCTGCGCGATTAAGGTGGAGAATACGATCCAGTAAAGGCTTTGGGATCATATATGGTCGAAGCATCCCTTGGTTAAAATCCTTCCATGCATCCTCCACATGCTTTTCTATTGCTTGATAAGCCTCTTCCTCGTCTAAGATGCCATGTTCTTTCATGTAGCATTGGACTGATGAAACAACATGGTCTCTAGTAGTCTGCTCATACTGCAATATATGTGTACAATGTAGTGCTATTAGCATCATAATTCAGATAAATTTTGAATTCCTTACCCAAAAAAAGATCTAGTAGCTTCTAAGTTGCGATAGCTATAGGCTATGTTACTCAGACTCAGATAAAGTGTCTACTTGGATACGAGTGTCTGGGTGTTGGACTCGCATATCTTGTAGAAAAATATCAAGTTTTTTATTTGAAATGAAGTGTCTAAGGCTCTGTTCTTTTGGAATGAACTGAATTGAACTGAACTGAATTTGTGTGAACTGAACTTAATTAATTTGTCTGCACTGAACTGAACTAAAGTGAATAAAAATTATGGGAGGAAACTAACTGAACTGAAGTGAATGAAAACTGTGAGAGGAAACTAACTAAACTGAACTGAATTTGTATGAACTGAACTGAACTGAATTTTCATTAATTCAGTCCAAAAGAACAGAGCCTAAGTGTCATGTCGTGTCGGATGAGACATGAATTGATACCCGACCCTTGAGGTAACTATAAGTGTACGTGGAAGTAACAGAGTCTAGTCTTTTCTCAGATGATCATTGGAAAGATAGAGATGTAAAAAGTACAAAAACCAGTTTAATACATTCAGTAACCACATTCAATCCATTTAGTAACTAGTTTAATTAATCCATTCGATAAGACTATCGGGTTACTTTTTTAAGATTGTCTGTTGTAGTTCGAGATTCAAAGGGAAGCAAAGGAATTAAGGACAAGAGAAGAGATGATTAGGCTTGTGCGAGATGTCTAGGGATAATGTTGGGTTAGAATGATGAGATGGGATGAACTTGTTAGGAGAATTTAGGCTTGTTAGACCGCCTGTTCTAATAACTAATGGAGTATCTTGAAGTAATAGACTTTTAAAATCACACAAATTTATGCGACTCCCACTTAACCGCGGTTTGGATAACATATAAAAAGCTGTCTAAAATTGTTGATATTGCACTACAAACACGTGTTGTTGCACGTACAAATTAATCCTGTTAGAAATAGTAAAGTCTTAGGTGCAACTGTTACACAATAATTTATTGTGTAAAAAAAATAAAAATCATCCTAGATCTTTCCCTTCTTCTCCTCCCTGACCAACCCCGTGTAAATCTGTTTACTCCAAATCTCCTAGAAGTGTTGCAATGAAATGGGAGTAGAGGAAGTATATAGAGTTGAAAAATGATAATGAAATAAGTTAAGGGAAGATGATACAAGTATGCTGAAAATGACATAAAAGTGAGAAATAATGATATCATTTCTTTTATATATGATATTACTTTGTGTAATAATGATAAGGTATAAAGAATTGAAATTGATAATGAAATACGGGAAAATTATACAAGTTTGCTGAAAAATGACATAAAAGTGAATGATAAAGATATCAGTTTGTGTAATAATGATAAAGTATATAAAGAATTGAAAAATAATAATAAAATAGGGGAAATGACACATGCTTAGTTTGCTGAAAAATGACATAGAAGTCAGTAATTATGATATGAAACACGTCAATTGTGACATGAAAGAGTTTCATAAATGACATAAAACATATTTAAAAATAACTGAAACAGCACCAAAATGACATGAAACACACCAATAATGACATAAAAGAGTTTTATTACTTCTATTTGCCTTTTCTTTTTACGTGATCAATATACAAGTTATATACTACCTCCGTTTCTATTTAATAGTTACACTTTGTTTTTCATTAGAACCAAGGTAAAATGGGTAAAATAGGAGAGAAAAGTTGCATAAAGTTAAAATTTGGCATCAACAAGTACAAATCAACAATAAAAAATTATAGGAGAAATAAAGTTTTAGCATGTGGGTAACTTTTGTGGGACCACATGGGGGGACCAATAGTGGTTATGATGATTGATATTTTACCTTATATAGAAAAAGCAAGAGTGTAACCATTAAAAAGGAACGGTCTAAAAAGGAAAGTGTAACTATTAAATAGAAACGGAGGTAGTACTTGATTAACAAGTTAAAAGTTATTTTCCATTATCCAACCTTTGCACATTTATCATTATGAAAAATTAAACTACATAGACAGTAGTAATGTAAATAGACTGAGAGAATAACTAACCTTGGTGCCTGCAACGTCATTCATAAGCCTGAGAATCTTAAATGAAGCATCTATTAGCTTAGGCATGGGATCTTGGTACACCCATTCAAAGCTCTCCTTGGTTGCAATTCGTCCCATGCCAAGAAATGACGCAACAATTCCTATATTATAGGCGATGGACACCTTAGCAACTTCCATATACTCATCATATTTTGGGATATATCTTTGATGCAGCCATGTTGCTTCTTTGAGCCACATTTGGCATGCAAGGTTTATCTACAACGCATTGCATCAAATCAACTATATATATAGCATACTAACATATGATCTTCCTTCTTTAGATACTGTCAATCATCATCATACCTGCATTTTAAGGTGATGCACAACATATGATCTTCCTTCTTTAGATAGGTCTTTCTCAGCATCATCCACGGTTTCAAGCAACACTTGATAAAAACTGTTAAAGTATTCAGGCAATTGAGCTACGTAGCTGTAATCCCACCTACAAATCATGTCTCCGATTGATCAAAACAAATTAGCTAGAGTCTGAAAGCACTAGTGATAAATGAAGTACTTCCTCCGTTTCTTTTTAAATGTGACACTTTGACATTTTACACTATTCACAACTTTCACTTTGACCATCGTTTTTTATTTATACGTGAATAAAAGTATAGTCATGTGAGATCTTGTCAGATTCATCTTAATATGTCTTTTTTTAATATGTACTTTTTATAATTTTTACAAATACAAAATTAGAGATATATGTCCTTAAAGTTTTCCATTCGCATGCGTGAAAAGTGAAAGTGTCACATTTAAAAAGAAACAGAGGAAGTACCACCTTTCAAATAATTGATAACATAAGTGATCATGTGTATACAAACCTATAAATTGCTTCAACGAAGAGCTTGAGAATCTCATAGGTGCCATATGCATCAAAAATATCGTCAAAAAGTTGCAAAAACATAAAAATTTTGATGAAAGCTTTTCTGGCTTGTGAATATTGAGGTTCATAATAGCATCCCAGTAACCAAAAGTAGCCCTCCACCAATCTATCTCTGGTAAATTCTGCCTTAGAATGCAAGTCTTTCCACCAACTAACATTACATTCAACAGATAATCCACTGTCAGAACATTATGATAACGAGATACCTTAAAAGTTAAAACCATATCTCCGTGGCACACCCTCTGTAATACCTTGCCAATTAAAGTTATGTATTTCTGGGGCGTTACACCCTCTATGTCCATGTGGTGATGCAACTCTCTAGTTTCGACTTTCGAGGACACAAGTGGTAGTTTTTCTGAGAATTTAGAAGAGTTAAGTATGCAGAGTATTACCTAGTTATATCTCGCAATTCTTCTTTGTGCAACAACTGGAGCAAATTGAAATCTAATTTTGCCAATTTGAGTATAGTTTTATTGTGAGAAGGATCATGCTCATAGAATGTGATGTAATGCTTGGACTCTAGCCGAACAAAGCCTTTGTGGAGGGGTTGATGAAGTGCATGAGCAACTTGTTTAGCCAAAGGAGAGCTCATCAGCTTATCAGCTACAAATTTAGTTAGATGAGTAGTTGTAAAGACAAAGGCTTCATCTAGGATATCATCTTCATGGATTCGAACATGCGAAGCCTCGTACAAGCTCAACATGCCTTGTATGTCGCTGAGTATGCAAGCCTTAAAGCCTCCTTTATCATTAGTAAACCTCTTGAAAACATCTGTTTTTTGTTAAATCCATGAAACACTAAACCGTCTTTACTCATTAGTTCGATTTTGTTGTAGTGCTAAAAAGAGAAGACGACTAATGAAACCACAATTGTAGTAAATATATACTTCCTCCATCCCATAATAAGTGAAACATAGGGATTGAACATAAGATTTAATAAAAATCACTTTTAAAAGCCAAAAAATCATTAAATACCCTTTTCATTATCAAAAGGAAAGAGAAAAGCAAACCACATAAGTTTGTGATGAGATCATTGCCATTGTCTTTTACTTTCTTTTTCCATTTAAGATATGTTTCACTTATTTTGAAACGTTCGAAAATAAGTAAGTGTTTCACTTATTATGGAACGGAGGTAAGATATACATTATACTAGTCTAATGTTACCGTAACGTACCACATGACACATAGAAACCATGTTGCCTGAGCATTCGAAATCGGATGGAAACATGATATAGGTCATCTTTGTCACATTGGTCACGGTAGCTCTCGTACAGTTGCAGTAAAGCTTCATCAATCTCCTTCTCAAAGTGATACGCCACCCCTAGTCGTTCGATCGTATCGACGATATTCAGTTGCTCCAGTGGCTTGCCAACAGTTCCCAGTAGCTCCTTCTTCACTTCTGCCTTTATACGCTCAACATCCAACTCCATTCTATGTTTGGTTGCCTAAAATACTTACCATTCTTTGTTAAATAAATTTGGGGTTTTTTTGTCAGAAATGACCTAATAAAATACAAGTTTTATAGAGAAGGACCTAATAAAAAAAAATTTGTCTAGAAGGACCTATTAAAATACTTTCGATTGTTAACAGAAACCAGTTTATGAATTTTAGGCCAAAATTACCATATTCCGGCGTTGACTTTTTGCAATTGGGACACCACAACTACATTTGACAGGAATTTTATTGCTTGAAGATAATTTCGCAGACATTTTCCTTCAATTTCTGAAAAAAAAATTAGAGCTTTTTTGCCTAAAATTCATAAACTGATTCCTCTTAATAGGTCCTTTTAGACAAAAAAAAATTATTAGGTCCTTCCCTACAAAACTTGTATTTTATTAGGTCATTTCCGTCAAAAAACCCTAGACATAAAAATTCTTATATTGGGAAACGTTACTGAAATAATGACAACAAGAAAATTTATACATAGTACCTCATCAAGGGGAGAGAAATGTAGAAATCTGTCACCCCAGATGGAAGGATGAAAGTAGACAACAGGGGGAGACATTTTCGCAGGAGCCAGATGATGATAACCTGTGACTAACAATTGAAATTCACCAAAAATTAAAGTTCACTAATAATATACACAATATAATTTGAGCACTTTTTTTTTTTTAAGGAAAAATTCATTCATTAATATAAAGTCATACGACATCTACAATAGAAGTCAGAAACTAAAAAATACACATCAAATTGAAAGAAACTTAATTCTAATATGGCAAAACCACGATCGTTATGCAGAAATAACCCTTCTAAATACCCTCTTTCATATCGTTATCTGATGCAGCACATCTTGTTCCATAGTACTCCTTTTGTTTCAACATATAGTTCTCGTTTCTTTTTGGACGGTCTCCAACACGTATCTTGACCATCAATATCTTTAGTTATGCATTAATAAAAATTATAAAAATTTAATATTATAAAACTACACGTCGAGATGAATCTGACAAGATTTCACATGAGTATGTTTTTCTGTATATATATATCAATGAGAATATTTGGTCAAAAGTTTTAAAGTTTGACTATAAAAAATGAAACGGGAACTAAATTTTGTGATGGAGGGAGTACAACAAAATGTACTATCCATTCTCCAAAGATAAAAGGCCACTCTTGTTAACCAAAAACTCATGCACGTGCACCTGCATCTGAGAGGCAGGACGCCCTCGCTCTTTACGGCGGGGGATGGGGATATTTTTACAGTGGGGTGCCATCCAATTTTCAACTAAACCATCACAGAAAAAGAGAAAAAAATTAGCAATCAGAAGATTTCTTTACTTACCTCAGATCCACAGTCCCACAGATAGCAGACCACAACCACAAGCCAGACTGTTCTCTAGAGGCAGAACTCCGACTCCGACACAGCAGCACAGCAGGCGACCAAAGAGGTAAAAGCGGGCAGGCGGCACAACCGCACAACACAGGCGAAGGCGGCACACGGGAACAGCAGCAGGGAAGGCGAACGGAGAGACCGAGAGAGAGAGGAGGAATGGAGCTAGGATACTGGTATGGGGTGAGAGACCTGTATAATGGTAGTATATATAACATAAAAAAGTGTATACAATAATGGATGACGCTTAGTAACCTCACAATAGTACTTAAACTCTAATTCTACAATACAAATATAGTTCAATACTCCATTGTGCAAATTTCTCTTACCACTACTTGCTATCCCTCTTGTACATATATATATATGCATTATTCAACTCTGGAGCTCCCACAATTAGTTGTTAATTAGTAACAACTTCAACTTTTATATGCATATTTTATATATAGCAGACTTCATGCATGCACTACAAAAAAAAACAGCTTTCTATAAATAGCTCTTCAAACCACAATATAAATTAATCACGTTGTGAAATAAACTAAAATCTTTGCTCAAAAACCCACCTACCAACTCGTCTCCATCCATTAGGTAGTGAGAATTGCTCACAGAGCTGGAACCCACAAAAGGATTTTATTTCTAAATAGCTTAAGCTAAACTTGGACGACTTTTCGTGTCCATCTACAGCTCCCAAAGTCGACAAACCAAACTTCATACGTATACTTTATTTGATTACAAAATATCAATTAAATGACAATGCTGTATTTAATAAAACTAGTCTTCTATGAGTGCGTAGATTATTTTGGTGATTATTCTTAGATTTCATCAAAATGTGATTTTGAAGGATGTAATTTATAATCATCATTAGTACTAATTAATAAATTATCATGTTGTATATATACAAAATATAAAATGACTTGATGAAGAAATTAAATTGATGATGGAGGGAGAAATGAGAAATCTAGTAAGGGATGGAGGGAATATTATTTGATACTTTAGCATACTATTTTTGTACAATTGATCATAAAAGATACAGAATCACAATATAAATAGGGTAGACTTCGTTCTCAAATGTCTCCGCCTATGTAGAGACGTCTGTTAGGTTTAGTGGAGATGGTGAAGCAAGCAAGCGAAGCAGAGAAGAAAAGCGGCAAAGTTGCAGCAGCCCGGGCGGGCGGTTTTGTGTCCCGAGCGGCCGCTCGTGCTCGGTAACATTCCTGTTTTTCCTGGAACTAGGCAGGAACTTTGGGAAAATGTTCCCCGGGAAGGCAGTTCCGGGCCTGGCCGGCAATTTAGAGCGGCACGTGTTCTTTTGTGGTTTAAGTTTTAATTGTGTCCCTTGGATTGCTTTTAGTTCCAGTAGTATAAATATCCTATTTTCTAGTTTTGGAAGAAGTAGTACACAATCTCCTTGTTCAGACTTGGTATCTCGTTTTTTCTAGGGTTTCAGAAGAGACAGAGAGTTTGCGAGAATGTTGTATGTTCACCATTGTTCTCCATTAATTCCATAGTGCAGATTTTTATGTTTTTCTCCCGGAGCTCGATTTTCCCATGTTAATATTGGTGTATTTTTCCTTGCTTTTCTTCCCTTTTTGTTTGCTTGGTTGTTGTTTTAATTTCTTGCTTCTTCTTGAATATTGTTAATTGCATAATTAGTTAGCACTTGTTTCTAAATCAAAACAACGTCATCTCTCGACGTTCAACCTAGGTAGAGATGTTTGAAGAAGATGTCGTGTGCCTAGGTAAAGACTTCAAGAGATGGCGTCTTTCCCTAGTCTGAGACGTCTCTGCAGAGACATTATTACCATTAAGAAACGGATTTTGATACCGTTGGAGATTTAGAGTATAATGGTGTCGTAACTCGAACAATACATGGTATATATTTTATGCTATAAAGATATCATGATCATATGTCATTATGGATGGTGCATCAAATTAGGACGCTTAATGTTGCCAACTCGTACATAAGCTTTTGGATTTTACGTTATATTTTATGGATAAGTTGAGGAATGTGGCCGGAGATATTTACTTTTTTTGCTTGAAACCAACAAGCATCATTATATTAAATGTTTAGTGTCATTAAACATATAGAAGAACAAAAGTTTGCATGTATGCAAACAAATCAAAATTAACCACTAGGATTATATTATATGTTTTTAACAACCAATAATAGAATTATGGCCTTAAGATCTCACGGGTTCAAAACTAAACTATTAAAAGTATAAATATGTAAAACATGAACAATATTTCAATACACCCACAATGAAATACAAGCGTTGTATTATAAGACAGAGGAAGTATTAATATCTCCGTTTGTTTCAAGAATGAAAAGCTAACTCAAAATTCACGCCAAAGGAATTCAAGGATTAGAGCTTTTATAGAACGCAAGTTGCGACATATATTATATTCTAAAACATATTTAGTACAAAAAATGAACGTACTCTTTGAAAAAAAAAAAAACAGTTTCAAATAATATGGCTACAAGCATACTAAAACGGATTAGGTTGGATTTTCTCCATTTTTTGTCCTCCGATCCATTCTATTTTTTTGTCTCCTGTATGACACATAATTATCAAAAGATAAAGGGAAAATTTTATAAAACTACCTTTTATAATCAATTTTTTTCAAAAAAAACTACCTTTTAAAAATTTTCTTTCAGAAAACTACCTTATATAACAAATTTGTTTCAATATACTATCATTTTACCATAAATGGGGTTTAATCACTAATAATTGAGTCACCGTAAATTGCTATTATTTCCTCCCCTATCGTTTCTCTCTTCTTTTCTCGCTACTCCATCGGCAGCAACACCTAGGGCGATTGTCATTTATTGATTAGTATTAAATATAAACGTAACATGGTAGTATATTGAAAGGAATATGTTATATAAGGTAGTTTTTTGAAAGAAATTTTTTAAAAGGTAGTTTTTTTTAAAAAGTTGGTTATAAAAGGTAGTTTTTTGAAATTTTTCCAAAGATAAAATAGGAAACATCGCTTATTTGTTGCCCTGGCCTTCATGACTTCCCAATCATTGAATTTCAAAATGGATCATCCATAAGTCTATGACGAGAGCGTTTTACGTTAAAATTAATGTGAGACGTAATGATTCACACGCGTTTGATTATGGTCTAGCAATGCAATTTAACTAACCTATAAAAATTGTTAACTAATTACAAAAAATGTGCAACTATTTTTACATAATACTCCCTCTGTATTTTTTTATCTTTCTCACTTAGAATCTTGACACTATTCACAATTAGAGAGAATCTTTTAGATTTTTCTCAATATATAAGAAAAAATATAGTCATGTGGGATCTTGTTTGATTCGTCTTAATGAGTACTTTATTAATATTCAATTATTATAATTTTTACTAATATGTAATGTAAGATATTTAATGTAGAATAAGTGCATTGGCAAACGTGTAAAGTCAAAGTAGGAAAGATAAAAAAATACAGAGGGAGTAACTTTTAGTAAAATTATGTTAACTAATAAATTGAAACTCGTCATAACTATTACCCAATAAACCATAATTATCGACCCAAAACCATAACATCAACCAAACCACCATAATCATAACCAAAAATAATAATTTTTAGGAAAAATTGTCAAGAATAAGCTAACCTTTGCTTGATCTGCTAAAAACAAGTCAACCCTTTGATTATCCTGGAATAAGTTAACTTTGATATCATTTAAAGGTTTAACAAGTCAAATAACTTATAACCTATTGAACAGGTAAATGAGGTGTTCTCCCCTTTTTTCTCTCTTCTCTCTCCTCTCCCACAAAACCCTAATTTTCAACCTAGGGGCTACCGCCACCCTTTTGGGCGGTGGTAAGCCCCTTTTCTCCTTTTGTTACTTGTGTTTTTATGTTAATGTTTCTAATAAACTTCAATCTCTCTTTAATGGAGAGTTTTTCTACCCATTTATTGGGTTATATCTACCCATATATTGGGTTTTATCTCTCTCCATGTGAGAGTTTGGAGACTTTATTTTTGGGTTTTTGTGTAATTCAAGAGGTTGGTTTGTTGATTGAAATTTGTGCGGGGTTGCAACGGATGTCAAGATTGCCGTTTACAATCACTTGAATTGGATCCAGCTTCTACTTCAAAACTACAAAAGATCGACGGATCCCCTTGCGTAAGGCCGCATCGACACGGCGATGTGAAAGACGAGGGTTTTGAAGTGTTAGATCTACTCAACGATCGTGGTTTTGTCATATTAGAATTGTATTTATTTCATTTTGATATGTATTTGTTTAGTTTTGACTTCTATTGTAGATGTCGTATTTCTCAATCAATGAATTAATTTTCAATTTCAAAAAAAAAAAAAAAAGGTAAATGAGGTGTTTTTTTTATAATTTATCAATTTCTCTCTCTTCACTCTATTCTACCTCCCCGTCCCCCATCTTTCTCCAGCGTCGACAACATCCCGGCGACAATATACTACCTTCTTGGTCCAACATGAATAAACCTCCTTCATTTTTTACTCATAAATGTTGAAAAACAAATCAGTAACAGCAGAGTCCCACCAATAAACTAAAGCAGTGAATTTTCTAACCTTTATTCAAACAGTATATAACTCAACTATAACTTAAGGGATTAACCCTTTGACTATGACCATGGCGACCTTTGTTTGATGGTGGTGGGTGGCGTAGAGAACTAAGGAGAGGTAGTGGTGGTGGTGGTCAGGACTAAAGAGATAGGAAGAGAAAGGGGAAAAATATTCTATTTTTTTGTTTTCCTAAAATGCAATTAAAATGAATAAATAAACAAATGAGACATCGACACTTGGACACTTGACCTGTTAAATAGGTTAATAACAGGTCATGACTTGTTAAAAATAGATAGGTATTATACATTGACTTATTCCAGGATAATCAAAGAGTTGACTTGTTTTTAGCGGATCACATAAAGGTTGGCTTATTCTTAACAAATTTTCCTAATTTTTATCTAGACCTGTAACTAACAATCCAAAATATAATATAATAACTAGTAACCCGAAAACTATAACAACTAACAAGCAAACCGTAACTATTAGTATCCACCCAAGACCATATTTTATCTCGAAAACTATAACTAATAACGTGTAAACTATTACTAATAACTAAAAACTATAACTATTGACCTTAGAAATATAATTAACTATTTATCTTACAAATGTAATTATTTACCGAGAACCATAACTATTTACTTGCAAACGATAATTAATTACCAAAAAACCATAAGTACTTACCCATAACATATATTAAGACGTTAATTATAACTAACTACCTGAAAACTACATGACAACTCATAATAAGAGATAAATTAGAGCTTAGACCCATTGATAAAAGGAAATAATGAGCTTTGAGAATTAAGAATATACTTTCCAAGATGCTAAGTGGGGAACAACCAACATGCGAATGCGAGTTTGAAGGCTTGCGTTTGATGCAATAATGTCGTTGTTTAAGTGGGAGAAATTAAACTAAGCATCATCAAATTCTCATCATTGAATAGACGCCAAAAGGACGTTAGTTGAAAGTTCCAAATGTTCGAAAAAGAGTGCATTCAAATCCGATTTGTCCTACTTTAACTCAATTTCACACAAAATTAGCAACAATTGAGCTAAAACTCTAATAAATATTGGTGATTTTGGTGTTAAGCTCAAAGAGAGAGAGAAAAGAAATTGCGGAAGATAAAAGAAATCTATATTTTTGGGTATTGTTTGTGAATTCCACCGGTAGGTTTAATTTTCAACCATACTAATGAGAAAAGATACACAAATTCTTGGGTGTAACTGTTACATCATAATTAATGGTGTAACAATCCTCAAACCACCGCTTCTTTTGTAAGGAAACTCAAATGACAAGAAATAAATGACACGGTGACATGAGGTTTATGACATTATTTGTATATATAGTCCATGTGATTCTTAGCTTGTTGGCGTCTATGTCATTATGCATGTTACATAATAAGTTATGGTGTAACATGTTACACCCAATACGCGCTCGAAAAGATAATCTCAAAATCTAGAATGCTCTTCATACCGTGTTACATACTTACATTATGAAAATTCTCCATTTAATTGTATTCCATTAATCAATATTTATAGAGTTACAAATTAGAATGATAGTCCTAATCAAATTAAAACATTAAAAGATATGCAAACGTACCTAACAATATAAATATTATATTATTTTATAAAAATATATCTTAAACTTGAAAGAGATTATTTTGTGTATATTCTTTATCATTTTGCATCATCAAGTCTAGAGAGATGAACATGATTTCATATTACAATGCCCAAATGTTGCACGTCCGTATGGTGAGGAAGGTGCGCACCATGAACATCAAGCACTAGGTTATGAACATAAAGACCAATACCAATGAACATATACTAACAGAGATGTACCAATGAACATATACTAACAAGCCAAATGTACATGAATAACAAGTCAAATGAACACATGTACATGTTTAACAAGCCAAATGAACATTGATGCATCTCTATTAGTATATGTTCATTGGTATTGGTCTTTATGTTCATAATCTAGTGTTTGACGTTCATCGTGCGCACTTTACTCACCATACGGATGTATGGACCTACTAATTTGCAAAAATGCTACCAACAAGGCTGCTTTTGTTTGCCTTTTGCCAATTTTTTTCTTTTTTGTTTTTGAGGTTATACTTGATGGGTCTAAAAGATTCTTCGGTCAGTCTTTTTAATCTTTTTCTAATTGTTGTGGGCTTGTGTCTCTCACCTTAAGCTGCATTTAGCCCAGTGTATCTGTGATGCATCAAAACTTGTATTAGTTGTATACTTCTAGCTAATTAGTTTGGTAGTAATTACCTCCGTTCGTTTTCTATTGCAACAATTACCACTTTGGGTAGTTTCACATCTATTGCAACAATTCCACTTTTGGACTTTAGTTGACAATATTGCCCTTACTTTATCTTACTAAAACCATCATTAATTACTCACTTTCCCTCCTAAAGTTGTTTTTACTTTATAAAAAATTGATTTTCTCTCTTACTCTAGTTAATTAAAGGGGTCCTTTATGCTAAACTACCCACTTTTTCCATTTCCTTAAAAACCAT
Source organism: Beta lomatogona (assembly GCA_947646795.1). Taxonomy (NCBI): domain Eukaryota; kingdom Viridiplantae; phylum Streptophyta; class Magnoliopsida; order Caryophyllales; family Amaranthaceae; genus Beta; species Beta lomatogona. The sequence goes on from CANSNZ010000220.1 coordinate 43,440, forward strand.
GCCCAAACCCATTATTGCAATAGAAAAAGAACGGAGGTCTTAGAGAATGACCTAAGCCTTTATGCTAAACTACTCACTTTTTTCCATTTCCTTAAAAACCGTGCCCAAACCCGTAGTATGGATCATTTAGAAGTCTTAGAGAATGACCCAAGCCTTCCTCCCATGTTATAGAATGACCTTAATTGGATTAAAAAGATAAAAAAATTGATGTCCCAAATGAAACAAGGAAATAGCAGGGAACTTAGTACAGGTTGTTCAAGAACTCAAGAATTCAACTCTAGGATTAAAGACATGGTTATGGTGGACGCAGTTACTACTGTTAATTCAAACGAGTGCTTTCTTATTTAATACAAGTATGGCGAAAGACAGTTATTTCATCAAAGTATAAATCTGTCTGTGTTTCACTACAACCACAAAGAACGCTGCTAACCAATGCACATACCAGGCCTCAAAGGCCATACATAAGAAAGCAATCAAGGACAGCCAATATATTCGGCTACTCGCCAACCGTGTCGAAGAACGAGAGCTTCGCTTCATAAATCATGCATCTAAACACTTATTTGTTCAACAGCCTCATCAACAACAACAACAACAACAAAAAAAGTTGGTTATCTATCTATTTGAGAGCATTCCTTAATTCACATTTCTGGTGGCATTATCTCTCACATTTTAACAGTCCTATAGAACTCTCCATTGTCAGTCAGAAAAACCATCTCCCTAGCTATGATTTCTCGTCAGCAATTTGGAATCTGGGGATCTTCACAGGGAGTATCAGCAATTAAGTAGTCAGCTGAAACAAAACAGAACAATTCCAAGCATTACTTATAGTAAACTCAAATTGTAAATATATAGATATAAACAAAGACAAAAACATAATTAATTTTCTTAAATCAAAAGAAAGACCTTAATCCACTAATTAACCACTTCCTAGTAACTATGACTCCAACTACCGGAGATTTTTCATTCAACCTTCTATTTATCGGCGAATTTTAATTCATGTTGCATAATCTAGCTTCCAGACACCAGAGTGACAAATGCTTGCAATATGATATTTTGTCTTCCGATTCAAATTGTACAGCAATCATGATATGCCATTTAAACCATTACTTCCTTGTTCTGTTGTTCATCATAATTCTAACATCAACTCCTCTATTAAATCTCCCCTGTGATGTGGTTCCGGCATGACTATTAAGAGTAAATAGTAAGGGGTGTAGGTAATCTGGGTAGGTAGAGTAAAAGTAAGAAGTAATTGATTATTTAAGAGAGTTTTAGAGGGCCTCACATCACATAATGTGAATAAAGAGTGTGATTGAGATATAATTAGTGGAGGGAACCACATCACGTAGATTGAATGAGTTGGATGGGGTAAGATTACCTAATTAAGGTAATAAGCCAATTAATTGTGGATTGACCAAAATATACATGACAGTTATTTGTGGGCGGAGGGAGTAAAAGTTTACAAGACCAAAAGTTTGGGACGAATTGAAGGACATAAATCTTAGGCTTGCTTTATTTCTTAGTTTGCTCCAATTCTCCAAGAGTAGGGGAGGCTAACTGTGCAACACACATTGTTCCCACTGGTAGAATAAGTCTGATATTGAGCAGGTCCAATCGTTTTAGCATAGGCAACATTACATAAATAGGGTAAGTTTACAGGTTATTCACCTAATAACGGCTTTTCTAAAGGAACAGGTGAAAAAAAACAAAGGGAAAGAAACAGGCAGTTCAGTACCTATGTCACATTCATCAGGAGAATCGACCACAATATCTACTGTATTAGAATGTGGAAAAGAGGAACTTTGGTACTCTACTGCTGCAAGATCTGTGAACATGAAATGACAAGATGATTAGATTGCAGACTAGAAAAGACTTATTGGATAGGACTGGGAAGTTAGTTACAGATAGAGTAAACTACTTCATAATCTTTTCAGCTCGCAGATGCACTGTAACAATATTTGCCAAATATTCCCAAGATTAATCAACATAAATTTCATTTCCAGTGATACTTGACATGCTATCTTTGATTAATGGAAGAAAGTTGACTCATGTTAACTCATGGACAGGACAACTGAAAGTACTGAAATAACAGCTAAAACCTTGTTAGCTTTCCTGCCCAACCCTCAGAGAAGTTGGTTTCAGAAAGCATATAAGGCATGCAGATATCATTTATAACTCCAATGAATTACTGAAAGGAAGTTGATGGTGAACAAAAGAGTCACCAAATCCTTCATTCATCGTTAACAATATGTTTGGGTGAGAGCATTTGGAGGAAGCGGAGAGAGAGGAATCTATATGGTTCCCTTGTTTGAATAAGGAAATGGAGAAGAGGTGGTAAGGAAATTGGAGGGAGATCCATTTCCTTCCGCGTTTGATAGACCTAATCTTGTTAATGTTGGAAAGATAGTAACACGCAAGCCCACTCATTCACTCCCATCCTCTGCTAATCAAACATCACCAAGTAGTAGGAAGAAGAATTTGAAATGGTTCAATCGACGGCTTGAAGGAAATGTTTCCTGACACGCCCGAAAGGACAAAAAGCATTTCAGTAGTGCAATTGGCAACTAAATGTGTAACAGAAGGACAATATCAATCACAGAAGAATATGAGATACAACCAAATGTACAAATGAGAAGGCTTAGAAAGAAGTAAGGTAGATCACCTTCATTATTGATCAAGTTGGTTGTTAGATTATAGTGTGAACTCAGATTGGCAGGAAAATTTTGACAGCCACCATCCAGAAATCGGAACCCTTCTACACTGTGCATATTAGACGGAACAGCTGTACTAAACGTAGTTGGTTGAATACTCATCCTCTCGATCTCATCTGGTTCAAACATAAATTGTTCATAGGATTCTCTAGCCATCTCCTGATTGTCACTAGCAGCATGCCTGCTCAACATTTACTCATTAGCAAAGGGAAAGAAGTGCAAAGCTCATGCCTTTTAGCTAATAAAACAACCAAACAAAAGAAAATTACATGCTAATAATGTACTTGCAGAGATTGTTGCTACACTACTACAGAAAAATATCCAGCAAGATATAAGCAACATTCCTCATGAACTGCATCTTATAACAGAAGGTAAACAGCTGGTTTCATAGGCCAATAACTTAAATGCAAATTTCTGCACCCTATTTTACATGTTGTCTTCAAGTTCAAGAATGAACCATTAGCATACTCCCAAAATTTGGCATCTGTAACCTTCAAACGCAGCATACGCTATTCCCCTTCCCCTCCTTTTGACCTCCAAAAAGCAACATAGAACTACTCATGAAGTCATTCAGGTTAATCAACTGGAATACAAATGGCATCTTTGGAAACAATCAGTTTTATCCCCACAATATGTGAATGCCATACTGGCAGTTCATGAATGGAAAAGGAACTAGATTAAAAAATAATAATAATAATTAAGATAGGGACAGATTTCAGAAAAGGCCTAAGTAATTCAATCCAGGCCAATAACAACCGCAACAAATTTAAAAAAATCAAAGAAAAGATTGGGAATCTGAGAATGGAAATATCACCTATTCAAAAAGGGCATCTTGTAAGCACATAGTTGAAAAATATTGGAGGACATGATGAGGTGAACACAACTAACTTTTCTTATATAATATCAAGACAAAACCTTCAAACATAAGCAAAAGGAAATACTTCCTTGATTCATAAAAGTTATTCAAAAGATTATTTTGTTTAAATATACATGTCTTTTTATCCTCACCCTCTCTTTTAAACGCCATATATGAATGGAAGTTCTAGTAGAAGTAGTCTAAGGGTAAATTAGTCAATTTATTTTGTTTATTCTTTCTAGATTTAGAATTCTTTAATTGTTATGCCAAAACCTCCATTGACTCGTAAAAAGAAACAAAATGAAGGCAATAAACATTTATGTGCCTCTACAAAACTCATGGCATCAGTATAAGAAGAGAATGATGGTTATAGCACAAGCACCCCAACAATAGGCATAGGCATCCAGTCTACTCAAGGGGATACAATTCTAAGGAAACCAAATTTGATCGAAAAAATGGGGTTAAACCCGTGTTGTCTTACCCATTCTGTTGAAAAACATAGAAGTTGCCCGCTGCAGGGACTCCATTTACCACATGACAAGAAGGCCCATAGTGCACTGGTTCCACATTTGTAGGTGGAGGAAAAGGCTGCTGAGTATGATATCCAAAAGCTGAGTTTACTGTCATGGAACAATAGGAGAAACTAGTAAAAACTCCAGTAGAGTCAATTATCATCATGATGAATGACTTTAACTTAAACAGTCAGATTAGGAGCAGAACTAAACTCTTTTCCCATGTTTTACCTCCTGTTAGCAACTTTAGGATTCAATTTCCCCTTGTTCTTTTTTCGGGGAGGGGGAGGGGGAGTGTGTGCAGGGATTAAACTCCATCATAACTAACTTTAATATAATTCTTCATGTGTCATCACTTTGAGCTCCTTTTATAGTGTATATATCAAGAAATATAAGGTTCCCGCATGTATAGATATTTACCAGGCATGTTACTGATACCACTGTAAGAAGGCTGCGCATTCTTTGTCAAACGGTACTGCCTCTCCAATAGTTCATTGAATAATATAATCTGCTCCTTTAACTTTAGTCTAACATTGTAGGCACTGAAAAATTCGGGATTCTCTTCTTCCAACCTCTGCCACACTTTGAAATAAAAGAATAGAGTAAGAGTTTGTAGAGCACATCCAGTAGAATATGTAAACAACAAATCCAAAAAAGAAGAAAAAATGAGCATCAGGTGAACATTCTTACCAAGAGTTATAAAACGTGGGTTGATTTCTTCACGAGTAGCAAGAATGGCTATCACTTCATCTTTAGTCATGTGCAATAGCAGACACTTTTCAATCAGAGTCTGGACCTAAAAGACATCCATAGGAGGAAATGGAATAATAACAAAGATAATACATAAAGAATGATTAGGGAAGTGGCAATATGTTAACTCTATAAGATAGAAGCGGAAGCAATCCTCACAAATTCAATATCTTCATGTGAGATGTTCTTGCAACCATGACTTGAGAAGGATGAAGCTGAGCCGGTTTGAGCCTTGGATGCGCTGCGTCCATGGTCACCATCACGGTTGTGCAATAAGTCAGTTGGTTGTCTCTCCGGTTTTGGCAGCACCTTCTGTCAAACCTCAAGTAGTCAGCGATTGTAGCTAAATTCTATAGTTTGTCTACCATACACATATCAAGAAAACGCCAAGTTCGTAGGAACCATAGACACGTGAAATTATAGAATGCTCCAGCAAGGCAGCAACTATGTTAATTTGTTAACCATAACCTCGACAAAGATCAACTCAAACTAATCCTAGTGACCTATTTACTCGTGCTTCTGCAAGTAGTCACCGATTGTAGCCAAATTCTATAGTTTGTCTACCATATACATATCAAGAAAATGCCAAGTTCGTAGGAACCATACATACATGTGAAAGTATGCTCCAGCAAGGCAGCAACTATGTTAACCATAACCTTGACAAATTTCAACTCTAACTAATCCTATTTACTCATGCTCCTAGAAAAACTCGACTTTAGCATTCATCTTTCTACAGAAATCCGATAAAATCTCCATTATTTCACCAAATTCCAAATTCTTAGCATCTCAAAAAACTACATCACCAACTAAATCATATTCAAAAGCAGGGGAAAGAAGAAAACCATAATAAGCTACCTTAAGCTTCATCTTCCTTCACAGCATACGGACCGCCTTGAGTTTTTTCCCTTAAAGTCTTTCACACCCACCAAATCTAATCAGCTTCAAAGAGAATACAAAGTTTGTCAATTCAAAATTCTGAAAAGAAGCCAACTTCAACACATTATACAGAATCAAAACAAATCTTTACAGTTTGAATTAGCTAAATATATTAAACACCCATATACCATCAACAAACAGTCAGTGCACTCAATGTATTTTTGGCCTTAGAATGTGCCCAAACATTCTAAAACACAACAGAAAATAGCTGCAATTTAATTAAACACATTACTAGTTCTATAACCCAGTATAGTTTATGCATTAATAACCAATTTCAATCATTAATTTACATTCTATATTACACCCTCCAATAATCAAAGTGGGAAATTTCATAAGATAATCATCTTTCTTATTTTATGTTTCCAAATCCATCATGAATATGATAAAATTTATATAAGTTAACCACAATCATACAAGTTCAACCCAAGAAAAAGGTGGGATTTTTTTCAATTGTGCCAAAAATTGAAAAAAAAAAGAAAAGATGAATTACCAAGAAAAAACCCAATTCACATTAAGATTAGTGGACTGAAACTCCAAAAGATTTGGAAAAAAAAAAAAAGAGAGAGAGAATAAAAGACAATATATTCATACTCAGAAAAAAAATTTATTCAAGAACAGAGTTAAAATAATATAGAACTGACCACAAGATTAGATAATTCGGCACAAAATTAAATATTTGGGCACAGAATTAAATTTAGAGTAAAACTAAAAGAGTGTGAATTTATTAAAAACAAAGAAGGTTGAGTTTAAAGAGTCATACTGTTGAGTGTTGACTGTTGTATGAGGAGTGAGAAAGAGGGAATTTAAATGGAAGTGACAGAAAAGGTATGAATGAATGCCTCGAAATTATAAATTGGAAATGTCCCTTTCAATGTAGAACACAAAGGAATTAAGAAGTAGAAGTACTGGTATTAGTAAATTAATAATGAAACTTTATGCCATAAATTGGTTAAAGAATTGATGACTGATTTTGTATAATTAAATGACCTAAGTTATTTAAGGAGATGCCAATTTAGTTGCTTCTTGCTTTAGAAGTTTAGCCCGCCAAAATTTTGTTAAGGATAAAAGACTGAAGGTTGTTAGTTGTTACAACTAGGGATAAAATTTGATTTATCCAATGGGTTGTTTACCTACCGCTAATAGAATTTGACGTATAGTTGAATACTGAAAGTCTGGAACCCAACTCACGATTAACAACTAGTATTTTTTTTTAGTGTTCAATTAGGAGTGGGTAATCTACGGTCTACCCAATTGGTAGATGTAGTTAGTCAATTGCGTTGAGTTTACAAGTCGGAATCTAAAGGTAAGGTGTAAATTGATAAAAAAAAAAGAACATATAACTTACTTCTATAAGGTGTTTTTTGGAAGAAAAAAAAATTATATATATGATTTTTTTTTAATTATGTCATATTTCCTCTATATTTTAATAATCGCAATGTTTTGACTTTTGCATTATTCATATACTTACTTTGACCAGAAGTTGATGACTAATATGTGACACAACCTTTAGCATGTAAGATGTTGTTTAATATATTTCAGAATATATTTATAATATAATAATATCCCACTTGATTATATTTTTCATCATGTACAAATCACAAATCTTAGTCAAAGTGATAGGTGTGAATAGTGAAAAAGTCAAATTGTTGCATTTAAAAAGAAACGGAGGAACTACTTTGTTTCATCATTTGTGCTACAATGCAACTACCCATTGATGGGGTTTTACAGCTTTGCACGTCCATAGAATTGAAAAAATTTATTGTGATTTTTGAGCCATTCGGAATAGTCACACATAAGTAATAAGTAGCAAAAAACTTTTATAAATCTATACTTTGTTTGAAAAGAATATAAGTAGTCCGAATTAATTATTGGTATAGGGATTTGGTGTTACTTTTAATAATGTCGCACTTATTTAAATTAATCAATTAATATAATTCTAGTTGCAGAAAACATGTAGCTTAATTAGAAAACCTTAAAGCATGATACCCTTTTGAAACCATACCATTTGAGACTTTTAAAAAATTATCTGATATTTCATAATAGTCTCAATAACATAATCAAACTTAAAAACGGTTTGGAATGAACTTTTAAAGAAAAGAATCACACAATTTTAAGTTATTTTAGCTAATAAATCGTAACTTGAGTAACAAAAATCGCAAAATAAAATTAATATAACAGACCTAGGTTAGGCACACCACGAATTGAACTTGAATTTAGTTAAAAATTAACTATAGTTACCCTTTTCTCCTTCTTTCAAAACCGTGATTAAATTTAACTACGCAATGTTTTGACTTTTGCATTATTCATATACTTAATTTGACAGGAAATTGATGACTAATATGTGACACAACCTTTAGCATGTAAGATGTTGTTTAATATATTTCAGTATATATTTATAAGATTTCAACTTTTATAATTTCAAATATAGATAACTAGAGATATTGATGATCAAAGTTGTATATTGACAAACGTAAAAATCAAAACGTTGTAACTATTAAAAAAGGGAAGAAGTATAATCATATGATGGCCATGTTCATATTTCACATTCATATATCAAGTTGCAGCGCTTTTTTATAAATAAAAGAAGCACAATGCATATTCATGTGCTATTGTTTAGGCTCATACGTAAAAGAGATAGAGCTTCTAACACCTGCTCCTATCATGCATGAAATGAAATTGTAAGATTTAATAAGATTAATATGAACTATGAAAGTACTCGCTATATAGTTTGAATATATCTTCAACTTAGCATTACAATGTGGTTGATTTTAGATTACATGGGTTTACTTGCATGCTACGTGCATAACTGCAACATGTTGGTGTGTGTTCACACATACACTGATACACTAACACAAGTTGTTGTTATAGACAAATGAAATGTGATGAAAATCCCCAAACACAATTTTATATAATGATGCGTGGAACGGCAAACAAATTTTGTCAGGCTAGCAAGTTAAGTTGCATACAATTTGACATTTTTGTAATTTGTATTTACGTAGGTCAAGTGAGATAGGGATTTAATCGCAATAGTTAGTCATATCATGAATGGAACTTGATTTTAGTTGTATTATTAACATTTAAAACCTCTTCAAAAATAATGTTAAGAAGGAGACAAAACACATTTGTCCATTTAAAAATTTGTCAACTACGAACAATGTTATTCGCGTGAACATTAAGATATTATAGTAAGCAAACAATCATGAGATGTTTAAAATCTCGCACTGAAATGATGATGTTGTCAATAGGCGTCAATATTACATATATGTGATCGAGTTGAAATTTTAGGTTACATGTGATTTAATTGAATGGTATGCATAAGCGCAACATGTTTGTGACGGTTCACACATATACTCATCAAATATATTATTGTTAAAGTTTAGAATATGTAGGATGAAAAACTCCTAACATTTCCTTTACGTCCAACGTGTAGGACATTATAATAAGCATATTTGGGATGTGCTAGTTAGATCATATGGCTTACAATTGAAAATTTTGCTTGTTTATGTCATATCAAGCGGGTTAGAAACCAATAACTTATAATTCATATCATTACGAACACCATTATCATTCAATGAATCATTACAAGATTTGTATCACTAAAATAATCCAATATACTACTTTGTTTCATCATTTGTGCTACATTGCAACTACCCATTCATGGGGTTTTACATCTTTGCACGTCCATAGAATTGACCAAATTTATTGTGATTTTTGGGCCATTCGGAATAGTCACACATAGCAAAATTTTTTTATAAAGCTATACTTTGTTTGAAAAGATTATTAGTAGTCCTAATTAATGATTGGTATAGGGATATGGTGTTACTTTTAATAATGTCGCACTTATTTAAATTAATCAATTAATATAATTCTAGTTGCAGAAAACATGTAGCTTAATTAGAAAACCTTAAAGCATGATACTCTTTTGAAACCATATCATTTGAGACCTTAACAAAATTATCTGATATTTCATAATAGTCTCAATAACATAATTAGACTTAAAAACGGTTTGGAATGAACTTTTAAAGAAAAGAATCACACAATTTTAAGTTATTTTAGCTAATAAATCGTAATTTGAATAACAAAAATCGCAAAACAAAATTAATATAACAGACCCAGGTTAGGTACACCACGAATTGAACTTGAGTTTAGTTAAAAATTAACTATAGTTACCTTTTTCTCCTTCTTTCAAAACCGTGGTTAAATTTAACTACGTTTGTTAAAGATACGGTCAAAACTTAACCGTAGTTCGTTTCTTAAACCCAACCTCTCAACCTAACCCAAGTCAAAAACTAACCATGGTTACCTCTTCTTCTTGGGAATAGAGAACCATGATTAACATTTAACTATCCATTTGGGTAATGTGGTTGTAGAAAATGCTAAAAAAATAATTAATGCCCAACATCAACTTTCCTTTCCTTTATTCATCTTGAGTTGAAGAACATAACCTTTTTTTTTCCTCTCAATATAAATTTGTGAAATTTTTTTCCTGACAAATTTTTATGGTTTGTTCTTAGATTGGTCTCAAGTCATTTTCGTATATTACCAGAGAAACTAACTCCAAGTTCATGGTGGTTCTTGCATTTATTTTGACTACTCTGAAGTGACTTTGTGTTGGTATAAATCTTATTTCTCTGTTCTTCATTTTTTCGCTTTGAATTTTTTTTATGCTTGAATTTCTTTCATTCATTTGGGTTTCTTGAGTTAAAAACCGTTATTTTGTCTAAAAGTTTGCACCTTTTATACATTTCTAGGGTTTCAGTTTGAATTTGTTGCTATGCAAATTTGAAATGTTAATTCCAGTTTGATAAGTCGCTGAAATCATTCATATAACTGAAGGAATGGTGAATTTAGTTAATGGAGTGTTGTTTATGTTATTTGTCTAATTGACATTTTTCCCTCCATTTTTGGGCTCTTAAGTGATGGGAATATGGGATCTACATTTTGCAATTTTTTTTTTGTGGTGTTGGTGTGTATTTGTTGCTTTTAATCATAGTTGAACTTCTTCTGGATTTTGTTTTGGAGAGTGTGTGCAGATTTTTCTTCATTGCAGTTTGTACTAGTATATGAAAGACTTAGACTTGAACTCTGTTAATTCTTGCTTTTGTAATTATATGTTTTTGGTTAGTTCCCATGTGATAATTTAGGATTTAGTTATCATTGAAAGCTCTCTGGGAAGTTTGCGTTTCTCGAGACATCCCGGAATTGTCGTGTTACTTCATGGTTTGTTTGTTGTTATAAACCCTTGTACACAAGTTCAAGCAGAATAAAGGGCTTAGGAGTTAGGAATTTTGGAATTTATGTAGGAAATTTTGAAAATGAGGGTTGTTTGTATCAAGAGTGTATGTTGAGTGATTTTGTTACCTAGTTCAGGTAGTCAGGATTTAATTCGAAGACGACAAATTTGCACTTGTCGGGATCAGTCACTTTATTATCTTCCCATTTCGGATTAGCTACGTGTTCATATATCCTTTCATATGAGTTGAAAGGCACATATCGACAAATTTTTCTTCCTGGAATTGTTGTTTTGCGCATTTATTTATTTGCAATACGGATTTGGTAAAGCAATAAAATGTGATCTTTGTCTTTTGTGTGGAAGTATCGTCCTAAACAAGCTTACGTGTCTTGATATGCTTGCATGGTTGACATTCAAGTATATTCTCTGCTGTTTCAGTCCATACCAACTAAGCCTCATCAGCCATTGTCGTATGACATCGTTATAGAATGAACAATTGAGAAAGCAAGTGACAAAAGTTGGCGAGCTACTAATCTTGTTAGCTGTATTTTTGTGAGGGGTATGGTGGTATACTAAGTCATCTCTGAAAACTTCCCTGTGACAGGAGTCTCAATAGAGAGTTGTTATTGTATTGTTGGACCAGCGTTATGATGTGCTTTTAGCTTTGCCGAAGTAGCCTTGAGTGAATTGCTTATCTCTAACGGATAAGTGCTTGTAATTTGCTTAGAAAGTTCACAGGCAGTCTCACTTCTTCTGAAGGAAAGTCCAATAGTCTTCAGCATATTATTCTGCCGAGGCTCCTGTATATGGTAGGGTAGCCCTTAAGGTTAGGCTTACAGTTCGTCCAGTAGAAGGGATGATGTTTCTGTCAAAAATAATTTAATAGTGATACTTCTATTTGTTGTCTTGTTATTTCTGGATTATTTAGCTTCCTTGATAATAGTTCTAGTAAAGGCATGCTTATGGTGCCCAAGATTCGTCTTTGTTTATCTAGGTCATAGAAATGGAGTGCCACTGGTGAAAAAGGGAAGAGCTTGATGTTTTAATATTCGTTAATGCCAAAATAGAATTTCATGCATTATTCTCAATATACGTTGCTTGCCTCCAATGTGATGATCATTATCTCATGATTTCTCTTTATAAATCTACCTTGATATTATATATATTGAAATTGATTCCAATTTAGATTGAATCCCCCCCCAAAATTTTTTTTTTAATGACTGTCGATGTATGAAATTTCATTTTTCCAGCTGGTTTAGAGAAAGAATTGATTGAACTATGAGCCAAGTAATTCATAGCTGCTTTGAAGGAAGGTTTTGATTGCATATTAAATGCTTATTTGAAGGCCATGGTTTTTGTGCATGTCTTACGGAACTCAGATTGTATTTCACGTTCTCATGCAATAGATATGAGAATGTTATCTTAATAATCCTCTCTCTCAGCAGGATTCTTCTTGTACTCCCCCGTCCATATTAGTTGTCATGTTTAGGGAATGAATATAAATAGGAAAACATCATTTATTGTGTTGTTTCCCGCCTTTTATATTACGTTTCACTAATAAAAATTGAATTTATGGAATGTTTGATGTTTTTGTTATTTATTATTGGAAACTTGACAGCTATTGTGGGACATGCAAAAAACGAACATTTGACAACTAAAATGGGACTGAGGGAGTATTATTTTGTCTTGTTCCATTGACTATCTTAATCTATCTATTAATAGTGATAAATTCGATGTTTGACAATAATAACAACTAATTGAACTACAAAAGGAATCATACTCATTAAATGTGTATATAAAATAGTAATGGTTGTTTGGAGAAACAGAAAAGGAAATTTGTTTACGGGATAGAAATACTATGTTTTCCACCACACCATATATTGTTCTCTATTAGGGCTTTGGCTACGCCGTTCCCTGTAACCCTGCGTTTTCTTATGTGGTTGTGTGATACAAGTATAAGATGTCAAAATTGATGTAATGGGATAGCTGAAGGTGTGGGATCGTGCTGATGTGTGGGAATCGTGGTGATAACTTGACAACTTATAAGTATATAATTTTTTTTTGTGGAAGACTACGATAGTTTGCTATGATTTAAAGTCCACAATATCAAAGACGCAGATAGTGCTTTAGAATCTCTTGTATCAAAATAACCTAGACAGATGAGATGAAAGCTAGTCTATGCTGTGAAGTATTTTACTGGCTCAAATGATATACGTCCAGACTCTTCTTTTTTATGCAGATTCTGTTGCATATCAGGTTCTACCTTCCTGTTATGTAGTATGCTGTAGTTTCTTTACCAGCAAGTTAAGTGTGACATTTTTTTCCATGAGAGCATGATGATACAATCATAGACTGTGATGTGCAATAATCTGTGTTAATTTCTCTTTTGTATTCAGTCAAGGGAGAGAGAAGTTTTTAGACTGTTCCATTTCCGAGGGCTATAAGTAATACTTTTCTGTTTTTGAGCCAGATGGATTGTGTATTTGTGACTAGGTTCTTTTTTCCCTTTCTGCTGGCCTTCTTTTTTTCTTTTTTTTGTCTTGTATATAGATGAACTTTCTATTTGTGTGTCTCTGTGAAATTGGTTTCTTCCTTTCTGACGCACATTTGTAGGTGTACACAAATATCTATCTGCATTTTCTTGGTAAAATTACTTGCCATTGTACTTTGTTCTGTGAATCTATGCATGTATATCTGCCTGTTTAATTTGCTTGCTAGGTATGAAATTAGCTACTATAATTTAAGCTTGCTTACAAAGAATCCGCATTTTACATGGATGTTAACGGGCGTGACTAGTGAGAAAACAACCGCTAGAAAGATCTGTATGTTTGCATTTGTCGGAGGTTGGAAACTTTATATTTTTCTTTCTGACATGATTAGGAACTTCCAACTGGTTTAGTTGCTTGTTGTTTGTATCCAGTTTCTTATCTTGTTATTCTCATTAAATTCTCATAGCTGTACTATAAGTTGTTCTCCGATCAACTAATTATGACATTTTTCTAGTAATGTGGCTATGTTTGTGAGAATGAAATGCCCACTTTGTGAAGATAAGGGCACATTCCATAGATATTGCTTGTTTTAGTATCACCACATCACTGGCATCGTGCCATGTTTAACCACAGCATTCACGTATAAAGTGCTTATGGCTTACTGTACTCCAATGTTGGGTCTATCTGAGAGGCCTACTACTCATTGTCAAATTTAGTAAAATACCTTGTATCAAGATGCACTTACGTAGTTACGTCGTTTGAGTTTTGACTTTTCACTCAAATAGACATGTCCGTTATACTAATTGTTACAGGTGTAGATATCTTATAACTGATTGAGTTCTTTCCCTTTATAGAAGTTCTCTGAATCCACAGTGAAGTATTTGAATCCATAATTCATGCTGCCATTATAAATGCATTCCGTGCATGTTTTCTTAGACACAGTTCCTTTTATAGCAAGCCAAAAATGCCTAATAGCTGATGAAGATTGCTTATCTTTTCACGTTAAAGATTGAAGCGTTTCTTTGAAGTATCCTGCTTATATGTTCTTTTCTGAGACAGCTCTATGTTGAATTGCAGGTAGAATTGGCGGTTACTTGATTGATTTATCATTTGTGCTTGCTTGAAGTTGTTTGTGGTCTAGCAAAGAAGTATGTTCCAGAAGATTGAAGTGAAGTCATTTGGTAAGTATGCTGCAATTAAGGACCTTTTGCGCTTCTTGAAATGTAAACTTAGAAAATGCTTTGAGATTTCCTTCTCTTTTGCAACGCATTGAATGGTTTTGATTGCATATATGAAACTGCAACTGCAGCTGGTGATTTATTTCTTAAAGAACTTTAGGATTGATATTTAATGAGCTCCATCTTTTTAAGAATTGATAAAGAGAGCAGGAAAGGAGAATTTTGTAGCACACATAAAGCGAGAGCACCGAACTGATAACTGCTAGTAATTCAGATTACTGAAATAAAATTTTGGATCCTTATGTGTGTATATGCTCCATCATTTTTTCCACGCTGTAAGAGCATGCCGTTCTAATGGATAGCATGAGATGATAGCGAAAGCAGTAAGGGTGTCAAAGCTTTAGATTTTAAGGTTTCTTTTATGGCCCTTGTCACTCAATCCTTTATTGTTATGTTTTGTAAAAGCTCTTAAACATTACATTATTGGGATTGAGCAGCTTTCCTAATATCCAAGATATATGATTATTCAAGGTTTCAAATCCTAGCACAATATGTTTGATTTGTTTGCTTGTTTCAGGCTTGTTTTGTGCTCCATCCTTTGAAAGCTATCATAAACAATATATGGAATGTAGCATGTTGGATTTATGGCCAAAGAGGTGCTAGGTTTTTTTTGCAATTACTCAAGTTTGAAATATCTGTGGCCGTAGTCTCTATCACTCGTCATGAATCTCTTTTGCATTCTAGGTGGTAACCAAGCTTTACAATATGAATGCCTCAAAGATTTTTCGGGGCTGGGAGACTGGGGGGAGGGTTTTGGAGCTTGAATAGTAAACTGGGACTGGTAATTAGCCATGCAGTTTTGCTCTCTTAAAAACTCCCCTTTTTTTTGTCATGTGAATTTTGCATTGAGTTCTGTTTGGAAGTATTTGATTGATAAGTAGTGCCATATTGATTAGTGGACTCCATGTTGTGTTATTAGTTAAAAAATAGCAACAGTTAGATGCTGAGGAATACTGCCCTCTATCTTTTACATAGGCTTGGTCCCAAGGGAATTGATTATCTCGTGTGTTTCTTCAATGCAATAACGGACTAAAGGAAAATCCCGTGATCTAGTTTAACTTTAGGTCGCCTTATTTGCTATGCATTGCCCTTTAAATGATGTTATTTCTTCCTCTAATTTCTTCTCTAAAAAAAACAGGTCTTGGTTGATGGAAGCTAAAATCTCTCCTTCACTTCTGCAATCTGAGTTATAATTTAGTGTGGCTGAGATTTGGCAGGGGTTCCCATATTGTTCTGTGGAACCCCATTTGATTCAAGCACCAATCAAGGTGAGGCATCGATAAGTAAAAGGAGAGGCAAGTTTGGTAAAGATGGAGTGCAATAAAGATGAAGCCATGAGGGCAAAAGATATTGCTATCAGGAAGTTTACAGAAAAAGATTTTGCTGGTGCAAAGAAGTTTGCACTGAAGGCTCAGGCTTTATATAGTGGGCTTGATGGCATTGCACAGATGATAGCCACCCTAGAGGTATATTTGTCAGCTGAGAATAAAATAAATGGAGAGATAGATATGTATGGCGTACTTGGTGTCCCTCCACTAGCTGATGACGAGACCATAAAAAAGCACTACAGAAGACTGTTACTTCAGCTTCACCCTGATAAAAATAAGTTCGTTGGTGCCGATGGTGCTTTTCAGCTTGTGTCCGAAGCTTTTAATTTCTTATCTGACAAAGTTAAGAGATCTGCATACAATCACCGGCGTAATGTTAAAACTGCCCAGCAGAAGGCAGCAGGATCTGCAGGCAATCAGAAGTTTCCAACCCATGTTGGAGTTTCAGTGCCACCATTCAGTACTGGCAAAGCGGCTGATCAAAAGGTTCCAACTAAGAGAGGCGTTTTTGGTTCTAACAGAACAGCTGAGCAAACTGTTAAGAACCAATGCAGTAGTTCTTCCCAACAGAAGGTCCCTAATCAAAGCGGGTGTTCAGCAGCCCCTTCTGGGGCTAATGGTCATTGTAAAAATTCTAGTTCAAGCACTTTACGTGGAAAGGCATCAAAGATTAGCAGTCAAAAAGCTTCTCCATTGCCTCAATCATTCTTTAAGAAAGATGATACGTTCTGGACCATGTGCACTAGATGCAAGATGCAGTACGAGTATATGCGAGTTTATCAGAATCAGATTCTTAAATGCCCTCATTGTCAAGTGGGGTTTGCGGCTGTAGAAGTCCCTCCACCTTCAAATCTCTCCCCGGTTCGCCCTCAACAATACAGAAAGCCTTCTTCAAGCTCCGGACCTAAAATGTCCGGTGCTAATAATTCATCTGGTGCTGCAAGTGCTCGTTGGAGCCCTCTGTTCGGAACAACAACTTATAACAGCGCGGTTCAAAATAATTCCTTTGGTGCTACAACTGCTCAGAACTCCACTTCTGTTTATGCTCAAGCTGCTCGTGATCAACCTCTGACGTCCGAGAAGTTTAAGAAAGGAAATGAGGAGGCCAAGGCAGCTGGTAAACGGGAGAGGAGTGATGATCCTGGCTTTGTCCTAAGCAGAGAGGACCCCTTAAAAAAGATGAGGGAAATGGATGATTGTGTCAAGAATCCTGAGGGTGGCGTCCCAAGTCAATCAGGGATCAAAAACTGGGAAACCATGGGATTCCCACCTGGGCGGAGCATAGGGAATTCAGAAGCAGGAAGAGCAAGTTTTTTCACAGGATTTAGTTCAAAGATTAACAATGCTAACAGAGAATTATCAGGCGTGGAAATCAGAAAGATGCTGTCTGAGAAAGCACTCGTGGAGATACGCAAGAAAATAAGAGAATGGAAGTTGGCCAAAGAGGCCAGAACTGCTGCCAAAGAGATAGAGAAGGCCAAACAAAAAGAGAGGCAAAAGTCAAAACTTGCCAATGATGTTGTCACGCAGGAGCTGGGGAATCATACAAAATCTCCTGCTGTTGATGATGCTGAGCAGGAGGCCGTTGAGATGATCACGATGACTGTACCAGATCCAGATTTTCATGTTTTTGATTTGGACAGATCAGAAAGATGTTTTGGAGACAATCAGGTCTGGGCAGCATATGATAATGATGATGGAATGCCCCGTTTCTATGCTTTGATCCATGAGGTCGTCTCATTGGATCCATTCAAGGTGAGGCTTAGTTGGCTGAACTCCAAAAGCAACGTCGAGTTTGGTCCTTTGGATTGGGTAGGTCATGGTTTCATTAAAACATGCGGGGATTTCTGGATTGGCAAGCGCAAAACAAACAATTCATTGAATTCCTTTTCTCACAAAGTTAGGTGGATTAAAGGACCTCGCGGAGTTATCCAGATCTACCCAAAAAAAGGAGAGATTTGGGCTCTATACAAGAACTGGTCTCCCGATTGGAACAAGGATACCCCAGAAAACATTGTACACGCCTATGACATGGTGGAAGTGCTCGATGACTACAATGAAGACCAAGGTGTGCGTGTTGCCCCCCTTATGAAAGCTGCTGGTTTCCTTGCTGTATTTTCTAAGCAGCCTGACCTGAAGGAGGTAAAGCGGATTCCAAAGGAGGAAATGTTCAGATTCTCTCACCAGGTTCCTAGCCATGTACTCACAGGTGAAGAAGGCCTGAATGCTCCGAAGGGTTACATAGAACTAGACCCTGCTGCAACTCCATCTGACCTTCTTCAGCCAACTGAACCAGGTATCAAGGAGCGCAAAAAAGAAACAGGCTCAATTGCCGAATAGGTTGGCCTGGTTAGTTTGCTTTAGTTGAAATGAAGCAGCAGTATTTTGACTTGAAATGTTGGTTAGAATTTGCAATGAAGGGCTGAACTTTTTTTTGTTCAATTTAGTTATCTTTTTGGTTCGGGGAATTGGGGTATAGGGCACACAGGAGAACTTCTTGGTTTTGCTCATACAAACTGAGCAAAACCTTGAAGTTTGCTTCACAGTTTTTCTTTAGAATAGTGGTTATTTAGGGAGGGGGGTTAGTTGGTTAATGTAGAATTATAGATTGAACCTTTTCGTTACATCGGGTCAAGGATAGCGGATATCCTCCATACCTGCTTATGTTTCTGGAACCTAACTGTACATTATTTTGCTGTAAATCCATGGAGGATTGTTCTTTGGCCATTGCTACATTTCACAGGAGTACCATTTTGCTCATCAGTATGCTCATTTTCTCGTCGAATTTCTCGCGATGGGCATGTCAAACAAGAATCTTTGCCTATTGTCAGTAACTAATTTCTGATAATAAACGTGACAGTAGTTATATATCGCCCGAGCCAATAATTGGTTGTCTAGAGCTACATTGGGTACTAGCTACGAGCCATAAGGGCGCCTAGGCCGGAGCCGGACCCATGAGGAGAGTCAGGAGAATTGACTCGTTTCATTAGGGTGCTTTCACATCTATTGTTTTGTGATTTTACTTATCAGTTATCATCATGGACTCATGGTCCAGACTCCCAGTAGTACGGAGCGTTTTGATGTGCTATGCAGCTCCACGCACTACAGATACAAGCTCCTGTCAACCAAAGTATGATTCCTCATTAAGTGAGCTACGTTGCATTTTAATGAACACTCTTTACTGCTCATTTGGTTAGTGGTAATAAATGGCGGTAGACTGATAGTTATAATGCATTGTAGTATAAATTATTAAAGAAAATCCCATGTCATTATCCATGGTAATGTTATCTCATCCCCGAATATATATTTTCTTCTTAAAATTTCATTACTATCCGTTGTTGGAAGTAAAGATGGAAAAAGGAGCAAAATTAGAGGCGCCCGATTGGATCGGGCGGTTGTCTCGTTGTTCGCTGGTCCTGTGAAGTTTCAGCGTGTTTCGTCTCGGGCCCGATCGGGCGGGGTTCGCCCGGTCGGGCTTCCTATGTTGCTTCTGCTTCTTGTCTCGGGCCCGATCGGGCGGATGCCTAAAGTCACGATTTTTCCGGACTTTAATTTCTTCCTTGGATACTTTGTGTAACCCCCTTTTTAATTACGTGGTTAAGGATGGTTTTCATCCTTATGATGGTAATTTATGTTCTCCATTATTCCTCTTGATTATGGGAGTTTCATTTCTTCATCTCCATAAGCTTTAAAGTGGATTTATTTTATCATTGGATTCCTTGGAGTCTTTTGTTAGCTTTTGGGAGGTTACTTCTTTTCCTTCTCTCCTTTAAATATAATCATTTTTCTGATTTTAAGAAACACTACTTATCTTTCTCTTCTTCTTTTCTTCATCCTTTTGGGCATAAGTTCTAGTATCTCCATCTCACACCCAAGAGTGCCATTGTGTGGTGAGAGTTGTGTAAACCTTAGGGAACGAATCGGTGAGTACAATTGTGCACCTCGGTTGCACCGAATCTCGTTTTCAAGGCAGTGATTTGTTTACCACGGCACAACAAGTTCTAATTTCTTGTTCATTTCTTGTTCTTCATTCTAGCCTTGTAAACATTTTATTACAACATTCATTACCACTTGGGAAGGTGGTATTGGCTGGTAATGGAAACTTATAAAGATAAACTCATGTTTTGTGATGAAATTTCATTACCATGGGTATTGATATTAGAATTTTCTTATAAATTTACATTAAATTGCATTACCATTACCACCATTTATGACCATTAACCAAACGAGCCGTTATATTCTGGACCCGTACTTAAAATTTACCATGTTTTCCCTTTTTCTTTTTCTTTTTTATCTAAGGGAACTCTATTTTCCTTCCTAATATGTCCCTAAAATATTGCTTTGTTTCTAATTTAGGTAATATGGTCTCCCGAACTTCTCTCTACTTTTTCTCCTACTCCACACAAGTTTAAAAACTATTCATTACAACTTTTAAAAAGAGTAACAAAATGAAATGGGGCAAACATTAAGGGACATAGTGAGTATGTTCTTGGTAGCAGTATTGATAATCTTTAACCTGATATGAAGTTATTGAGAGAAACCTGAACAAGAATAAGGGTTCAGGCTTATACGATGAATCTTCTCTCGTGGATCTGGAATAAGCCTTGTGCTTATGTATTTTCAAATCCATCTAATTTAAAAAAAAAAATTGGGGTTTATTTAAAATTTAACCCGAACATGACCTATCAACCAAAATATGATTCCCTCATTAAGTGAACTAGGAACTAGTTAGTGGTACTAGTGAGTGGTGCCCAGTAAAAAAAGGGGAGAAGAAAAGAGGCGATGCATCTAATGAATACTCTTTACAGTTCGTTTGGTTAGTAATCATATATGGTGGTAGACTGGTAGTGGTGAATGGTAATGCATTGTAGTATAAATTCATAAAAAAAAAAAAAAACCCATGTCATTATCCATGGTAATGCTATCTCATCCCCAAATATATATTTTCTTCCTAAAAATCATTACCATCCATTACTACTTGGGAATGTGGTATTGGGTGGAAATGGAAACTTATAAAGAAAAACTCATGTTTTGTGATGAAAATTCATTACTGTGGGTATTGACCATATTTCTTACAAATTTACACTAAATTACATTACCATTACCATCATTTTTTACCATTAACCAAATAGGTCTTTGAAGTCTAAACCCGTACTTAAAATTTACCCTGTTTTCCTTAATTTATTTATTTAGGGGAACTCTAGTTTTCTTTCTAATATGTCCCAATAATATTACTTTGTTTCTAAGTTAGATAATATGGTCTCCCAAACTTCTCTCTACTTTTTTTTCCTACTCCATGCACGTATAAAGAAAACCATTCATTACAAGTTTTAAAAAGAGTAACAAAATGAAAATGGGCAACCATTAAGAGACATAGTGAGTACGCTCTTGGTAATAGTGTTGATAATTTTTGACTTGATATAGAGTTATTGAGAGAAACTTAAACAAGAATATCTTGATTTTAAATTGATTTGACTAATTATATTATGTAAATATAAGTATTTTCAAATCCATTGTATATTTTTTTAAAAAATTGGGGTTTATTTAAAATCTAACTCAACTTAAATTGCTAGCACCAATTAGTTGTCGTTAGATTCCCCAAATCAATCACCTCTAATCACCAAGATGAATTGGAAATCAAAATTACCATCTTCAAAACATTGCTTATAGGGGAAATGTGATTGACATGCTGCCAGAATGAATCTATACTTCATTCCAGATGAATATTTAACTTACTGACTGATGAACATTGTCTTCAATATAAACTAGTCTTATATATGCACACGATGCGTGAGAAAGCATATATAATTCTACATATATAACAAAAATAGAGATACGGTGATCTTAATTTTTTATTTTTTAAAATTAAAGCAGGTAGTTAGCCTTTTTTTCTCTTTTTCTAGTTTTTGGTCTCCCCATGTACTGCCATATATAATAGAGATGATTTTTTTTTTTCAAAATTACAAATTATTACAGATGGTTAAAATAATCATTGTTATTAAAATAATTTATTTATTTTTTTAGGAATATTAAACAAATTTCAACGATGGTAAAACATTTATAGTGTGAGAAGTTTTTAAATAGTGACAACATAAAGTTAACAAGTGACCATTTCTTTACATTAGTAATAGTAAAAAAAAAAATATCATTCTTCCTTATACTAAATTCTGATAAGCCATAGTCAAAGAATAATTGTAAGCCACTAAGAAATTATTGCAATACCAATACCAATACCAATACCAATACCATACACGCCATACTTTATTGAAGAAGTTTCTAACCTATGATTCTATGAACCAAGGGCATATGTTTAGC
Organism: Beta lomatogona; assembly: GCA_947646795.1. Classification (NCBI taxonomy): domain Eukaryota; kingdom Viridiplantae; phylum Streptophyta; class Magnoliopsida; order Caryophyllales; family Amaranthaceae; genus Beta; species Beta lomatogona. Next base: position 65,805 of record CANSNZ010000220.1, read on the forward strand.
AATTTATTTTAACATTTGCTCAACGAAACTGATATATATATATGGCATAATCAATTAGGGATATGATTACCATAATCGATAACTAAGGAGATACAGAGCAAGATGAAATTATCATATGCAGAATTACATATCAACTATGAGAATAATGTCCTTAATTAACTATACCATATTTATCAGTTTTATTTACCAAATGTAAAAACAAATAGCTAAATCTATGCACTTAGGTTAGAAAAAACACTTCCCTTGTTCTTAAATAAGTGTTACATTCACTCTTTTCACGTAATCCAATGCGTTTCTTTGATCATTAATATTTTTAATTGCACACAACTAATTTTTTTTAAAAAAGTTAATATTTTAAAAGTGTATAGCATTGAGACTAATCTAACAAGATTCCACTCGACTATATTTTTAACTATAATATCCAAATAAATATATAAGGTCAAATTTAGTTGATAAATAGTGTCAATTTACTCAACAAAATTTAGAAGCAGGAGAAAGCATATAAAACAAATAAGGTAGTTTTTATAAAAGCATATAATAATTCTCTATGATGACAACAAAATACTTTATCCAACCATTCTAGGGTTTCACTAATCAATCACTACATGCCATTTGCCAAAACAAAGGACAATTCAGTAACATCACCTCAAATATAAAAGGAAATAAGTTCCAACCATATTCATAAATCATATCCAATCATAATAACCCATGATATTTTCCCTAAAAAAATTACCATAAATATTCAAAAAAATTACACCACTTTATTACAAATTCTAAAACCCTCCCTCCATCTATAAATACCCCCTCATTTTCTCAAAATTCTTTCTCCCTCTTTCTTCTCTCTCTCTCCTCCATAATCAACGATCAAAGTTGCAGATAAACTTCCGGTAAATTTTCTCTCTCCTCTAAATTTCACATTTCATCGCACTTTTTTCATAATTTATAGCTATAATTCTCTGCTTTCTCAGATTTAACCTTTTTTTATTTTCCGGCGACATTTTTTCATCGAAAAATCACCAGTAAATATAAATTCCGGCGACTTTTCGCGTAACTCGGCAATTTTTTCCGGCGAAACGTTTTTTTTTTTACCGCGAAGGAATTTTTTTTTACCGTTTTTGTTGTTTATCGTTGTTTTCGGTGAATCTTACCGTAAACTACGGCGAAAAAACCAAACTAAAAAAAAAAAAAAACGGTTGAGGTTCGTTTTATACTTCACGCGATTTTTAGCGCGTGAAATTCACTTCCAATAAATTAAAACTAATATTTTTGCAGAAATTAGCACGTGAAATTCACGGTAATATTTGAGAATTATGTTTTATAGTTGGATTTTCAGTTACTTCAGTTGAGGTTCGATTATTATATGCATGTCAGATGCTTAAAAAAAGGTACTTTAAATAGTTGAGGTAATTGTGCCGTACACGTGGCAGAATTTGGGGTCTTCTGTTGACTGAAAGTCTTGGGGTCCCAAAATTGTTTTTGACTTTTTAACTTTCTCAAAAATTCTTTGTACTTGATTTGTTCATCCTAAGTAGGAGTAGAATTTAATATTTTTATTTTTGTTTAGGGTTTTTAAGAAGTTTTCTTTGTGTTCTTATTGGTTATGGGAGTATTTTAGCTTTTAGACTTTTGATTCCTTTGTTTGTTGGTAGTCTAACACGTTTCATGTAGATCGATTAAATAAATATGCATAATATGCTTTATATGATATTCCCTCCGATTTTTATTAGTTTAGTCATCTCTCGGGCATAGAGTTTTAGGAGAAATAGATATGTGAGTCGTAGAAGGAAAGATAAAGTATTGATTTTTATTCGCATATTGTATTGAAGCTGGTTTTGTGGGCTACGAAAAGTGGAGTGAGAAGGTAAAAATAATAAAAACGACAAGTGAGACCATTCCAAAAAATAAAAAAGGGTAAACTAATACTCCCTCCGTTTCATTTTAATTGTTGCATTTTGATATTTTACACTATTCACAAATTTCACTTTGACCATCATTTGTGATTTATACGCGGATTAAAATATATTCATGTGGGATCTTGTTAGATTCATCATAACATGTATTTTATTAATATGTACTTTTTATAATTTTTACAAACACAAAACTAAAGATATATGTCTTCAAAGTTTTGCATTGGCATGCGTGAAAAGTGTAATTGTGTAGATTAAAATGAAACGGAGGGAGTATGGGATAACCCAATCCCCTCAAAAAAAAATATGGGATAACCCAAAAAGGAAAGTGGATAAACTAATAAAAACAAGAGGGAGTACTAGGAAAATTATTATAGAAAAACTCGGAAAGTTTATTGATAAATTTTGAAAATTTTGTTATATATTACAATATGAATAGTATATTCATTTATAATAATAAAAAAAAGTTAGATTTATAAGTTTTAATAGGGATTTTTTTGAGCACTTGTTAAGTTCCTCATTATTATAAGAATTAATGCCATAAATAAAAATGAATATCTTCATAATTAACTAATTTAAAAGATATGAAATGAAACAAGTTTTTCAGAATCTTTTCCCTAGATAATGCTTGTCGTTCATTTAAACTTAATTTCTAAACTACCTGTCTACGTAGGACGAAGCGCATAAAATTTTAAAATATGTGAACTACAATCTGAAAAGAGCATGCTAAATTAAATTTCCTAATTTGTCTATGTTTACAAGTATTTGGAGATAAGAGAAGTATGTATAATTGTCAAAGTTGAACTTAAAATTATATATATATGTACGTATTGAAATTAAATACTAGTACTTTAAATAATTTTCTCATACATTTATTAAGTCTTCGTCATTGGGGACAAGGAAAGATTCAATGTACTTCACATTCTTTTTCTTCATTTTGACGTGTTAAGCACTTAACAATAAAAAAGTTACTCCGAGTAAATTTCTTTTGCTGTGTAAATAAATGGAGTAAAAACAGCTTTTATCCCATCTTTATGTTTCGATCATTAAGTACCTTGAACTTGTTTAGTTTCATTAATTAAGTACCTTGAACTTGTATAGTTTGACAATATTGTCCCAAAGATTGTTTCTGTATCACTTGACTGACATTCTTCACATCTATCATAGCAACTACTCTTTATTCGAAGCATGCACTATAAAAATAATACTCAAATTCATGTATCATCATCATATACATATACGGCCTTGTTAGGTGGTAATGAGTGGTAATGAAAATTAGGGGTGAGATTGTTTCCCCATGGAGAAAAAACACAAACTTGGGGGTTGAAATTACCTCCCCATGGAGATTTTAAGGAGGCTTCCCTTGTAACCTACACTTAAAATTCATTCTCATTACCGCAATTTATTAACGACTACCAAACGGGCCGATATGTAATAAACGACGAAGTAAATGTTTCCGTTTGAACAGTAAAATAATGCACTTAAAAAGTGAGTAAGAAAGTAGTGCAATGTTGCATGATTTAAGGGTCTCTTCCAACCGTCTTTAAAGAGAGTAACTTATGTGTCGCATTTACATGCATCTCATTGTACTAACTTCTTTAACTATCTATTATGCCATTGACACGTGAGTTATTTGTCTACATGCACTTTTTGAAAATGCCCAACAAGATATCCTACATTGTTTCACAAGAGTGCAAGTAACGTAACCCTCGTGTTTACTAAGTACCTTTTAAGTAAAGGGAATTGATAATATTCCCATCTTAAAATTGCAAAAAATTATTCTTAATTACATTGTTCATACTACTGAGTAGTATGTTAAATAGTGTGTCTTGGAGTTTTGTTCGTAGGAATGATAATAAGGTTGCTCACAAGTTAGTTCATTACTTGTCTTGGGTCTTAGGTAGAAAAGTTTGGTTAGTTAATTTTCCTTCTTATATTGACTCTTTGTTGGCTTTGAATAGTTCTTTAAATAATACTCCATCCGTTTCATTTTAATCTACACACTTACACTTTTCACGCATGCCAATGCAAAACTTTGAGGACATATATCTTTAGTTTTGTGTTTGTAAAAATTATAAAAAGTACATATTAATAAAATACATGTTATGATGAATCTAACAAAATCCCACATGACTATATTTTCATCTGCGTATAAATCACAAATGATGGTTAAAGTGAAATTTGTGAATAGTGTAAAATATCAAAGTGTAACAATTAAAATGAAACGGAGGGAGTGTGTAGTTGTCCTCGTGGGCTTTTCTTAAAAAAAATGCAAAAAGTTATCTAACTATAGGGTTCATTCTTTCTAAAAACACTTGTATTATTTTGGACAGGTACACATAGGGATCGAGTTAGACCATCTAATTTAGGTAAAGGCTCATTTCAGTTTTTTTCCTGTTCTTCTCCCCACCCCCATTGTAAGCTCGGGTTCCAAATATATATTTTTTCCATACTTTAATACTTTTATTTTTTCTAAATGGCATAAATGTTGCTCTCATGCTATGAAGTTTAAAGTAAGAGAAAAACAGTGGAATTACTTGTAAAAGTAAGTAAAAAATTGTTAAAAAGTATTCCCCATAGTAAGAAATAAGACGTGTATTAGTGGATCCTTAGAGCACCCATAAAACCATAATGGTGAGGTTGGTTCACCTTTCCTCATCTTTTTCTCTCCTTTACTCCTTCTTACACCTCACATTCCGCTAATTTTGTTTCAACTGTTGCCTCTCAACATTCCTTTCTTTCCACAATGGTGAGGTTGATTCATCTATTTCTTTCTACTAATAGTCTCTTTCCTACGTACCTTAATTTATTTTTATATTCTACACTCTTCCCACCTGCGCGAATTGGCATTCTCTTAATGATTGAAACACACGGACCAACTAAGAGGTTAGGACAGCAGTCAACACCCACAATGGTAAGGGTATCCTCAAGTATGGTTTTTGCACTCTTACCTTAACTAATGACCAACCATTATGGCTGCTCTTAATGTAATAAAATATAAATAATGGACATATTAGAAAACGGAGAGAGTACTTTTTGCTCTAAACTTGAGATTTTTACTCTTTTCAAAAAGGATTTATCGACCCTTTGAATTCTTTCCATTATTTTATTTAATTTGACTATTAGTAGTTTTGACTTGGAAAAAGAGAGCGGTTCATTTACAACTTTACATTAATCTATGAAAGTACATCATATAAGCTTAAATTAGGTATACACGTGTAATGTTTCTTACGTAGCATGGGGGTAATTTTGATGTTTGATGTGTCTATGGTGGGTTCCACTTTAGGTGGGGTGTTCAATAAGCAAGTTCCAGGGAAACAATATGGGTGGCTGTGTTGATATCTTTGTCAATTGTCAGTGACAAATAAGAATGGAGTTTGGCCTATTTTTGCTCCCGACCACATATTGGTAATGTTATTACTTATAATTGGTAGGTAGTACTAGTTTCATGGCCACTATTTTTTGTACTAGAGTAGTTAAAAAGGGCATACAACATTGTCTATTGGATCTATGCCCTTTTTGGTCGGTGTCCTACTTCTTCTAGTAGCACTAATAGCATTATTTGGACAAGTAAGACAATAGTACACTTATGTGATTATTTTGTGTGAAAGTAATTGTTTCTAATAATATAGAATTAGATAATAATATTATAGATTTTTAGAGCTTCCAAAGAATGAAGTGGGAGTTTAAATTAATGGAGTTCTTATCTCTAATTCATGATATTATCAATTTAGATGATTTGAATTTTAATTCCTTGTTATCATAAATCTCATGTGTTTTTGTCTCATGCGTCAAGCTAATAGATCTTTGGATTAAATAAAGAAATAAAATTATTGTTATACTTTTAATTTCTTTGGTTTACGCAATTGGTTGAGATAGTAAAACTATAACCGTCCTTGTTTCCCTAATCATGCGTTCAAATCTCACGGGGATATGGGAGGAGTGCGTCATCAAGTCAGGGTGAATGCACTAGTAGGCTTGCCCATGAGCCTATGTAAAATATCATTGATGTTCTCTAAATCAACAAGAAATGTACTTCTAATATGATTAGTCGCTTATATATTATATTACTAGGTCATGTGATGCCTATCGAGTATATTATACAGTTTAGTCATCCCAAATCAAATGAATTCAACTTCTAAAAGGGGTGATTCTTTTAATTCTAGGAATTTGGCGTGTCTAAACCTGTCTTAATACACTCATACACAATTTTGAAAACTTAATTCGTTATGACCTAGTTAACTTACATGCACAAATATTTATATACAATGATTTAATCACCCAAATTTCATCATTGCCATGAATCTCCTAGAAGCTAATTAAGCAAGAGAATTACTTTTATGAATTTTGGTGTGATTAAGGCTATTGTTTACAAATACACTCATACAATACGTATATATTGACATTATTGATTTAGTTCCCGTGACGTGTATATATGATGGGGTTATATTAGTGTTGTTTATATGACCCAATAATCTATGTTACCCGGAATCCTGTGCTCTGGCTAAATACGTGTGCCTGTTCAAATGCCAAGCGACTATTGTATGAAAGAAGTACCAAGTTTTTGGCTCAAAATGAAGAGTCAATATGCCAATATTGGAGTGTCCAATCTTGTCTAGCACAGGATCGTCCTCTTTTCACATGTTCGCTAGAGAACAATTCTCTAAATAGTCACACTTGTCTAAATACCCATCATATCAAGTTTGTTCTTTCTAGGAATCAAGTTACTCCAATTTATCATATTAGTGGAATGATTCTACTCATGGTTTTGGGGCTTGATGTCTTTGTTTTAATGCTCATTCCCTTGCTAGATTAACTGGCTCCCACTTGTACATTTCCTACCTTTGCCTATGTTTGTTTCCTTAATTAGGTATTGACGAACTTAGGTGCGCTCATGGTTTTTGGTTTTTGTTTGGAATTCAATGAATAAATTGCATGAAAGTAAGATACAATCCCTACATGTCTGGTATTTGCCTATTAATGTAAGAAGTTACAAGTGGTGCAACTCTACTATGTCATATTTTAATGTCATAAAACTCTTTTTAGAAATGCCTAACTTTTGGTTTCTGTCAAAACCACTCCAACTATATGAAATAATGATTGTATATAACTTAGTGAATGTGAGAATTAATTTTACTAAGTCATGTTCATAGCTAATCTTTCTATCTTGAACACATATATAGGAAGCACCACAAGAAATTTGTAGGGTTATATTCCTCCTAGTGGTGGCATATGCTTAGCTAGTGTTCTTCACGACCAAGTACTATACGATACTTTTTGCAACTCTGCTTAAATAGGTACTACCTTCTTGATCACTATTGTTTATTCTTCTTTGTGACTATGCTATTAGGAACCAAGCGCTCGTGTGTGTCACACGTGTTCGATTATTAGACTCAACTGTTGTATGAAAATCTTGTATACTTTTGTCTAAATTGAAGTGTCAAAGCGTCCATACCATTCTATGTGGGACTTGGGTACTCGTGTCAGTCACAATAATGTGTTCAAGTGTTAGATTCGGCTATTGTATAGAAATTTTGTATCTGGCTGAAATGAAGTGTCAAATGTCCACAACCACACCCGACTATGTCAATGTGTTCGAAGTAAATAGTCGGTAGATGAGGGGTTCTTTTTTTTTTTTATAATCTGAACTCTTTTGCAGCTGCTCTATGATCACACCCATGGTTGGACTTATATTAAGGTGTTTTACATCATACATATCTCAATTTCTTCCGGCATGAGCATGACAAAACATTATTCCAGCTTGATAGTACATCATAAATATCTCAATTTCTGTTTTTTTTTTTTTTGCATTATAGTATGTCTTAATATGCAATAATTGATCCAAATACTTCCATTCCAACTTTCCATGATTGATTTTTATGTCTTTTACATAAGAAATTTCCACTATTGCTACATCTTCACCACATCGTGCTGTACTTGTTTGTGGTAGATCGAGATATTAGTAGTATGTATAATATATACATTTTGTTCCAACTATCATGTGAAATGTAACAAACATTTTTGGCAAGTCCATTGTTGTTGGGTTCATAACTTATCTCCCATGTTTACAACCCGTTTGATAGTCGATAATAAATGATGATAATGAGTAAACATGTCAATTTTTAGAGAAAGTAAAACGCCGTTTACAATTCATAGCCACACAATACGACTTTTAAATTAGTAATGGGTAGTAATGAAATTCCTATATGTAAACGAAGTATTTCTCAAATTTTATCATCATACTTGTTTCTCAAATTTTATCTATAAACTCATCACCATTACTACCATTTCTCACCGCTTACCAAACAAGTTGTTAAGAGTCTGACCGTTGGACATGTACTCGTGTTCACACCAATACTGAAATCTATGTAACATGTGTAATTGTTTACACATCATAGTCAGAAATCTATTAAAATGACTCTTAACATTTGATGGATAGAGACCCTTTGATTTGATAAGTTAAATCACCTATACATAATAATTTACAAATCAACTTCACGGGGGTAAACACTATCTAACTTTGACTGATTATCCGACATATTTTTGGAAAATAGTTATAGCCAATATGCATTGCTGTCAAAACATCAGTTCATAGGTGCTATGCTTTCACAATTAATATTGCTTTCGTAATAGCTGATGCTTTTATTTTATATAGTGTCATTATTTTTGGGGGGTTATAAGCTAAACAATTCTTTATGCTTTCTTTGAAACTTATTTGTTAGTTGCAACAAAATCTGTCCTTCTGAATATGATATTTGAGAATCAGGGAGCATATGATTTATATAACTCGTCATGTGTGATCACATGTCCATGTTTTTTTAAGGTTTTTTGCCCATATTTACTTGTATTATGGCTCCGTTTGGTAGGGCGTAACACATTTTCCTGGAAAACTATTTCCATCTATTTCCAATTTTACATTGTTTGGTTTGCAAAGGAGTGTAAAATCATTTTCCCTAGGAGTATAATTGCTCTCCTGATGATGAAAAACCATTTTCCCTTCAAAATGAAGGGAAAACTGTTTTCCGTCCTTTTTCTTATCTCTCTTGTATACTCCTCTCACCACCTCCTTACTTTTCCTTTCATTTTCCTTACTTTTCATCATTTTTCTTACATGGAACCAAACAACGGAAAACTAATTTTTGGAATTATGTTTTCCATTGTAAATTGTTTTCCATGAAAATCATTTTTACACCGAAAATGTTTTACACCCAACTAAACGGAGCCTATGTGTCAATCCAGGAACAATTTTGATTCCTTTTATGTTTCATATACTAAATCTGTTTTAATATGGGAGTTTCTTTGATTTTGTAGTACAGAAAAACCGTTTTTTTCACTTATGATCAGTTAGTGTGTCATATGATTTCAGTTTCTGAAGTGGAAATGTTGTCAGTTTTTTAAGCTAATGAAATGATTCTGTCAGATGAGTTGAGTTAGTTGATTGGTCTGAAATCTGAAGCAGATTTCTCGGCTTTCCATCATGATCAAGTTTCCAATGATTTGAAGAGTACATTTTAGTATCTAGTTTTAAAAATTAAATATTAGACTCTACTCTCTATTAGCAGATAGGGAATACTTGCTTCTTGACTTTTCATGAATCTGAAAAGCCAAAGATAAGGGCTGTTTTAAAAGTGTGATTTGTTGCTCTTGCCACTTAATTAACTAATGTTGAAGATAATAGTGACTTCACTATGATAATCAATTATGAGACCATGCTATAGGTGGTTAGGAGTACCACACAACTTTTAAAAAACCTAAAGAAGAATATAATCACGAGATGCTTTTCGTAGTTAGGAGTATCGTCTCCTAATTAGGTGGTCGAAGCTCCAATATGGTTACGCGTGTGAGGGTATTTTTAGTACTACCAATAGTAATTTTGTTTGTATATAAACTTTATGTAAATTTTCTTGTTCCAACTTCTCGTATTCTTAAAAACATTATTATATTTTCGGCATTGGACAAGGGTGTCCAATACAGGGTATGGGCTAACACTTCCTCCTTATGCATGTTTTGTTACATTTCTGTCTTTTCTTTTGGTGTTCTGTGGACTGTGATCATCCTATTTGCTAACTACTCAAATTTTTCGAGGTACTCATATCTAACTAGGTGATATAACTATGTAGATGTGAATAGGTCAAGGTGCTCACTATTAACTAAAGTAATGTTGGTTTAGAACTCTATTAATCTCGATTGGACGTGCTAATAACAAGATTTATACTAATCTCCATCGTGTATTCATGCTGCATAATTGTTTAAAAATTGGAGGGAAGGTGTATTATGCATTAATTAATCTTTTCTCCAAGGTCTGTTTAGGAAGTAGGTCCAAACACCCAAATTTTATTAGAACCTAGGTGCCTATATAAATAAATAAAATCTAACAGAGCTTTCATGATCATATATTTGGAGTAAATGAGTAAAAAAATGATAGACAGATTGCTTGTCACTTTGTGGTTTGTTGATTGACAAATTGTTTAAAAACTTCAATTGATTGATTGGTAAGTAGGACTACTATTCTCTAGATTTTCCCTTCCTTTCTTCTATATATATTTCTTGAAATTCTTACATTAACTGCAAATTCAGTTGCAGGTGTGTAATACAGTAGAGTTCAGAAGTTGTACTTTTTAGTGTTAATAACTCAACTAGAATCTTCAAGTTCTCATAAGGTAACTAAACTCTACACTACAACTTTGTTATCTTCGTATGATTTCCTTGTGGAAAACACATGTTTTTTGAATTGGATTTTTTTACTTTAGATGATGAAAAGCAGGCTGACCAAAGTGTACAATGCACTCGGGAATTTCAGATATTCATCGAATCCACAACCTCTCGGCTTTACTTCAAATGTAAGGAATGAAAGGAGTAGTATGGTGAGACCAGAACCATGTGATCAGAGCATCATAGCACCTCCAAATGCTGAAGATGCAAAATATGAAGAGTGGTTGGTGAGCATAAAAACTAGAAAGTTTTGTTATGAAAGGTTCCGACTTATAATATATAGTCATGTCCAATATGTTCATATTTCTCTTGTAGATTGATCATCCCTCGGCATTGAAGTCATTCGAAGGGATGATGAGTATGGCGAAGGGAAAGAAGATCATAGTATTTTTGGATTATGATGGGACACTCTCCCCTATTGTAGATGATCCTGATTTAGCCTTCATGTCTGATATGGTAAATTAATCTTTCATTGCATGTAGTGAGCTGACATCTTGTTATTATTTTCTGATACGAATACTTGTTTTATGCACAGATGAGATCAGCAGTACGCGAAGTTGCTAGGTATTTTCCAACAGCTATAGTTAGTGGAAGGAGCCGAGATAAGGTTAGAATTTAGTACATTTAGATTGATCATTTCCCCTGTTTACAAGAACATGTATATAGTAGTGTAATGTTGCTAATATGAGTTATTTAACGTTCTGTTAGGTTCATGACTTTGTAAAGTTAAATGATGTATATTATGCAGGGAGCCATGGTATGGATATCATGGCTCCACCGAGGATGCATAAGTCCGGTGACTGCAAGTACCAAACGCTAGCGATTGACAAAAAGGTTTGTTCTAACTCATCTTCTACTTTCCTATTTTGGATGTTTTATGATACATGCAACATATCCCATTCTCGAAATGCTTCTCTCGCCTATCACATGGGTCTTGAGGTATATATAGTAACTAGACGTACTTCATCTATAGAAATTGACATCTCTTATGAAATACTGTAGGGTAATGAGGTCATTCTCTTTCAACCTGCTCAAGATTTCTTACCTGAAATTCTTGAGGTAAGCTACTTGATTAGGAAGTTTCACCAAAACAAGCCTAATTATATGCATGATGTTATTTTCATGACATCTATATATATATATATACTATCTGCCTGAATGAGATCATTTTCATTTGATTTGTGTAACAGATATTTAATGAGCTGGAAGAAGAAACAAAGGTGATTGAAGGGGTCACAGTAGAAGACAATAGATTTTGCATATCAGTTCACTTTCGAAGAGCTAAAGAGGAGGTATTCATGCAAAAATGGATATATGAAGATAATATAAAGTTCTTATTATGAACAAACAAAAAGCCTAATCTAATCTATCTGTGAATAAATTACTGTTTGAAAATATGCAGGATTTTTCTCTGGTAGAACAGAAAGTGATGTCAATACTGGCAAAACATAGTCGTTTTCGTCTAACTAGAGGTAGAAAGGTAAAGATGAAGGCTAGTTAATCAATAGCACAATATGATGAGAGGCAAATAGAAAAAATCTGGTTAATTCTTAGAGGTAATTTGACTGTTTCTTATACTAATGCAAGATTATTTCATACAGGTTTTGGAGATAAGGCCATCTATAAAATGGAATAAAGGGAATGCCTTGGAATATTTGCTTGACACTCTAGGCTTTGCTGAATCAAATGATGTCCTTCCCATCTACATTGGTGATGATAGAACAGATGAAGATGCCTTCAAGGTATATTTTCATATATAGTTAATGTATTGTCTTGTTAGTTACGTCGGGGCGGATCCCGGCGTGGGTTCGGTGGGTTCAACCTGAACCCACGAAAATCTGGAGAAAAAAGAAGAAAATCAGCGAAAAATCGAAATAAAAAAATTAGATATAACCTTTATGCACCGTATTTTATCATTGTATTGCTCTATGGTTTAGTGGTTTGTTGAAAATCTTGGTCCGGAAATCTTCTGTCATAACACGCGGGTTCGACTCCCACTAAGGGGTTTTTGTTTCTTTTTTCTATGTTTTTATTGTCTCCGTTTCCCTTTTTGCTTTTCATCTACCATTTTTATTTTCTTTCTATACAACTTCACTTTCTTTTTTCTTTTTTCTTTTTGATTCAAATAGAACTCTAATTTTTAATTTTGTTTTAGCTTTCTTTTGGTTGTAAGAGAGCATATTCTTCAAATTTTTTTTTTTTTTTTTTTTTTTGGAACTTTTTCCCAAATAACCTCAACTTTTATCCATCTTATAATAATCTCAAATTTTTATTATTTTGGAAACACCTAAGTTCAAGTACAATCTTATTGAAATAATATGAACTCTTTAATTTCCTATATACAATATATTCAAAATGCATTAGTGACGCTGTGACAGCAAGAAAAATAAGAGTTTTGGATTACTATGAGAACCATCCCAAAACATAAAATTAATATTGGATTATTCACATCAAATTTCCTTTTCTTAATTGTTTTTAGATACCAAACTAATGTCTGTGACTCAACGTATTACTTTCGAAATTTTTGCCTTTCAATCTTTAGTTTGCAATAATGCTTATCTACTTGGATTCATATTTCTTCCAAAAAAAATGAGGATTTAATTGTCATTTTGTACATCGATATCTTTTTGAATGCTTAAATAAGTTTTATATAATTGCTAATGCATAAACAATTTTAATTTTATTTATCTTACGTTTGTTCGGAGTACTCCGAACCCACGTGGGTCAGATCCTGGATCCATTCAAATCGAGACTAAGAAAAGGAAGAATCTTGATCCAATTCGATGACTTAAGTATCGAAATTTTTCTGCAGGTTATACAAAAAAGAGGGCAAGGATTTGCAATACTAGTGTCTCTAAAGCCTAAGGAGACAAGGGCTTCGTACTCTCTGCGCGATCCCTCCGAAGTACTAACGTTCTTGCTAAGATTAGCAAGATGGAGAAGAAATTCTTCATAAAGTAAGCCAGTAAACCACTTGAGCTAGTGTGTTTTTTGATGACTGCCAAGTGAGATCTTAGGCTGTACATATCTTTAAATAGGTAAGTTTATAAAGGAAGTACTAGCGTTAATGTAGAGGGCTAGTTTGCTACTTTTTGGTATTTAAACTATGTTTAACTTATCTTACAATGACCAAAGTTTTCTTGTAACATGATCATGTATATGAGCAAAAGTGGTTTTCACTTTTTAGTTGTCAGTTTTCAAAATCATCATGTTCCCAATAAATTTGACTAATTTTTTATTCATTAAAAGACATATATCATATGACTTTGAAAATTAAAAAACCAAAAAACAGAAAACCACAGTAATATCGAACGGGCCCTAAGATTTTGTTTCCACAGTATGCCTTCCACTTTGATCTTATGTTCAATTGAGCAGGTAGAATTTGTTTTTGAAACTCGTCTTCGTATTTAGTCTTTCCTACCACCTATTCTAATGGAGGATATGAAAGCTCATGCAAGAATACTAAAAACCAGGAAAGGCAGTCTAAAATATACTCCATCCGTTTCATTTTAATCTACACATTTTCCTTTTTAGTCCGTTTCTTTTTAATCTACACACTGTTGCTTTTTCTATATCAAGTAACATGTCACATCTACTTTCTCCTCTTTTTCCACCCATGTCATCCACTTTTTACTTTATCTCTCTCACTTTTCAGTTTCTCTCTCCACCTTTTTAGTTTCTCTCTCATACTTTTGTACTTATTCCTTGGTGAAGTGAGTAAATTAAAATGAAACGGAGGGAGTATATGATACTAGTAGTCGTGAAAGTCGAAGGGCAGTTTATCAAGAGTATCAATTTTCTTTGCTTACAATCTCCATCTTTCTAAATCTTTTCAACATAATCATGGATGTATGAAACTCTGTTGTGGATTAAACATACTTTGAAGCTACATAGTACACATGGCATCTAAAGGATGAAATTTTGTACATAAAAGTGACGGGAAATAAACCCTGCATTTATAAGTTGGTTCCACACATTGTAGGAGGCTAGAGTTCTAATTTAGTCCTAGCTCATATATAATCCTGTCATAATTATTCATAGCACTAGATTATAAGTCAACTGAAAAAAAACCCATAAAATCAAGGCATCTCTACAATATATGGGGGAGGCACAAGAACTACGGAGAGAAGAGAGTTAGAGAGAAATAAAAGCAAGGACTCATGTGATAGAGAGAGATAGAGAGAGCTTAATGCCAAATGAAATAACGTCGCATTTATTTTGATACTTCTATAAATGTTAAGTGCATTTGCTCTTGCACGGTACACTAAACAAAACTATATACAATATAGTATGTACTTGATCATTGCTTTATTATTAGTACTTTAAACTACCTCCTCCGTTCTTATTTACTTGCAACACTAACTTTTTTTTATATTCTTTCTCTCTATCTCCTGATCACATGGGTCACCGTTTTCTCTCTCTCCCCTCACCTACATTAGTAAATTATTGTGTCTTCCTCACTCTTTGCAAGAAAATCGGAATGGAAAAGGTATAAACTAACTTGTAATTATCAGGAGTTTCACCTTAAGATCACATATTCAATTCCTAGCAGTTGCGATTCTTGGGATAGGGATTTTAAATTTCACTTACGTTTACCTCCAATCCCAAGAGTCTGGCTTCCAAGTCTGGATTGGGTTTATTTACAAGAGATCATGTCCTTACTATATTGTATATTCTTCCAATAGTTAATAATGTTGCTATATGATTTTATTTAAAAATAAAAAGAGAAAAGAAGAACTTAAACAACTTCAAGGAAGTTACGACACTTTGCTTTGGGATTGAACTAGCTGTATGATTCAGATTAGAACAATTTCCATTACAATGATGGATGGATTACAACTTACAATTACAACTGAAAGCAGCTATTTCAATGGGCAAACAGCGTTTGCATTAGATCATCTTTCTCCAAAAAGCCCTGTTCATCCCCATCTCGGGACTAGCAACCTGATCCCTGCACTTTCGAGCGCCATAGCTCTAATCCTTGGAGGAACGCTAAATGATGGATGATCTTACCAATTATGTCTCACTAAATCCCTTCATCAATGTCAATCAGAGAAGATCTGGTGCTCTTGAAGTGACTTACCAAGGTGCAAATCTCGAGTAGAGATTGACCCCCTCAAGGAATATGCAGGTACTGCATCTAACATCCAAAATCTCCGTAGTGTGTTCTGAGCAAAAGGCTGCGGAAGCAGATCTCGAAAACACGGCTTTACTGGCATAGATGACGCCCCAGCAGAAGAACCCATGCGCCAAGCTCAATATTGAGACCAAAAGATCAGATTACGTCATCACTGCAAATCAGAACAAGAAGTCACCAAAGTCATCATTTTGAGGATTAAATGGCAGGGTGGAGTCATCAATAGTCCCTCGTATATTTTAAATAAGTAAACTCTTAGCAATCATATGATGAGTCAGATATAGAAGCGTGGTACTGGTCTTCTATCAAACGGTCTTACCTTTTTTTGAAAACTAAACACTTTTTCTTTTAGCTATTAACTTCTATATATTTTTCATAGCTATTATACTTCTTACCTATCGAACTACTGTAATAACTATAATTTTGTAACTATGAAAAATATCTGTGTTATTCAAGTCAATGTTGAGAGTTCAGACGATCACAATCAATTTTTGTTTTCACAGTCAAGTAAGCAATTTACCAGAGGAACCTTGGGGAAGACACACAATCTGGCGAAGGAGGTCCTGTATCTCCCTGATAATTTTGAAGTTCAAGGTCAGATCCTTTTGGGTATCCACTGAGCTCTTGTATCTCATCTGTTCCTACAAAATGTTCTGGTCCAACAGAACCAAACTGTAGAGGTTCAACCTGGGAACCATAAGCAATGGTCTGAGGATAAGGATATAGCATAACGAATGGAGGAAGAGCATCTCCAGATTGAGAAACCTGATTATGATATTCAGAATGTATCTGATACACTGGATAATCAGCATCATAATGGCCATTCCATGTAGGTCTCGAAGTATATGAGTCTTTTGGAAAGTGATTAAATTGAGAGGAATTCTTCCGAAAGGTATCACAAGCTCTATCAGTTTGGGAACTAGTAGCACCTGAGTGGTCCATCTTTGAGTTTCGCCTATCATAGCGATATCGAGGTTGAGCACGGCCAGCAAATCGCGGCTTTGAGCTGTAATTCCAATTTGCTTCTCTTTCCCAGTGGTGCTCATTTCTATTTTTGGAGTCCCCTTGATACTGCCTGGAGGTCGAAATGTGGCAATCCTTGAGAACCTTCTGAAACAATTCGCAAAAGAGTTATCAGATTGTGCACAAATTATGCATCCACCGTTCTTCAGAGCATTGCAACAGTTCAGCTTTCACGCTTGGCAACGCACAACTTTGACAATAAGTATTTTTAGCTATTTATTAGTATAAATTATAAAAGGTTGATATTTTGAAAATGCACACTGAGACAAGATTTTTTTTTCTCTATGTTAGTTAAAATATATATGGTCAAAGGTGGAGAATGCAAATGTGCAAAAGTCAAAATGTAGCAATTTTTAAAGAACGGAGGAAGTAATTCCTACTATCTTTTGCACTAATGGTGCAATTTGTTTCAACTAATAAGTTATTATGGGTAACCTATATAAACCAGATAATTACCTTAGTGTCAGGCAAGGTCTGTAGAGGTCCAGATGTACCTTGTCTTACTCCTAAAGGAATCTAGATTGAAAGAGAGACGGTTAATCAAAGACTCACTTGTACATTCAAAGAATCTAAGATTACAGAGTAAGCACAATAGCGTGTGAATGTCATGTTTTTACCTAGATAATCTCAAATGACAGATACCAAAAGTAGCTTGTTAGAGATTATTCTATAAGGAAAGGCAAAATTGATCCCTTTGTTAAAAGCAAATTTCACTTTAAGAGAGCTGCCGACACCTCTCAAATAACACAACAATCCAATTTGACAAAAAGGTGAGTAAATCTTTCAGTTCCATATTAAAACCATGAGATATTGAAACCCTGGAAGTGCATTAAAATCACTGAAGTAGGTAGCAAAGCCACTTAAAAGTAAATTCCTATTTTACTGATAGCAGGGAAGCTGTCTTACTGGATTTGGAAAGTAAGTTCCAGTTCCATTGCGGTGTTTAGGTAATTCGCCACCATACTGCCTCGTAACACCAGCAGGCTTACTGGAAACTGGTTGCTCAGCTGAAACAGGAACTGGATGAGCAAAGTTATTGGAGCTTCCAGGATATGGTGATCGAGGAGCCTCAAATGGGATATTTCCCTGCATGTGTGATGGGGGTACAAATACAGAAGGGGGATGGAAAAAAGGATGCTGCACTTGTGGATTTTGACAGAGACGCCCATACTGGAGATTTTTCCAGTGGCTAGTAAAGTCACTGTTGAAAATGTCATGCCCAAGATCATCAGACTGTTCTTCGGACGTGATTCTCTTTGTTGAGCCAATATTATTGCTATGGCTCAACTGCTCTAGCCCCTTTGCCGAAGAGCTATGAGCACAGTGAATTGTGGGGAAGGCAGGCTTCTCCATCTCCGTATCATCATGGCTGGCGGGTTCTCCAGAGTTTCTTGATTGCGCACTCATATTGTATAAAGGTACCATTGTGAAAAAAGGCACACCTGGTCCAGCAGGATAAAATGCAAATGGCAAAACGGCATTATTATGACTCACACCCTGCTGGAAACCAGGACGTACCATCAAAGGAGCAAATGGCAACCCTGAATTTGGATAACTCATACGAGCTTGTGCAAATCCAGGAAACTGATGAACCTCCACGTGCGTGGAAGTTGTGGACGGGGAAGCAGATTTATCATCGACATCCTCATAAGGATGATCAACAGGTCCTCCGTCATCTGACCGTCTACTATTACCTACCGCCGGGGGAACATCTGAAGAACATGACTTCTTTGTCACTGCGCATCTCACTGCATTGTTTATCTTGGAGGGTTTCCCATCCCAAGAACTTTCTGAAGATGCCTTAGTCCTATAAGAATTAGCAGGAGAAGCAGGTGATAATCTCGAACTAGCAGTAGAAAACTCCTCACTTTCAAGATCAACTTCTCTCATAGAATCAGCATTACTGTCAGTCCAGAAACCATGATCATCATCCAGATGATCAACTTCTAGTGATACTGCTCCATCATTCAATTCTCTCGCTGTTTCTTCTTCATGTGTGACTCCAACAGGATTAACTTTCGAATAAGAAGGTGCCAAAGAAGGACCACTAGAATGATGCATAACATTGACCCAATCAGGCTGAAGAACTGACACATTCGATGGAATTGTGCCAACATTTTGGGGTCTATATCCCGTTATGGAAGACGGGACTGAAACAAATGGATGAGAAGCTAGATTCACAGGCATCTGCACATGCACACCATATTTTTGAACCCCAGATAAAGACATTGGGTTCACGAAGTCTTGCCCCTCCTCAAGTCTCTGACTTGGTTCATCACACGAAGAAATAACTGACGTTGTGGAACTCGAAATAGGTTTAATAGCATAGCAATCAGACTGATGGCTAGAATCAAAAGCACGATGGCTAAGGTGAGATGAGCTCTCTCTTGTACGAGGTTCATCCGTAAAGCAATTTACAACATGATTCTTCATCACGCCAGAGCCTCTCGTTCTTCTATGATACTCAAACCTCGAACCGGTGGCCTCTTTCACCCTTACTGTGGCTGCATTATGCCTGCGTGGAGATGCAGCTTCACCAGACATGTTTGTCAGCTCAGGACTAGAGGATGTCCTAGCAAACTGAGGTACGGGATGTCCTCTTTTTTGCAAGATATCAGCCCTACAAATTCTCTCTCTTTCATTCTGTTGCTTCTTAGTAGGATTTTTCTTCTGAGTGTAATATTGATCCCGACCAGAAGACAGCTGAGTTCTTGATTCTTCATCATAATCCTCCTGTCTAGGAGAATGCAAATCTTTATGCATGTCAATGGCCACAGCTAGCGGATTCACAGGAAAGGTAGTAGGCTGAATTATATGGGATTCATCAATCTGAGGATGCTGGCTAATGAAGTTCTCTGTTGCATTTTCAATAACTTTTTGTTTTCTGCAATCTCCGTCATGATTGGAGTCAACCTGTCGTAAATGAAACATGTCAACAGCGGGTGCATCAGGACGGAAACCCTTCCCATGCCTGTCCCATGTGTTCAGAAAGAACTGATTCACTTCAGCCACTATTTTCTCTTCCTGACATTCGAGTATTCTGCCTAGCTGTTGAGCCCCAAAACTGAAGGCACTGCGAATTCTATAGAAGTTACCTGAACATATACATAAAGGTGTCAAGTGTACAAAATTGGTCAATATTTATAAAATCTCCTTTACCGCAAAAAACAGATAAATAAGAGAAATACCAATGACAGTGTGCGAAAGATAAATTGAAAGATTTGAGAAACAGACTATCTGGCTGTCAAAGTAAAGAAACACACACGCGCAAAAAGCACAATCATTTCACTTTTTTTTCTTTGATGAAAATCCCCGCTTGTTTCTCTTTCTTCTCCATAGTTCTACCTTAGTACAAAGACTGCAAAGAGACTCTAGTAAAACTCAGGCACATCTTCTAAGTTCTAAGTGTCACTACATCCATGACATTCTGTTACTCTTATTCGTTGTATGCCTTTAAGCTTTATTTTGCTTCCTCTCCCTTTTAACTTTTAGATTGTCAGAAGCGTTTCCTTTATTGTTAATATTGATATAGCTACTACCAGTACAAGTATGTGAGCATCATCCCCTCACAAGCACTGACAGGCTCTTAGCTTTGTCTCTTTCAGGAATGAGGGAAAGGATATATAATACCCTTCATTGATCCCTCACAGGGTACAGGTGGCGGTTGCCTTAGAGAAATGAAAAACCAAACACTATATCAAGAAATTACAAGATAGAGGCTACTGCTAGAAGACACTATGGGTCAATGAATAAGTGGTATAAATTGGCCAAGAAAGAGAAAAGATTGGTTCACAGAGTCCCAAGGAATTTGGCACTAACATATAAATTCATATGTAAGCCACAAGGACACTAAGAACAAAAAAAACAAGAGCAGATGATAACCAACAAGAAATTGCCCATGTACAAGGGACATTAGACGAACATCAATCAGCAGAATGCCATGCATGTGCCCCTGCAGCTGTGTATTTTATTAATGGAAATGGCAATATTTTGCCTACTTCCTTCAGCCACACATAAGATAAGAGATGGCATGGTCCATAAGTTCTGACTTGAAGCTCCTGTTTTAGCTTGTCAACCATCACAACGCAGACACTTCCCCACTTCCATTTCCGTAAAAGAACAAAAATAGGTTACTGACCATAGCTCTATGAAATATGAAAGATCATTGATTTATAGCATAGTCCAAGTGAACCTGCAAAACTTATTCACTTTAACTGACCAACCATCATATAGACACAAATCACAATGACACATACTCTATTAAGCAGCAGGCTCTGATACTCCGATTTTCAGAAAGAGAGATGATGGTGAGTTCCAGGGACACAGACATAAATGCAGGAAAGAGAGCTCTATATCTTCATAGGATCTCAAAGAAACACCTGAGGTTCCAGCTATACTATGGGGAACCAAAAGTCTTGTTTGCTCCTCTGCAGTGTTATCTTAATAGTGATGATACTCCCTCCATCTTAGAAAGATCTGAAGTCTGAACACTTGTTGGGACACGTAGTTTAAGGTGATAAGTTATAGTGTGGTTATCAAATGTTATTTTCTTAAAAAAGTAGATGTGATAGGAGTTGGTGGGGTAATTTTTGTCGGAGGAGAGAGAAAGTTAATAATTTTTTATTGATAAAGGTAGAATGTGGGCTAAAGGAGTGTAAAAGAAATAATATAGTAATAGTGGAACTATGCCAAAAATGGAAGTGTTCAAACTAATTTGGGACAAATATAAAAGGAAAGTGTTCAAACTATTCTGGGACGGAGGGAGTATCTTTCTAGAGCTCACTGAATTCAGGAGTTAGCAACACCAAACAAAAGGAATTAACAAGCCAAGTACTAAGCTTTCCCAGAGGCTGTATTAACTGAAACAAACACCCACCAAGTTTTCTTTCAAGCCTATGTGATGTTGCAATGGCATCTCAAAAGGATGCTCTCCTTGCTTCAAACATCAAGATACCATATGGTCCTTTCACTTTTTCATAAAGAACTTATATTCACCACGTGCAAAAGAAATCTTCAACAGAAGATTCATACCGCAAAATATTTGATTACGCTAGATTATGGTCATCATATCATTTTATTTTGAGAAGCCATGACACTGCTGAAAGTTCATAATTTACCAACTTCTTTTGTTAGATGCCTAACTTAAGGGTTTGCAAGACATGGGCAGAGATGAGCACTGAGAATTACGAGAAGTCTAGATTCCAGCATTAATGAAACTCGAATTAAAGGTGTTCATGCATTTAATTCCCTCAATAGATGAATATTCTTCAGCCATCACAACAGTGTCATCAGGTTCGCCTAAACAGCACAGTACCTTTGACTTTAGAAACTACAACAGACATGCATACCTTGCTGCAGTGCGTACGTTTTGGAATAATAAAAGGGAGGAAGTTCCTTTGGGGATTGATTGTGGTTTCTACTACTCAGGGATTCAATAAGAAGTTGCGGTTCATGCACTGCAAAGACTCACGGCTGTCACAAAATGATTTTTACCAGTAGTATACTCGAATCAGATATTAGCCGGCCTTTTAGTGGGCCATCAAAAGCGACTCTCTTAGGCCATATCGGCTCAGTATCAGCCATCACAGTCTCTACAAAACAGTCCTTTATGACTTGGGAAACATCAGCTCAGCAATTTGAAAACCAATACATATTGGCAGATATCTAAAATTATCTACTTTACGTTCTTTCTGAGAAAAATGCGAGATACATTAAAATAGACTTTTTTAGAAAGATTGGGAAGGTCAGAGGAGCACATCAACAGACTGTCATCACAAAGAAAATTTCCACATTGTTCATTATAGAAGCTCATAATTAATTGAACTCACGATTCTTATATACATCCTTACGCAGATAGTGGGCCTTTAATATTAATAACACAGAGAACAGAAACCTTTTTTAGTTGAATAAATAACTAAAAGTGATGGTTAGAGTGCAATACTAAGGCAAAATAACTATAGTCAACAGAAAAATAAAAAATATTAATTATTCTAGTAAACAGTATACAATATTTCAATGAATTACCTTTACTCACACTACGGCCAAGGTTGTTGTTTATACGCAATGGATCCACAACGTTGAAATGTTTGGTTACGAAAGGCTGTTCAAGATTATCTTGACCTCCCGGGAAGACAGAATATGCTGTACTACAAGCATTAAGGAACATTTTGTTCAGCAGTAACTCTGCACCATCCTTTCGAGGAGGATCAGCTGCAAGGTATTCAAGCAGACACTAACTATCAATTAAAAGTCAATCACTTGGTAAAACCAATATGTGCTGCAATGCTATCTACCTGCCATACTGGGAAGCGAACAAATTGGTACTGGACCCCAGAGACTGACACAGAAGTTGGCCCAATCAAATTTACTAAAGAACTCCATGAAACGATAGAGCACCTACACATGAAAAAAACTACATGTGAGAAATTTTCCTTCATGAGGTTTATCAAAACACACAATGACATGATAAATATAGAACTCCGTCCCTACATCTAGGATAGAAGAAAAACATAAAAAAGCATCAAACATACCTCCAGTGGGCCAGCAAAGGAATTGTCAAAAACATGGAAGATATACAATACCAAGGTTTCCAGAGCATAAGTTGATATAAGCCCATGATGAGCCCCCAATATACGGCTCTCGTAATAACACCAGGCCTTGATTAATATGACACTCCGCTTAAATAAATGGTTTTGATTTATCAAGTTGTCAACCTGAAACCAAATTAAACAGTTTACCAAAATCCTAATTCTTTATATATATTGATTTAGGTGAAGAAAAGAGTTCATACAAATTACCATCATAGAGCAATATAACCAGAATATAGAAGCACACCTCTTCAAGAAAACAAAGTGTACACAAACCACCAAGCTGGTTGAAAGATATGTCCACCACGATGTTATCTACAAGGCACTTTATTATCTTAACCTGCAAAATGTGCTAATGTAAGGTATCATACTAGTTGACAACATATAGCCAGATAGATCATTGTTTGGTTTTCCGTCTTTAAGGTTTAGGACTGGCAGAGTAACAAGTGCATGAATGTGCAAAATATCTGATCAATCCAGACTTGTATGTTCATCAATTTCAGTAAATCTACTTATCCCTGTGTTTAACATGACCTCATAGGACTTGCAGCCAACGTCCAAC
Source organism: Beta lomatogona (assembly GCA_947646795.1). Taxonomy (NCBI): domain Eukaryota; kingdom Viridiplantae; phylum Streptophyta; class Magnoliopsida; order Caryophyllales; family Amaranthaceae; genus Beta; species Beta lomatogona. Next base: position 89,733 of record CANSNZ010000220.1, read on the forward strand.
AAAATCTAGTAGTTAGAACAATTAACAAGGAATCATAGATATTGCTGAACACATAGTTCTAGTGTCTGGAAATTGATATAGAGCAACAAGATAAAAGACTAATGCAGGATAAACTGAGGGTCTTCGTTCAGGCAGAAAGATCACTAGCCAGGAAAGAAGAATATGTTCAAGCAGGACAAAACGAAAAAAAAAAACAAGTAAATTAACTTTGCAATGGTTCCTGAGAAAGCAGCACAAACTTTTTTTGGTCTTTGTCTAATTACTCCTTTTGTAAAATTCCTTGCCACAACATTAAACAACTAGTCAACTACACTCAATCAAACACATAAAATGACTCTAAAGCAAATATAATGGAAGCAGTAAGTGAACAGCTTGAGATTGAAGTACCTCAGCTTGAATGTACTGAACCTCCTTCACCTGGAACTCCGCATGCTCATTCTTTTCTTCCCTTCTCAGCATATCTAGAACGCTATTAGCCCAGTTATCTTTCACATTGTGGTCTTCACTAAAAGCAGTTAAATCAATATCCCCATCTGGTAGATAAGTCTTAAGTGGTACAGAACCAAAAGTAAACACCTGTCGACAAGTCATAAGATCCGAGATGAGATGGATGCCACTCTAGTTTCTTTTGCTGAATTTTAGATTAAAAAACATATGCATACACAACAATGTATGCGATCACAGACAACCAACAAGTGCATGCTCTAAAACCCTGTTTCCTGAATACGACATGCTAGCATCATAAGTAATGATTTCCCAAAGAAGAATTTTGGTCCAAAGAATTAAAGAATACCCCTCATGAAATGCTTGAGTAATTTTTTTTAGATCTGTTACTATCGACGTTACTTAAACTCTTCATTGCACCTGAATATTATTAGACCAAAAATAAGGAAAAAAATTGTTCAAAATAGCCAAGTCCAGAACTTGGAGTCTTGGACATGTTTGAAATGAGCGCCAGAATCACAGTAACATAAATTCTCGTGCAAGAGAGACGAAATCTGTCTCTCAGTCTTACCCGGACCAAAATCTAATTGAAAGACCATTTTGTATTTAATCTATACTGAATAATCCGAGACATAGCAACTATATAGCTAATTTTATACGCGAGCTTTTATTACATTGATATAATTTCTTGACTAGAGAATTTTAATACACAGCAAGATACCATCTACATAGCTCAGAATCCTCATCCTTTAAATAAGACCTATTTTATACACAAGATTCATGCCAAATGACAAAAGATATATATATATCTTCATTCACATCAGCTAACAATGAACAACACCCCCCCCCCATTGGCAAGACGAGGCAAATTATGGAAAAGGGGGTGAGAGGAAAGACAGGTAACTTATTTTATACTGAAAAATTATGTGCACGGTGCATTTGGAGTCTAAGAAAGGTCCTAAGAATCAAGCCTTGTATCATGACAGTCTGAAAATTCAATAGCTACGATCATCCAGATTCATACTTCAATCTGATTACACAAGTCCTAACAACCTGAATGTCATCTTGAATTGCTATGATAGATAAGTAGACCCCTGTATTTAAAAGGTTTACAGGCTGTTAGTTGTCACTAAATCAACCAAAGGGGACATCCCTGATAAAATAGCAATAACTTTTACGTAATATAACTAAGAGCCAACCCACCGCCATAATGTATCACTGCACAAAACAACATATTTAAGATAAAAGGGAAATGAATACAGTATCCAAGAGGAAGGCAAATGGCAACCAAAAGTATAAGGAACAATTATATACTATTAGGTGACTACAAACTATTGTTTGTTCCTCATAAGAAGCTTCCAGTTACTCCTTGACTAGAAAATTGTCATAATAAGTCCCCTGTCGAAAAAATGAATATCGGATATAAAGTTTTAGCTCTAAGAAAACCCACCCCATGTGTCATATTTACTCTCCCTATAATCAGATCAATACTTCGAAAACATGGAGATATATACTAACGGAAAAGAAGAAAGCAACATTTGGACGAGTTCAAACCTGGCAAGGCACACATTTCCCAATGAGCCTCTGTACGTAGGATGCCACATCATCTCTATGCTTCTCAGACGTCCAATTCGGCCGAATTTGTGATATAAGTTCAGCAGTTCTCTCTTCAGCGATAGCCCATCTTCCTGGGTCAAGCGGTCTAGTAACTGCAGAAACTCCCTTCAGTACTAGACCATTAGGATGGAAGCTATTCAGCTGCACCCGTTCACTGTGACTATCCATCCTACTTTACAATTCTCTAGCTGTCTTTCCCTATCTATATAAGAGACAATAAAAAAAAATATTATGAATCATCATAACATTATAATATCCATTTTCTAACAATTCTATCCAACACTAAGAACAATCATCTAAAGATTGCGGATATATGACTTTTACATTCAAATTTTTGGAGAACCTTCTAATTCTCACTAAGCAATCAGCGAAAACGAAACAAATAAGAAATTAATAACATTAATCTGCAAATGAGTACGAACAATTTCTCAAACTAATAGTGAAACATAAGCAACATTTGCATCAAATAAAGAGGCAAAATTCTACTACTGAGGTTTCAATAAATCAAACAAGCAAAAAAGCTTCTCAACTTCAGTATGATCCTTACATTACAACAGAAAATAACAAAAACAATCAGCAACTTTCAGCAAAAACTGATCAAAATCCCTAACAAACAATTGCCAAAATTCACTTCACAAGAAGATAAACAACAGCATAATATTTTCAAAATTCAACATTACTAAACATGATAGAGTTACAATTGAAGCAAATGAAAACCTAAATTGAAATTCCTGCATTAACGAAAATTACTCAAAATACTTGAAATTTGAAGCCTAGAAATTGTCAGACCTGTTAAAAATGATTGAATTTGTGCGAAGAATAAGCTCCAGAGTTGCAAATTAACTGGAAATATGTAGAAATTTGATCGAAATTGATGAAATTTTGCCGCAAAGTCTCGGTTTCTTGAATTTGATTTAGTTTTTTTTGGCAACAAGCAACAGAAGAGTAGTGGTGGTAGCAAGAAGAAATGGAGAGAGAAGAAAGAAGACAAGGTCCGTCAAAGTAATTTCTATTGGAGGGTTATTTTATGACTCTTCTTCTTATTGTCAACTCTTGTTTTGTTGCAACTTTTTTATGTTTGAAATATCTATACAAATATATTAAAAGGCGTTCTGAAGCAAGTATTACTATAGTAAAGTTCTAACCAATGGACTATGCAACCTTAGATGTTCTTTTTTGGCATGAAAATATTAATAACCCGGCAGACGCCCTAATAACTAAGTTATTATTATTATGTGAGATGTTAGTAAAAATAATGTCAATTTGTGTAGGATTATTATATTAATTTTTTATGATTTTTATGGTCAAGATTGTTTATTGAAAATCATAAATTGATAAAAGTCCTCATATATAAATAAGAACATAGCAGATATTTTTTTTTTTTCTGAAGGGAATAAGAAGATTATCATTAATAAATTGTCATACATAATAATAACCCTTATGTAACAAATAATATAAGATATCGATTTGAAATTTTTCATCCAATTTACCAATATAAACGCTTCGGAACCGCTTTTTTGATATGGTAATATTCCAACCATAAACGAAATGCGATGAGCTCAACATCTTTTATGCTTGATGTTATAGTAAATTGAAATTTAACCTTCATCATGATATTCTTGATCTTTAAACAATAAGTACGATTTCCCAAATCTTCAAACTTCAAAGCTAACCAGAAAACCAAGACTCTCATGGCGAGAGTAGATAGAACCATGATATTGATGGAGACAACCCTCACAACCGGGGAGAGAACCAAAAACAGAGCAGGATATTTGATATTGCGGATTTATGAGTTTACGAATTGGCCGTGATACTAATATGACTATATGAGTATTGTTAAGTCCCAGTATTATGTTATAAATTATAGTCGCATATCTATTGTTATTCGAAATTCATATTCAAACTTTATAGCTCACACTATCTCTACTACTTAACATAAAGGAGGCTAATACACCCCAAACATGTAATGTCAATTGTCAATACTTGGCTTTTGATGGGAGAATCATCATATTGATAAGAGTTAAAGACAGAATAATACATCTGCTTAATATAAACACACATGTGTGATTGTGTAGTTATGCTCACCTTAAAAAGTGAGGCATATTTTAACAACGTTGATAATTAATTAATGAAACAAAATTTGCGATAAGAATTTCTCATCTCCTTTCATCTGAATGATTGGATCTAGATGCTTCTTCCGACTGGAAATGTTCAAATTAATTTTCGTCTAATGACTACTCATCTAATTTTATTTTCATGCGATTAGGGGCTAGAAAGAACTATGATAAAGACCATATTGTCAAATAAACCCTAACCAATTGGCATTCATGCCTCTTGTTAACAATACATGCTTGTCCGGCATAAAAGTAGTTTATGGTAGTTGTGAGTCGTATTAGTGACTATTAGTTGTTGTACTAGATGGTTATTGTTAGACCCTTAGATAGCTGTCAACTTTTCTAACTTTTTTAAAACACTATTTTAACCAATAAAAGCTACTTTGAATACCACATCACTAAACACTAGTACTTTTCAGTCTTCGTAAAATTTCGATTTAATTCAAACTCTAAAAACTACTTTAAAAAATATTGTTGAGCACATTCTGCAGCCGCCGAACACATTCTGCGGCCGCCGAACACATTCTGCGGCCGCCGAACACATTCTACATGCTCAACAATAAGGGATATAATTTCCAACCCCCATCCAATTGAACATATCAAATTCTTTTGTTTTACCTCCTTATTCCTGTACCATTGCACATTTAAAATGAGCAATTTTCAAGAATATGAAAACTATACAAGTCTTCTTTTTTTTTTTTTCCCTCCAAGTAGACCATAAAAGAAATAGTGATACAAACAGAAGGAGTATTGACTAATATGGAGTCGACAATGATATGATATTTAGCACATTATTTGCAATTCGTTACGACACTGATATTTAGCACATCATTGACAGTGGCAGGGCTCAGCCGGCGCGGTGTGCGCGACGGCGCAGGGCCCCCCAAATATTAGGCCCCCCAAAATATTATATATATTGTTATTGTTAAGACATATAAATAGAAAAATCGATTTGGATTAATGGTAAATGAAGGGGCCTAAGATGCTAGAGGTTAAGGGTTCAAATCTTAATAAATGTCTTTTTGGAAAGAAACATAAATCTCGTAACATTCCTTAATTGCAGCCACGTTACTAGTTTCTCTCATCTTTTCATCTACCTTCATAAATTCCCACCAAGCCATTAATACTTTATCTTTCAATTTTCATACAAAATTTTCCAAAATCCATAACTTTATTAACTAGTCTGTTGATTTTCAATTCTCAAACAATTGTATTTTTTTTTTCAATGTCTATAATTTCCTTCTATATTATACACAAGATCTGCAATTTTTACCAAAAAAAACTGCAAAAGTAAGAAACTCATCAATATTCAACATCCAAATTAAAGAATCATTTGAGGAGCGTTGGATTAGTATTTATAGAAAAAATATGATGCTATCTCCATAATTTAGTGAAGTTTTTAACGTTAATAAAATAATTTTTTTGAAAAGAAAAAAAAAGTTGAGATTTAAGGGCCCCTTCTCAAGAATATGCACAGGGCCTCCAACATCTTAGCCCCGGCCCTAATCATTGACTCACGTGATTATATAATACAGTACCCTTCTGTCGTCATGGAAGCGCATGACTTTTGGGCCTTCAGCCCAGTCGCACAACTTTGGCTAAATAGAATAAATAATATTTATAAGGAAACAAAATGGGCCATTGGATCAAGCTCTCACATTACCTAGATAATTTCAGAAGGAATTAACATCAAATATCCTTTTGTCTTGGAAACAAGCAAATCAATCATGGTAGTTTATTCTGTCAAAAGAAAATCATGTTAGTTTATTCTCCTGTATTTGAATGGAAATCTTTTCCAATAAAGGTTGCGCAAAACTACAAATTAAATTATACATCTCTTATGTCGTCGACTATGTAATCTCAATATTAAAGTATCTTCCAATATTATTTTGAGTTACTGATAATAATAAGTCATGTATAATATGACCCATTTAAGTTTTTTTTTTTTCCTTTGAGTAGGTAATGAATGACCCTACTCAACGAGCTTTGCATGTCTGACTCTTTGGAAATGAGGGGGAATGATAAGGGAAACCTCCCTTCCAAGGAACCCTCAATAGAATTTGATCCCATGATCTTTATGTCTTGACGACAAATATTTACCACTAGACCAAGCCTTGCTTGGTTATTATGAGCCATTCAACTAGCGAAAACAATTCCACCAAATAGACAATAGTAGAATACAAGGCTACATGTCAATTGTCATCTTCTAATTGATCAAGGTAGTCTGGTGCATAGCAAGGAGACAAATCAAATTTTAGACTATGAAATCCTCAATCTATATTTACTTGCTACATTTTCTTTTCTCGAAAAGCAAACCATCAACTTTGACCAATTATTCTGGCCATTTAACACTTACAAATATAATCATGTCTAAACCTGTTCAATACGTCTCGATATGTAGACTTATAATATCAAATTTTTATAACTTTTTGCTTGAATGGAATAAAAGATATTGACAGTCATAAAGCATATTGAAAATTGTGTAAAAGGAACTGTAGCAAGTAAATGTAGACGAAGGAGATAGGTAATAGCCTAATAATAGCCTAATAGGTTACATGCAATCAATATAGGAAACATACCCGCAAACTTGGGATTTTTAAGAAATAGTTCAAACCTTGGATTTACTTAAACCAATATGGAAACACAACAAAACTTTGGATTTATAGAACCTGCCAGACGACCAGTACTGTCGAAAGACAAGGGAAATATTATGTACAAGCACACTTAATACCCATACGTACGCAAATTAAAAGGAAGAAGAAAAGGATTAGAAAGTAATAGTAGCCTCATAGCCTGCTAAAATTGGAGATGCAAAACTTACAAGACAGCTCCTTTTTGGTCTGTTCAATCCCATATCCAGAATCCAGAAATCAACAAATATCATTAAGGTTAAAAAGACCTGCCATACCTAATCCCAAGTCCTAACAGTAAAAAAAAAAAAAAAAAAAAGAACAAGAGTATTGCAAACTTCAAATTGAGAATGTTCCGAATGTCCAAAATTGACCAACCCAAGTAAGGATCTGGCCCTGCAAGCTAAAAGAACACGCACCGGTAGAACTGGAATCGTAGAAGTCTTAAAAACCCCCGAGTAAAAACAAGAACAGGATTCTGTTATTGAAGTTCACAAATCAAGCTGTACCAACAGCATCCAGTTCAGACTAATACACTGGAACTTTACAATTCTGTAACTAATTGAAAGAAATTAGTATTGCACCTTGCAGGCCCTAAATGATTGTGCCTAATTAGAACGTAGATTTTCTTAAAAATTATCAAATGGTAGATGAACAAGTACAATTCATGCTTTCTGAAACTGAATTTACAATCTACCAGGAGAGTTATTGGTGATGTAGAGGTGGTCTTTTCTCAACAAGTTCATAATGAATAACAAAATTTTCCTGCAGAAGAGCAACATAATGGTTGGTTATAGTTCAAGTTTATTTACAGCATGACAAATTAGAAGTATACGTACCTTAATAGACGTATCCCATGTATTTGGATCAAAGGCAACATAAGATCCCCTTTCATATGCATTAGTCTTAACAAGAGGCTCAATGTTAGGAACTCTCATAAACCAAAGCCGAAGGTCTTTGTGATAGAACCAACCTCTGTTATAACTGCCAAAAAAAAAAGTGTAAGAGATCTACTTAGCAAAGCAACAGTTCAACGACAATATACTTCTTTGAAGCCCCCCCCAAAAAAAAAAAAAAAAAAAACTACGGGATAGAGAGTAGAGAGACAAATTTATGAGGAAGTGTTGTTAATTCTTTGTCCAGTGTTGTATATAGAATTATGCACAGGAGGGACTGAAGGAGAGAAAAGAAGACAGGAAGAGGCAGATAGATTATCGTGAACTATATCACATGTATAATGCACAAATAGTGGAAGAGCATACAGTTCATTGGCGGCGTATATCTGGGCTTCATCTTTTGGCATGCTGCAAATGGAAACATATTCAATCAAAACCAAGGCACTGAATGAGATAGATAATCAGAAAAAGACCTCAGCCAGAATATTACCTGTAAAAGATGTAGAACAACGTCGGCAGCTGGAACTTTGCAAAATAAGCTTGCTGCAAGGGCAAGGGCAATTAGTAAGAACGTAATATAAAACCTAATAGCTAAAAGCAACAAGTTGTTTAAGCAGCTCACACTTAAAGACTGAGGTTGTTTTGCATGATAACATTCAGGTATTGTGAACTCAGGTTCACCCTTGGCCGGCTCCTCAGTCCATGGCGAGGCAAAAGTTTTGTGAAGGTTTTCTGATGAATTCAAATTCAATCCGAGGGTCGTTAGGTCAATTCCAAGGGCAAGAGATGTCAGATCAGGATCACTCATTCTAATCACACTCAACAAGCCAAGTATTCCGTATGGATCTGGAGCAGGTTGTGGAGATTGTATGGGCTTTATGCCCTGTTCTCTAAAAGTCTGACTGAGAGATGGCATTTGCTGCAATCGAAATTGTGACTGGTTCTGTTGCTGCTGCTGTTGCTGTTGGTACTGCTGCATAAATTGCTGCTCGTAAGAACCCATATTAGCAACACCGCCTGGAGAATTCAGGGACCTTAGGCTGATGCCGGGGGGCATGCTGCTCTGTACCATAACAAGATTGCCAGAATCCAGATACATGATATTAGAAGACAGAAAATCATTACCTTCTTTTGTTCACAAAATAGTTCATTTTCTTCTTCTTCTTCCCTTTTTAATTAATCTTACATAAAATTTTAATTCAAAAAGAAGTGTCTTAAGCATCCTAATATACGAAGAAAAAGGGGAGAAATGGTCTTCTGACTTTTATGTCAATGTTCCTGGACGTGTCGGTTGTTCGCAAGAGGGGGAAAAATAAAATAATGTGGAAACATCAATTGTCTACCATACATTATTGGCATATCTTCCCTAGCCTACTGCATTAGCTATGCAATGAAATCATAATAAGTTGTTCGTACAATAATTAGTATTACAAAATTATAATATCTGCCTTCATTAAGCGTCGGAGTGAAGAGGTTGTAGACAAATGAACATCTCACTCCCACTATCCGTGTGTAGATCCCGATGACGAATGATACACACCTTTACAACAGAACATCAACTTTAAATGTCACAAGTTGAGTATATAGGCTTACTTGATCTAAAACCATAATAACACTCCATGAATGTTGAAATTAGAAGGCTCACGGTCCTTTTTAGGTAAATAAAGTTCATTTGGTATAAGCCTATGACTTAATCCATGGACGTTACATGGATGGTTAGCTCTTGGAATAAAATTTCTGGTAGTATATTATAAGCCCCATTTTAAAACGACGAAATTAAGAGCAATTTACTAAAATTGGATCCATATGAGATCACCTAGCACTCTACCAATCACTCTTTTCAATATAATATTATTTTGGTCCCCAAAACCATTGAAAATTAGACATCCCTAATTTTGTAACGATATCTTATAAGCCCAAATAGAGCTCAAGATCAAAAGCTATGAGCGTCCAAAAATTGCCATGCACGTAGGAGAGCACAATGACATTGTCCACGGGTCCACCCTGCTCCTCGTCAAATTAGAATTTTATGATCACTTATATATTTACTCTTTGGGCACTATATGACCCCATTTCCTCAAGGAGCCAAGTGCTCATATTGGGGGACCAACGCTACTCCTACGGACTTTTATAGTGTAAATTTGGCTCTAATTAGGACTTTTTGGCCTTCTACTATCATTAACCCCTCCCAACACCCTTAGGAGAGCAATTTCATCGCTTCACGCCTGAAACCTTAATACTTTCAAGCCTACATTAACCTTCCAATATACTTTTACGCCTCCATTAATAATTTTAAAAGGCTTAAACCTTCCTCCCAACACCTCCAAATTTCACCTAAGCACCTATAACATTGTCCAAACACCTGCAAACTTTCTCCCCACACTTTCAAACAATCTATACAAATCTCCACAAGTTCAAACCTTCCATCTCAAATATTAAACCTTCAGTGAATATTCAAAGTCAACTTCAAGGATTTAAATACAACACAAATGACACACAAAAGAAATCCTTTAGGCAGTAAAGTCAATCTTAGGACCTCTAATTTAATTTAATTCTCTATTTCTATGATCATATTCCTCTTTCTATTTAAATTCCTTTCGTGTCTGCCCTTATTTATACTCTGTGTTGCACATACTTACATGATATAGAAATTTCACAATTTTCCTCACATTTTATTATTTATGCATTTTGTATAATCAAGACTTACAAAGTTGCATTTTACGCTTACCAAAATTATTTGGACACCCAACTTAGCATCCTTGATATGATTTAATGCAAAGATATGCTAAATTACCTAGTTTACCATAAAAAAATTGTGTTTTAGCCTTTTAGGTTGCAGATCTCATTTAGTTGGTTATTGCCATATTAAATTGAGTAGCAATTGTATTATGGGTGGATCCGAGCTCATAACCAAGTCCATACCTTCAACCTTAGTTTCACAATTTGGTTCAATATCAGTAGAATCATAATTGCCTTCTCACTATTCAGGGATACATGGTGAAACCTTTTATTTGAATTAGGCCCCTTTAAGTTTTGTCACTTAAAATTTCAAAAACCAATCAAGGTCTATGAATCTTCCTCTCAAAAATTCATTGGGACTCTGTGCTTTGTCTCTTTCTTAGAATTATTTTGCTCCACGTTCCTCTGCAACCCTAAAGTGTCATTCAGTCCATATTCCATTCATAGTGACTTTCTAGAACCAAACCCCCTCCCCCTCAAGAGTGGTAGAGTCTTTCGCCAATAGCCTAGACAGCGGGAACAAAATTGCCTGCAAAACATGACCCACTTCCTAGTGCGATACGATGCCTCATATATTTTTTTTTGTTTAGAAGAAAGATGCCTCGTAATCTACTGTGGCACATATATCTAACAGACGAAAAAGCTTGGATCTCCGCCAACTTCTCAATAGAACCATTGAGCCTTAAATTACAACTCATAAGTTTGACTAAGGATAGGCAACCTAAAATGCATAAACTCCTTATACAGTAGAAAGAAAAGGAGAGATTACTGACAGAAAGCGTATGTTGTTGTTGCTGCTGTGGACGGTGTGAAGAGTACATTCCCCCCAAGTTGAATCCAGGTGACCTTCCCATCTGAGCATAAAGTATTTTAGCATAGAGCACACATGCATTTCAGCAAAAGCCAGCTGATGTAGATATAGTCACTGAAGTGTAAAATTATCTCAACTATTAACAAGATACTCACAGAGAAGTGTTGAGATTGCATCGCTACACCATTATCATGAATCTGTTCCTTTTGCTGGAAATCCATCCCATAATCGCCATTTCCACCTGCTCAAGTATCAAATTTCGAAACTCTTGAATAAATATCCCTTCAACTACAAAGATCCCATGACCAGCATTTCCAGCTGAACAAAAATCAAATTATTGATGAAGAAATTTCCCTTTAACTACAATGGTAAGACACGAAAAAAAGAAAGTAACATAACAAGTAAACCATCACTCACTGGTCCATATGTTTGAAATTTGAGATCATAGAAGATTAGTTTGTGCAGAAGTACATAATTAACAATGCAGAAAAGGATGATGTTTGCTGTTCTATTCTGGCAACCATACATACTGATAAAAACTGTAGTATTGTAGGGCAAATGCATCTAAAGTCTATATTGTCAACAGATAGTGTCATGCTAACTCCATCCTAACACCTTTGTCTCAAAATAAAGATTCAACTTCTTAGAAAAACATCGGTAACTAAGTCTGAACTCTACATTGTGATAACTACTCATTAATTTCAATGTTAATCCATATATATGCATTACTCCTTTTACCTAACCTAAACCCGTGAATTAATCAAGGGCAACCGAAGTAGCTCACAAATTTTTGTCATTTAATTTTGGGCAGAGTCTCCAAATTTACCAATTTGGCTGCTCCAGAATGTCATTTATTAAACCAAAAATCTTGTCTGCTACAGGTAATTATAGCAGATAGCAAACTCTAAAAAACGAATTCCAGAACAAGAGATGAAAAATAATACTCCAATCCCCGATTTTTGCCCAATTTGAAAGCTGCGACTCAACATTATGATCCCCATATTTAAAAGCGGATTAGTTATGATTGGCACATGAGCAGTATACATCAAGAGCTTAAAGCTCAATTAGCCATTAATAGAAAACAACATTTCCCCAAAGCAGCAAAGATATCACAAGCCTGAGGAGAAGATTGGAGTGGAGGAGCAAGGAGCAGGACCAACCTTTAAAACCTGGCAAGGCAGGAAAATCCTCATTTTGGATGCTGAATTCCTGGTTTTGCTGAACGATTGGACTAACACCCAGGCCGCCTTTTCTCAGAGAGCCTGACATGATTTTTCAAACATCTCAAGCTACATGTATAAGCACTGAAAATATCTTTTGACACAGAAAAAATAACAATTTTACCTAATTGTCCTTGTGGACCTCCAGCAGAGTTAGGCCGACTACCTAATTGGGGAAAGTCATTTAAAGTAAAAGGGGAACTATCATTGACATTCTCATCACCTAACATTCCCATGGAGCTTAAATTATTCACTGCTTGGACATGATTCTGCTGGAGCGGCCCCCCAGCAGAAGGATACGAGTTTCCAAACATATTAAGCACCTGTGGAGAAGCTGAAACCAAACAGAGTGATCATCATAGCAATAGTTGCAGCATAGCTTCCCCTCGCACGCACCAACCCCAAGAAAAAAATATAATATCTACATAAAGAGGGGGGGGGGACTTTTCAAGAGCATAGAGCAAACCACCTAAGTGTGACATGCCATAAAACAAAGTATTAATTCATAAATTAATAAATAACGATACATATATTGAGTTTAGGATTAGACTTCAGAGAAAAATCGATTTTGATTTACAATACGGTACTAAAGATACTTTAAGTTTGAGTAAATTTATGATATCTGTACTCTGTAGACACACACTTCAAACATTTAAAATTTGAGTACTATAATGAGATCCAGTAAGAATATATTCAAAAGTTTATCAGCATGTTACTCGATTCATTCATGGTCATGAAAATATTGGAACTAACAAATTCATAATACAATGTATTTTGATAAACTAATTATTCAATAACACTTTGATATGGGTATGGCTTTTAAAATTTCAGAATTAAATGAGGATAAATACACTTCTTAATATAAGGATCTTTTAAGATGATGTTATAATTTTATTTTAGTTTTAGAATGTGATTACACTTCGAAGTGATAGATACCTTCATAACCTTAGAGTAGTACCTTTTATTATTTTATCACTTACCAAACAAAAAAAAATATGATTACACTTAGAAGTGATAGCCTGATAGGTACCTTCATCAGTCATTATGCTGTGAATGTTTCCAGTGAAATTAGGTTAGAACATTCACTGAAGATTACAAACTTACCTGTTAACCTTTACAGCATTAACACCAAATTCTCACTAAAATATCATGGACTAATAGCCATATTCTCGTTGATTGAACTCGTCATGATCTAGATTAGAGGTCTAATGACACCCAGAAGTCAAAATTCTCTCTAAGTGCATCAATCTTTCTTGCGCTGTGTACGGGAATGGGGAGTTGAACCTTGGATCCTTGGCATATTAGGGTCTCGTCACAGAGCTTCTAAAGTTGCATACAGATTTCTTAGACCACTTGGAATGACAAAATATGAGGAGTTAGATGCCATACCTTGTTGGAGTACGCCACTTGATAATCTATTTGGCCCTTGTACACCTAAGCCCCCGGAGCCACTATTTGTAGACATATTCAAGCGAGAAGCAAGACCAGGTACAGATAGTCCTCCACCTGAACCTATACTCCTCCCAATGTTGCCACTGCCAACAATGCTTCCCACTGAACCGGTAACTCGAGGACCTCCATTCCCCAATACGGGGGAGACTCCTAGGCCTGGAACAGCACTACGATTACCAATTGCAGCAGAAGTCGGGAGAATCCCAGGAATAGAACCACCAACACCATTTGTGTTACCACTATATCCAGGGCTTCCTACAACATTCATACCTCCTCTATTTGTAACTCCTGGATATCCACCATGCGAACTCCCGTGTGATATCTACAAATAAAGAGCTGATGTTACAGTGAGTTACTAAGAAATATAGGGAATGGAATTCAAGGCACAACTTATTTGGCCAGTATGCATTACAATTACATACAAACATAATCTTAATAAACAAACCTGAGATAGAGCAACAGGGATATTATTTGATGCATATCTCCCCCCTGGAACATTTCCGGATGGTTGTTGAATCCCACCAGAACCGACGCTATTCATAGATGAATTTCTGGATGTAAGCGTACCCGACATATTGGGAACATTAAAACCACCATGCATATTGTTAGACCTTTGAGTACTTCCTGTACAAGGAAGCATCACTACTGGGTTAGTTGTTGAATATTATAACATAAAAGGAATGCAAGTAGGTTTTACTTACCAGTGTGTCAACTTCCAGGGATATATAGCAAGATGGAAGTGAAAAGATGTTGGAACTAACTGCTCTATACAGCTCGAGATCTTGATGTAGGCTATTAAATAATCACTGCACTTAGAAGATCAACGTAAATGAAAGAAAACACAACATGTGGTCGATATCTACACGTAACACTCAAGCAAAACAAAATAAAAGAAAAGGATTAGCTTCATCATCAGTTCACTATGTAACCACAAAACCGGAGGTAAATACAATTACAATCAATGACTAAAGCCATATTTAATCATCATCTAGAAGCCAAATAAAATGTAACTTAAACCTAACTAACAATCACATATTCCTCAACAAAAAAATCTGGTATAAACAAAGATACCTCTCTACTCTCTAGTTAACATGAAATAAGCAAGCATTGCGAAAGATTTACAAGCTCCAAAACCAACAGTTTCCAAAAGAACACTAGTTTCGGCATTGAGACGAAACACTATTATCAGAAAGATATCAAATTTCATATGCTCATTAGACAATCACAGAGCCTAACTAAAAAGACTTGATTATTCCTTCAACATTTGGATTACATCTAACTAAAAAAAAGGAACTCAAAATCCTCAAACTAACTATTTATCATCTAGAGGACGATATATGATAACCCTAATCTAGGAATTACATCGCTGAATCAATGACGAAAAATCGGAAACCCTAATCCGCAAAAATCACTTTAAAATCGAATAAATTCGCTCAAAATTCCTCTCTCAATCAACCTCCACAATCAACAAACAACATATTGATCATCAAATCATACAAATTTTAGTATCAAATAGATAAATAACTTGAACCAAAAATCGAAAAGAAAAGTTGGAGAATAACGCAATTTAAGAGAATAAGAAACTTTTGAAGTAATAATTGAATTGAATTGAAGAAATAACAGAAAAACTAACCTTGAGAGAAGCAGAGAGATCGAGACAGATATGAGAGTAGAGAGGTTTAGTGTGTGTTTTGCAGTGATTTTTGCAATTTTAGGAATTTTGACTTTTGAAGCACTTCCAAAAGAAAACAAAAGATTTAACAATTCTGTTTAATACTCATACTTTCTCATTAAAGAACACACGACAAAGGTCGGTTAAGTTTACTCCATAGAGTTAAGATAAGCAAGTAAAGTAAAAAACACTACCACTTTCAACTTTGAGAAGGTCGATGCATCATATTGATTTGGCATATCTATTAATATAAAAATTTTAATTAATAATAATTTTTATAATATACATTAAGAATAAATTGATAACAGCAAAAATTATGATATTTATCTTTACATATTTCCCTTCGTCTGCCTATTTCTGTCTCTTGAGGTCAAATTTAAAATCTTTGACCAAATATTCTTATTAATATAGACAAAAAAATACTAATGTAGGATATTGTTAAGTTCATCTCAATGTGTACTTTCATAATATAAACTTTTTGTATTTTTTATTGATACGGAATTGAAAATATTTAATGTCAAAGGTATATATATCTTGGACATCGTGCAAAAAGCAAACAAGCACTATATTACGGGACGGAGTGAGTAGTTTTTATAGATACTCAACGTTTAAAGTTTAAACTAGAGGGTACTATTGATATTTATTCTTGACCCACTCCTTCAAGATCTTGATATTTATTTTTATTGTTTCTCCTAAGTATAAGTATTTGGAGTGTAGGCATTTGGAAGAGGAGTCTGAACT
Organism: Beta lomatogona; assembly: GCA_947646795.1. Lineage (NCBI taxonomy): Eukaryota > Viridiplantae > Streptophyta > Magnoliopsida > Caryophyllales > Amaranthaceae > Beta > Beta lomatogona. The sequence goes on from CANSNZ010000220.1 coordinate 106,069, forward strand.
AGAGGGTACTATTGGTTTCATGTGTCCAAGTATGATTTCGGCGACCATGATACGCAATCAACCAGATGTCGTGATCAAAATATGTGTTTCATCCTATGTCCGTATATTCAAAAGTATGTTAGTTAAACTAATCTTTACTTTGTTTTATCTTTATGAACTTGTGGTTATATGAGCATCACATCTTGTTTCATGCCTTAGGGAATATTGGATTCTTCTTGTCATTTGTCTATCTAAGAAAGCGGTATATATATTTGATTCACTACAAAGAGAAAGAAAATTAGCTAACAAGATGCCGTTGAATACGTAAAGTTCATAGTTGTTATACATGTTAATTATTTTACATGCATTTTATGATATTTTAAATAATTTAAAACTGTTTATAATAATTAATTGTTACAAATTTCTATACTTAGTGCATATACAAGTTTCACGCGCCTTGAAGGATCCAATAAAGGAACTAAATCGTCTTGGATAACGATGCCGGTAAAACTCTTATGGTTTTGTATTTGATACACATTTTATAATTCTATTTAGGATTTTATTTCCGATTCTAATATATAGTTTAAATTTGGTGTAGTGTGTTCAACAATCGGGAGGAGAGGAATGTGGCTATTTCGTGAGGAAATACATGCTTGAAATCGTCCGCATGCACTATGATTCAAATAATTTACAGGAGGTACATGTATGTCGTAAATTCGTTATTTATACTTATAGTATTTTCAAGTATATTAACTAATTTAATATATTTCTAGGATTTTCCACCATGTCCTCAGCCATACTCCATAAGTGAGATCGACGAACTCAAATAACTTTTTGCAAAATACTTTGTAGCGGTCGTCAAAGCTGCAAACTAACTAGTTAGTGTATGTATTTGTAGGTTGAACAATATTTTGTTGATTGAACCTTGTTGGTTGCTTGATTGAGATGTACTGGAACAGGTTTTGGTTATATATGCAAAATTTTCCCAACGATTTATTGGGTTGTCCAAATTACAAAGGAGACTCTGCCTTAATTTTCTGCTCATAATTATTAATATAATGTTCGTTTAGTTTTGAAGTTTAAGGTTTTGTATATGAAAAAAAAAAAACAAAAACCACTCATTTGCGTCGCACATTGCGCCACATCCGACGCAGATGACAACCATTTGCGCGCATATGGAGAAACGTGCGACGCAAATGAGTCTGGCTGTTGTGGCTTGGCGACCTATCTGATCGCATGTTAGCAATGTGCGACGCAGATGAGTCTTGGGCTGCTGTGGCTTGGCGACCTATCTGCGTCGCATGTTAGCAATGTGCGATGCAGATGAGTCTAGGCTTGTTGGGCTGCTGTGGCTTGGCGCCTTCCCATCTGCGTCGCATGTTGCGCAATGTGAGACGCAGATAAGAGACAATTTGCGTCGCACGTAGCGCAGCATGCGACGCAAATGGGAGCCGCAAATGCCCTTTGTATACAGGGGCGAGGAGTCATATGCGTCGCATGGTAGGCAGGGTCCGACGCAAATTGTCAATCAACTGCGTCGCGTCTTTGTCCGACGCAAATCCTGTATTATGATTTGCGTCGAGACCTGTATGGGTCCAACACAAATGGGCGCCTTGCATCCGACGCAAATCGTCGATTATGTACTAGTGGTTGCTCTGTATTGCAAACTAAATTAAAGCAAAGGATTTCACACTAATAAGATTATATTTAAGGCACCAACAATAATTGCTCAAGTCATTTTAAATCTAACTAATAAACTTCATATGGTATATTCCTTTTTATATAAAAAAAGCTCAATATGGTATGGTTTAATTACATCACAACGCGACTTATTATTTAGTCAACACTCGATAAAGACCAATGTTTATTAAAGTGATTAACAATCTCCTCAAATCCATATCTTCATAGTACTTTCATAATTAACACACTACACTAGTTCATTTCACCCTCATTTGAAATTCATTAAGTCGTTATTATTACTGGTGCAATACAAAGTACATAATGGATACTATTCATGAGTATTACTTCCTCCATTTTTTTACCAACAATGTTTTTCTTTTTGATAATTCTCCATCAAATGGCAATATATTATCTCTTTCTTTCCTAGCACATTGGGACCTTTTTTTTTTATCTCTATCCTCTCCTTGATTCTCGTGCAAAGAGAAACATTGTGAATAATAAAAAACAAAGGAAGTATATGTAATCGATACATTATCACATCACTCTACCGAGTGAAGCTATGAGGCAATGAGGATGCCTGGGGGTAAATGATGTGAATCCCTTTGCTATCCCCCCTACTTTCTAGTGCCCCGACCCCGACCCCGACCCCGACCCAATAATACTAGACAAAGATCAATGAATATTAAAGTGATTAACAATCTCCTCAAATCCATATCTTAACAGAATCACAATACTTTCACCATTAACACACCACACTATCTCATTGCATCCTCCTTTGAAATCCAGTCGTTAATATTATTACCGACATGATACAAAGTACGTACTAGCTACTATTCACGAGTATTACTTCCTCCATATTTTTTACTCGCAACATTTCCCATTTATAGCAACTCTCTATCAGTTGGCAATGTATTCTCCTTCTTTCTCTCCTAGCATATGGAGTTTTTTTTTATCTATCTTCTCTCTTTGATCCTTATGCAAAGAGAGACTTCACGAATAATAAAAAACGAAGGAAGTATATATAATCTATACATTACTATATCATTCTATCAAGTGAGCTATGTGCAGTGAGGATGCTTGGGGCCTGGTGGTATATGATGTGGATCCCTTTGCTATTTCCCCCTAATATCTAGTGCTGAACTTCTATTCATCGCCCTGAAATTACTTAAAATCGCCCTAACTACCATATAAACGTACCATTATACCCTTGGCTACTTTTACAACTCTCTCTCCACCACCACCTAAAATCACTAACCACTAATCGCTACCTCCAACCCACCGACGATCACCACCGACGAGCACAAAATTCCGACGAGGTAATTTTTTTTTAACGAATTCCATGGGGCTAACGTGTGACCTGCACGTTGGCCCCATGGACACAACGTCCAGGCCAGACGTTGTGTCCATAGAAATGTGCATTTCTACGTAGAAACGTGCGTTTCCACCAGGGAAACGTCTGCCCAGGACGTTTCCGCAATGGTGGAAACGTCCAGGACAGACGGTAAAAATTTTTATTTTTAATTTTTTCCGTCTTGCTCGTGGTGGTTTGCGTGGTGTCGGTAGTGGTGTGTGTGGCCTCGGTGGTGGTTTGCGTGGTTTCGGTGGTGGTTGTGGAAAAGAAAAAAGAAAAAAGGAAGGGTAAAGTTGGAAATATTTGTAAAACCGAGGCGATTTTAAGTAATTTTGGGGCGATGTTTAACAATCTAAGAATAAAAAAAAACCGTAAAAGTTGAGATCTAATCAGGGTCTAATCAGGGTCACCCTCAAGACTATAATGTGCTATTTTGTCTTCTTCCTATGAAATATCAATTTTGAGTTCTATGAGAGCAGCCATATAAAATCTCCACCAATAGCATTGACTAGATTTAGCAGATATAATCCACAAACAGACAAAACACAGAAAAAGACGCGCAGAAAAAAAAAAAATATACAGGAAATTCCAGTAATTATCCTCAAAACTCACTCACAGTAAATTAAACTTTTTATTAATATCTATTGTCTCTATTTGCCTAACTTTTTCCTTTTAATTTCAGGCGATGAGGTTGAGATTCGAGAAACCAGAAAAAGATAGTAAAACAAACACTCACAAAGAGGAGAGAGAGAAAGAAAAAACCAAGGTAGAGAGAGAAAAAATCAAGAGAGAGAAAGCTTGAGATCGTTTGCTATGGAGGTTGCGAGTTTAACTTACTGAGTTAACTCGTTCTCCGTTGATTTATTCTAACAATTTCCCGGCCACCGGAGAGAATTTTCCGGCGACGATTTTTTTCGGAGGTTAGGGTTTTTTCTTTTCTCGATTGAATTTCGTTGAATTTAAGGACGATTGAGGAGAGAGAAAGTAAGAGAGAGAAAAATGACGATGAGCGGTAATGGATATGGTGGAGTTGAAGAGGAGTTTGTAAGGAGACATCATCAACATGAAGCTGCTGATAATCAATGTAGTTCGCTTTTAATCAAGCACATTAAAGCTCCTGTTCATTTGGTAATTTCTTTTTTAATTAATGTTTTGGAGTTTTTCTTTAATCTTCTTTGTTGTTTTGATTATCGTTTTTTTTTCTGTATGATTTGTGGTTATGTGAAGTTAATTGATCGATCCAGATTGAATTTCTTATATTTGTGATTGAATATGTTTAATCTGTGATTGTTTAGTTTGATCCGTTGTTTTGAGTTCAGTGAATTTAGTTTTTCTTCTACTGGAAATTTTAATTGGATTGACTTATGAAGAATTCAATTTCTTGCGAATTATAACACAAAAAGTGGATTAATATTTGGTTTTTATTTGTTATGTTATTAGAAGAGGATAGTGTAGATGTATTTTCTTGCGGAAAAGTAGTTGCATGAAGAAATTGTGGTCATGTATAGGAGTTATCAAGCTAAATATGGTATGTCTTTGTTTCAATTCATGTATATTCGGGGGGAAAAATCATCTCGGATGTAGAATTGAGATTTTTAGTTGTTTTTTTTAATTAACTGGCGTTTTTCGCTATAATTACGCTGCTATAGAGATATTTTCTGTTTCTTGACAGATTTAGCTAGCCATTGTTTCAACTACTTTTGATACCTTTGTGATAGGAGGAAACGGGCGCAATCAATGCATTCATAATGTAAGAGTATCTTGCCAGATATTAAAGCTTCTAAATTATCTTTAGTTACTGGTTTACCAGTTGGAGAAGAGAAACTTAATAAGGGTAGTCTACAGTTGTATTGAAGTTGCATTGATGGTTGATTACAGGTTTTATTAACCGAAACGAGCACTTGACAGATTCCTTTTAAGTTTGTCTATGATTGTCACTGCTAATGCAGTTCTTGCATGTCAGGTTTGGTCATTAGTGAGGAGATTTGATCAACCACAGAAGTATAAGCCCTTTGTCAGCAGATGCGTGGTGCAGGGAAATCTCGAGATTGGAAGTGTAAGAGAGGTTGATGTTAAATCAGGACTTCCAGCTACTACTAGTACTGAGAGGTTGGAGGTTCTGGACGACAATGAGCATATTCTCAGTATCAGGATTGTTGGTGGAGATCATAGACTGAGGGTATTACACTTCCACTATATGAATTTTTTGCTTCTCTAGGTGTGTATGTCAGTGTGTATATCTGTTCCTGATTTTGGGGAGAAGAGGGCGTTGTATTTAGGGTTTTGTGTTCAGTAATCAGTAACACCACCTTTCACCATGTAAATTTTATGTTTCCTTAAATGCAATCGTTCTGTAATTTCACAAAGCAGATCCTATATGATGGACATTTGGGTGTCATTAAGCTTCAGTGCAGGACTCTCCATTAATTTTTTGGGATGGGGGGATTTTATTGTGTTTATATGCCCAATGATGCGATCTAATATCTCGTTATGGTATATGTTAATCACTGAAGGAAAAAGGGAAGACGATGCTGAATACAGATACTAATTGTCGTTATGGTAGGTCATTATATATTATCCTGCAAGGCCTCTGCATTTGTTATTAATGTAGGTCATTTTGATTCACTTGCAACTCTGCGAGGCCTCTGTATATGTTATTATTGTTGGACATTTTGTTACCTGCAAGATCTCTGAATTCATTATGGAGAGATGTCTGGTCATTGGTAAACATTGAACCATAATTAGGTCTGGACTCACAGTCTTTTCTACGCCACCTCTGTAGGATGTACAGTAGCATACTAGCATCAACCCAGTTTTGGATGGATTTTCTGTATCAAGGTTCTCTCATCTTTGATTTCTGTTTTTCTACTTTCTTGGTTATTTTGTGTTTGATGTATGACTTCATTGCTTTGTAGACAATATTTGCTTCTAAACTGTTCTGGAACTGGAATAGTTGGAGTGCATTTTATATTGGATATCTTTTCCTTATGCACATATCAGCAGGAAACAAGAGAGTGTTATCTGCTCTTAAGTGTGCCTGGTGAGAGTACCTATAGTTGAATATTTGTATTGCCCGGGCTCCAGTCTCTGTGTACAAGTGAGCCTGGTGAGGAGCAACTTCTCCGACAAATTAGATTCTTGCCATATAAAAGAGAGATACTGAAGAATCTATCCTACCTTTTGCTGTTGCCTCTACCTTTTTATTTATTTTTGTATTGTATATATTCTCGACAAGTCTTAATTATGTCTCTTTTGTTCAGAACTACTCTTCCGTGGTGTCCCTCCATCCGGAGATTATTGATGGAAGGCCTGGGACGATGGTGATCGAGTCGTTTGTAGTTGATGTACCAGAAGGAAACACCAAGGATGAAACCTGCTTCTTTGTTGAAGCCTTGATCAAGTGCAATCTCAAGTCTCTTGCTGATGTCTCAGAACGTTTGGCTGTACAAGACAGAACTGAGCCGATTGATAGGATGTGATTAGAAGCCTGACGTAAGGGAAATATACTCTCTCCATGGATGAAGCTACCAAGGGTACGGATTGCAGAGGCCTTGGGGTCGACTGGTACTTCTATCTTCTAGATACAACTGCTCTCTGTACTTCCTGTTTGCCAAGTGGTGTTGCATTTTAAGACTAGTGAAAATTTCCGCCTTTAGGCAGTCCAAGAATCACAACTCATAGAAAGTGTGTAAGAAACGTTCATAGAAGAGCAAAAGAAATGGAAAACTGTGTCGTTCTCAAGTCTTTTATGGTCCCATTCTGTCCAATGCGTCCATCCGTGCTTTGTAGTTGTACATAAACATGTGATTAAACGGGTGTTTGTAGATCTCTACCTGTCGTATAATGGCTTCCGTGGAGAGATTAATGATTATAGAGGTGTTCTGATAGTTAGTCATGGTGATTCACATTAGGGTAAGGAAGGCTTGTAAGTAGTGTTTTCGTTGCCGTAAATTTATCCTGTCACTTGTGAATTACTTACTGTCGTTAACTCATTATTGTCATAAACTTATAGTCAATTTCTCTCTTTTCTTAGCATAGGATATATCTCTAGAGAACATCTTGCTTTCCTCAGTATAATGCTTTGGTTGTACGGGTTATTGGAAAATCAATTTTCTAGTCTTTCCGAAAAGCTTCTAGATGACACTGTTCCAGCACGTTCTGAGGTGGAAAAAGGAGAATCTAGAAGGTTTTCCTTTTAAAACAAGTATCAAGAATTAGGGATACATATCATATGTTTCTACTTTTTCTACTTGTGATTAGAGTTCTTTTTAAAAAAATATTTAGTATTCTTGATAATATTCTTTATTTGGGTTAATGATGTTTAACAGGTTGATTTCTGTTGATAATGGGAAAGCATTCACTTTTAGTTGGCATTTTAAATTTAATGCTCTGTACCTAGACAAAAGGGGGAGCACCTTTTACGCATTCAGCTTCAATTGAAATATCTCAATTGTTAATTTGGATCTCTAAATGGATCTTTTTGGAGGAAAGGTCCAAGGGAATTTATTACTCCTATATGCAACAGCTATGCTTCCTATTGTTTATGCAATGTTTTCTCCCTTGTGTAGAAGAGGGGCAGGAATGTAATTCTGCACTAGCAATTTGACTTTCCTAGCCTGATACTTTGGCTGCACCCAAAGATTAGAGATGGCATTGGCCAAGTTGGCTCGAAGTACGACACGTCAACGCGACTTAGCACAATCAGATGAATCACGGGCACTAGGTAGGAACGGCGTGGCACAATGTTGTGCCTGTTGGACCTCCTTGTTGGATGGGAAAGCGTTTGCGTAAGGCACAACAAAAGTGGGATTTTGAAGTTACATGCCCCAACACTATAAGCTCGTGAGCCGTGGGCTACATAGTGTTTTTTCTTTCCTATAATTTCTTTCATCAACCAAACAATGGAAACAAGCTTATTAAAGATTGCGTAAACAATAGGAAACATAAGTGTTGCAACCATGCTAGTATAGAGAATGCTCAAAAGAAACAATCTTATTGCCTCCCTTCCCTTTATGTTGTTGAAAGGACTTATCTCTCAACTTTCACTTTATTGTCGATGCAGATCAGTCCTCGAATGTCTCAGCATTTTGAGAACAGAGCATTAATCCCAGCTTTCTAAAAGATGGAGATTTCTGCTTACTGCTCAAGAAAACGTCTAACAATTTGAAATACAAAGGATATGGCGTAAATAATTGGAGTGCATTGTTTAGATGCAAGAAAAAATTGTAATCCCAGATATATTTAGTCACTGATTGTAGATCCAAAAAATGCTTATAAACAATTTAAGCTAATTCATCTACCAAAATAAAGACAAAAATAAGTTACACAGAAGTTCCTTCAGCTACTAAAAACCTATTATTGAGGAACAATCCTTCTTCGGGTGCCTAAAATTTCTTTGGAGATGTGATCTGATCTGCAACGATGATCGCCATGGAGAGCCCATTGGATAATACAACAAATAAGACGACCATCACTCAGCAAAGGAATGGTTGCAGCTGCCTTAGTGTATCAATGCGTTTGTATGTTAGTGTACAATGTACAATGATGGTCCGAGCCGTAAGCCCTTTGATCTGCTTGTTCTTCCACAAGAAGCAACCTCACTTCATATTTCATCAATATTAAAAAAATAATAGGGGAAACTAGTTTTTTAGGCCAAGACAAGGTCCCCTTCTGGCTGTTCTTGCTGCTCCATCAGCTGGATATCTTCCCGATACGGAAGAAGAATGCGCTTTATATCTTCTGAGCTAAGTGTCTCATACTCCAATAGTGCAGTAGCTAAAGCGTGCAATGCTTTCTCGTGCTGGGAAAATATCAGCACAATCAAGTAAATTTTGAATCCAGGTAAGAAAAATAAAATTCTATAACCTAGTATGCATAAAGTTTAAAATTTTCAATTTTTTTAGAAACTAACCTTCTTTAGCAAGGCCTTCACCCGGTCATATGCATCTCGAAGGAGTTTGACAACCTAATGCACAAAGACCAGAAGAGTGTGGTTACTATAACTAATGATTTAACCATGTAACGTAATTTTGGGTTCGCACACTGACCTCTGCATCAATACGCGATTGCATTTCTGAACCTGGCCTCTCTTTAATATGAACAGGACCGATTGTCTCACTCATCCCACAAGTTGTTACCTTTCAAATCAAACAACCGGCCAACATCCGTTAAAATATTTCAATGAGATGAATACAACTTAAAAAAAATCTTTTTTTTTTTTTTTTTCCTTTCTTCTGTAGCAGGAAGAATATATGACAAGCGTTAAATCAACATACCATATATTGAGCAAGTTCTGTAGCTGTGTTAAGGTCACTACTTGCTCCAGTAGTGACATGATCTTGACCAAATATAAGTTCCTCTGCTACCCTACCTCCCATACAAACATCAAGACGGGCCAATAGTTGCTTCTTGCTAACTGATGTCTCATCACTTGAAGGAAGCTGTGTAACCATTCCTAGAGCAGATCCACGTGGTATAATTGTTGCTTTGTGGATTGGGTGAGCACCCTCAGTGTTCAAAGCTACAATTGCGTGGCCACTCTCGTGGTACGCAGTAAGCTGCAAATAGGAGCAAGTATAAACAACTTATTTCATCTCCTAACTTGATATTATTACATCTCTTTTTCTTTTCATTACGTTCAGCATCAAGCATTCAAGCTCAGAGACAATGGTATGTTTTGAAAGTGAAGCGAAGCGAGGATGGAGAACAGAGAATAAGCCTTAAATCTGCATGTGCATGAATGCATCTGTGATTTATTGTCTTCTAGAAATCACACCAAAGATACACAGACTGTTCCATCATAAGAATCTTGCTAATATTGGTCTGGCGAATGTAAAAATTGAAGATCATATACAGTATTTCCCGAGTCCCTGCATAGGCTACATTTTATTGAAGATCATATTAAGACTGAGTTTAGATACCATAATTACCCTTCACTATTTAATGTTTTACATCTCCACCATACCAATATCATCTTTCTTTTGAATTCTTGGTTAATAATTCTTTTTTAGGATGACGTAAACTAGGATTAGGGCCTATTACTAAGAGAGAAGAAATTTCATTTATTATGCTCCCTCCTAGCCACTGAACATGTGCACCTTGAAATATGTGTCATAGAATAATGTTGGACCATTTTCTAGGTGAACATTTCCAGTGGGACAGAGGGAGTATCTACTATTCTAAAGGATATGCCAATCCCCTATCCCTATCAAGTTCTCTCCTTTAAGCCTTTGACATGGACAATCTTACTAAGAGCATCTGTGGTTTTGACTTTCTCATAAATTACATACTCACCTTTTTCGACTCCTCTGATATGAACATAGTTTTCCGCTCTGTACCCATTAGTATTCTGTCTTTCGCAAACTCCAATTGAGCAGCGGTCACTTTTTCGAAACCTTCAACAGCGGCCTTAATGGCAGCAATGTTGACTAAATTCGCCAGATCTGGAAAGAGGTAAAAATAAGGGTTGAAAGATCATGAGACATTGTCAGAAGAATATAGAATCAGAATCTTGGAGAGGCAAAGCATGGAAAGTGAGGAGTCATCTTGTACATATGTTAAATAGGATATAAATATACCTGCCCCATTAAATCCCGGAGTACCACGAGCAATTGCTTTGACATCAACATCATCAGCAATTGGTTTATCCTGTATATATAGCTCTAGGATCTCTTGGCGACCCCGTACATCTGGACTGGGAACAACAATCTAGAAAAAATTTGGCATGTTAATGAATTGTATTGATTCCAAAATAAATTTATTCTTACAAGTGGAAAACCTTGTTTTATATTATCATAATCATTTCAAATAAAAAGAGGGCCACCGATATTAGATCTTTCGATATAATTGGAAAAAGAAACTAAGATTTATACACAAATCTTAAGGAGGCTCCCATCCTGGAACAAAAAGAAGGGAAACAAAAATGATAGCTATCAGCTTGACAATAGTGCTCCATCTCTGCACAAAAATAGAGGATTGGGGGGGGGATCTTTATTCTCCCAAAAAAAGCTTTCCCAAGCTGTGTTCATTCCAGTTTCTGCTGAGATACCCAATTGGATTACCTTTTACGAAATGACATTACTTATCAGATTGGTCCTAACTTCATTCAGAATAAGTAATCAGGTACTTTTGGTCAGGCGGTTGCAGAATGAAGCTACCTGTGTAAAGGTTCATCTCCACTTTCCTACTAAAAATAGTCCAAACTCAAGTTCTGTCTAAATGTCTGAATTTTATTGTTCGTTATTCTCAAAGTGACATCCAAGTTTAGGGATTCCATTAAATCATTGAGATGCGTGAACTGCAATACCCTAGGGCCTGAGCTTTCACTCTTTGACCGTCATCTTCTATGCCTTCCTAATGTCTATCTTCTAGGTGGATTCTGAAAGATGGCCTCAACCAACACCTTGAAGGCCTTCTACTCTAGTACAAGTGTTTGGTACTTGGAGGTTAGCTTGGTTTAATATTGTTCATACTTTTCTCACCAAAATGCAGTTCAATCCTACAATGGACTCAAGATTTAGTAGATAGCAAAATATACAGAACTCCATTGAGATGGGAGAAACTATAAATACTCATCCCCTTCAAGTTGAATGCTACACTTGCCTTTTTGAGATGATTCAATATAAAAATTACATACCTTTTGTGGTATATTAATCCCCAATATCTCTCTCCTCATCCGAAAATGAAAAAAGTTCCCGACTCTTCCTAATTCATACCTCTCTTCTAAAATATGTGCCAAAACCAATTGTGACATTTAATTTGAAACAGATGTACTTTCTCTTGTTCAGCAATGCCCCCTGCTTTTGCCCAAGAGAGGTGCTAAAGCATTCCTGGGCTTACACCTCTTAGATGAGTAGATGACTATAAAATTGCAACTATAACATAAAAACGGAACTTACATGCCTATCAAATCTGCCAGGTCTAGTCAGAGCGGGATCCAGAATATCAGGAAGGTTAGTTGCAGCCATCAATATTATGCCCTGTCATTAAATATCATATTAAGATTTACTGCACATTACATGATTATATTACATCAGTACAGTAAACTTGTCTCACGTACCTCGTTCTGTTCAAAACCATCCATTTCAACAAGCAGTTGATGCAAGGTCTTCTTGGTATGTCCTTCCCACTGTTTTCTTGTTGATCCAATGGCATCAATTTCATCAATGAAAATGATGCACGGAGCCTACAGAACAGGAAGATATATGACTTTTTATTTGGGAAAGAAGAGGGAGAAAAAGGTAATCCCAGGAAGGCTATTGAGAAAAGTGCATCAAATGCTTGAAATCCTCATTGTTTGATCTCCCAGGAGAATCTTTTTCCCTCATTTTTGGCTATTTTAAGAACCCTAAAGCTAATGGCAGTGGAGCTCCCCTAAACCAACATTGTTGTATAGACACGATGGCAATGGAAGAAGGCAAAATTTCTATTGACAATGAGACTGTTGATACTGCTTAACCAACTTATTATCAAAGAGTATATGACAGACTCCCCAAATGACCAAGTTGTCTATTAAGTAATCACTCAGCACAAGAAAAGAAACAAGTTCAATTAGGCTTGCTCAACATTGCCGCCCCATAGCATTGAAATAAATGAGACTTCATGAACGGAGCTACTAACGACTACTCAATAGGAAGAAAAACCTCGTGAATACACCAGACAGAAAAGGACAAACCTTTTTCTTAGCTGCTTGAAATAAGGACCTCACTCGTCGAGCACCAACACCAACAAACCTGCAGCAAAGAACTTCTATTTAATTTGAGAGCACACTCGATTCAAGTGACACTAGATAGCAGTACCAATGTATTAGGTAGGTGATCTCCAGAACAACAACTTAAAAACTTTATCTATAAATTTTACTTCCGAAATCTGTCAATGTTATCATGTGGTGACCACAGTCCTCTGAAGTTGATTGTGCAAGTTGCAAAAAACAAGCAGAGTTAAGTTGAAGAAAGGGGAAAAAAACACGCCAAGACAAGAATAGTACAGAGCACATCAAATTTATAATCCATATAGCAACTGCCAATTGCATTAGCATACTTTGTACACTAAGAGAGAACACTTACATCTCCTCAAACTCAGAACCTGCCCTGTAGAAAAATGGTACTCCAGCTTCTCCAGCAATGGCCTTCAATGTTCCAGATGCACAAACAAGTTATCAGCTTCAGACATATAAAGAGATGTGATATAAATAAAGCCTAAGTCTTTACGAGAACAAGTTGTCAGCTTTGTCCCAATATTCTTATATTAGTAGTTCTCTAAAGCCTCCAGAAGACTTCTGGTATGTTTTTTTGGTTTAGCACTAACCAATTCAAGAATCATTCACCCCCCCCCCAAAAAAAAAAAAAGTCAACAATGATCACTTTCAACCACAAAGAGCCACCGACTTCGCTGTGTATATTTCTAGCTGATAATCTTACATTCAGCCTCATCCTGACATCACATTTCGGAACTGTTCCCTTAGATGAGAACTGCGATGAACTGTCAAGTAAATACCTTCTAGAACTTAAAGCAAAAGGCACTGTTAAAACACATTTGAAAATATACAATTTCCCCATTGAAAAGTGAAAACACCACAAAGTTTGAGAAAAAAACCCTGCCCTTTTGGATTGAATTTGGCTAAACCCAACTGAAACACAAAACTGAACTGAAAAACTGAAACTAAGTCCAAGAGAACAGGGCCTAAGTACCTTGGCAAGAAGTGTTTTACCAGTACCAGGAGCTCCAGTCAAAAGAATTCCCTGCAATCAGAAACACAATTTGCATTTATAAAATGTGGAAAAAATCAAATTGATTTTATGGCAGTTTGACTTCTTATCATAAGCCACATCATTCATTGAGTAAAAATAATAATAGGCTTCATTTTTATAAATAAAACAACAATATTGATAGAAACAACGATAACAGCGCCAAGGAGGAACTCAACAATTTTTCCAACAATACAGGTGTTTCTGTAAAAGAACCACAATGTCAAAAAAAAAAAATTGAAAATACTAAGTAGAAGTTTGGTTCACCTAGGAAGTAGAAGTTCCCATGAGGTTAAAGTTCATGAAAATTAAATTCCATAATCAAATTCATGTTAATTTTCCAAAGTTCTTTGGTTAACAATGGGAGAAGTAACTTCTATTCTATAGGAATATCTACCAACTTGGGGGGAAAGATAAGAAACTTCCTACATTTTGAGAGAAGTGGAAATTCCTAGGAAGCTCCATTTCACCTTTTTTTGTCAACCAAAAAACTGATCTACCTTGCATTTTCTTAGGAATTCTCACTTCCCATGTTTTCTAATGTCAACCAAACAACTAATAAAAGAAACAAAATTAAAAAAGTTTTGCAAGTGTTGCATGTTGTCTAGAAGATTTTGCTTTAACTACATTCAGTAAAGAAGCACAAAAACTTATTAAAACGACACTAACTCAGACAAGAATCATAATTTTAATTGAAAGCCAAGAAAACATTTTTGGTTTACAGGGGTGGTGACTGGTGAACGAACGATCACACGCAAGTTTTCATGATTGTTACATACGCTAATCTTTAGTTTAGCTGAAAGGATAGGAAATGCTTAGAATGAGTTCACAACCACGGCTTCACTATGCATAGAAAACAGATTAGCATCTGAAATCCCAGTTATGAGGTTAACTTTCCACACTTTACAATTTTCTTATATTGACATTGATTAAAATAGAAGAGCATTGGCATTGCTTCTACTATATGGAACGTAAGATTGTAGTTCCAGCAAATCTACCATTATTGTTACACTAAGGAGTCCAAAAAACCCGCTCAATTTCTTAGTTTTCCATTTACTTCACAGCACCATAAAATCAACGTTGCCAATTCCCAAATATAGGCATTGCTTAGCTCTGAACAGTCACCAGTTTCAAGCTCGATTCTACGGGTTGACTAGAGTACAAATCATTATGATGCTCAAAGATCTAAAGATAACAGCCATGAAAAAAATTAAGCATGAGGAGACTGGGGAAAGCTACCTGGGCCAGTTTTCACGAAGGGATGACTTAGCCAAAACAAAAATGGAGGACAGGATGTCTAGAAGAGGAAAATTAATGACACAGGAACCAGACATGATATTGCAAGAGGTAAGGAAGTCTAAATTACAGTATAATACACAATTGGTAGAGGGCTAAAGTGGTGGAGGAGTTTATGATGCAGCTTGAATGTATAAACATAACAAGATGGCAGGCACGCAGACAAATGTAGTGGTTTTGAGGCATTCTTGTCTCCAACTATTACAGGTAGATAGTAGAAAGGAAGTAGCGGGAAGGGCGACCACATAACATCATTTACTAGAAAAACAAATTAGAGGAAGGAAAACGGGATTTTCCCAAATTTCTATCAAGAGAACGAGAGAATTGTATGAGAGCTGGTTTAGAACTGGTAGCAGTTGCAGGGTATGATGTAGAAGAGTAGCAGCGATAAGTGGTGAGCAAAGAGAATGAGCAAGAAGAAAGGTCAAAACAGTATCCAACATTATGATGTAATCTAACTTCACCACTCTTACATAGTCTTAGGTCGAAACATTCTCCAATTCGTCAAAATTTTAAAAACGATTGTCCAGGTAAAGCGTAAAAATATCGAATCAGCATTATATGGGGACGCAATTATTCTTTCACATACAAAATTTCAGAAAAACAGCATCTCTAACAAACCTTTGGCAACTTCCCTCCAAGGCGAGTAAATTTTGAAGGATTTCTGAGGTATTCCACCACCTCTTCGAGCTCTTGCTTCGCATCATCGCAGCCCTTAACATCCTTAAAAGTTTTGACATTCTGCAGAAAACACTAATCAGCACTCACAGGTGACAGATTTCAAGATTTATAATCTGCATTTCACTACATTAAAGTATTTATAACTAACATATTAAACATACCCAAAGACCAAAAAGGCTATTGATGCTCGAAGTTTGATGCACTCGAGTATACATACTAGAGTTCGATATGGGATATTCTAAATTCAAAGACATGGGGAGACATTTAAGAGGTGTCCAAATTTTTAATATGGTTTAGAGGTGACTGACAGGACATTTTACAAACTCATTCCATCCATTTTCTATTGTTCTTCATGGTGGAAATGGCTCAATGGTAGAGCCAAATTTTAGCCATAATATCTCCCAAATATATAAGAAAATAATTTTCAAGTGAAACTGTGTTGGAATGATCTCGATATGTCTTTCCAAGATAGCAACCTTTTTGTACTTCCCATAATACATATTAAAGATTTCAATAGTCCTATGAACAACGAAAAAATGTGGAGGGAATATGTTATAATTTTTACTTCCTCCGTTTTCTTTTCAGTTGCAACATTTTGACTTTTGCTACTATTGACCGGTAGTTTTAAAGCAATACTATATAGAAGCAAATATTAGAATTTTTGATGTTATTGGATTCATCTCAATGTATACTTTGATATATCAACTTATAGAATATTTTACTCACTAATAATTAGAGATATCAATAGTCAAAGTTGTGCGTTGGCAAGCATGAAAGCCAAAAACTTGCAACTAAAAAAATTAGATAAAGAAGAAGTATAATTTTACAAAAAGATTTAATTTACTATATTAATAACTAAACATTCTTTAAGAAAAAGAGTAATTGAGTATAAAGTAAAAACTTAATTGGTTATTGAAACAAAGATGAGATCATGAGAACATTGAATTTTGATTTCCAGTATCTTTTGATTTCATCTTTCTTGCCAAAAAAAGTCACAGTCGTTTTCAGCCTGATGAATCCCACCCATATTCTGTGTCCACTCCCCAGTAAGATTATTCAACATGGGTATCATGGCTGGGGTAAAGCGAAGTCCAAGCATCATAGCAAAACAGAAAAATGATAATGCAACTTGCATCAAGTTACCATCATTTGCAATTTACCAATTTCTTATAACATGTCAGTTTAAGCTCTATTTTACCTCAAAAGTGGTCATATTACTGTGCTACAGAGCCCAAGAGTCAGATAAGATGGTATCAAAGAGGATCATACCTTCTCTGGAACAACTTCCTTACTCAACTCCTTTGTAGTGTATGAAGAACTCGACCCAACACCTGACGTTCCTATGCCGCCTAAGCCATTTATGTACTTCTGAAGTGCAGCAGCTCCCATTATCCTGGAGAATGAATCAAGACAGGAAAATATTGCGTTAACAACCAATTTCGGAGCTAGAGAATTGCTAACATATGGACAGGTCAATTTTTTTCCAAAACAATCAGTACTGAAGAAATTTTCATATAATAGGTAACTACACCCGATGAATATAACAGACTCACGAAAGAACTTGTACCAAACTAAACCAACAGCAACAGTGAAGAGGATAGTTGAGAAGAGCTCTTGTGCAAGACGTGTCGATTTGTTGGATGCCTTAGGATCAACCTGACGATAAACACCGTACATATAGTCACAAACTCAAAAACGGAACACACTAATTCACCAGTGTAGGAAGGTCACACAGTAAAAATAGTTATCATCACAAAATTACCAACTAAACTATTTAAGTGATTGAACAATAAATTCTAGCAATTAGTATTGTTTAATGCATAGCCAATACTGAGTGCCTTAAAAATATACACAAATTTCTTTAGAAAAAAGGAGGATTTCCGTGATAGACCGCCTTACCATCATCACATGTAATGGCTGCTTCTCAGATATTCCAGGGCTAAAGGAAAGCTCCTCTACATTTTCTGATGCACGTTGTTTCAACTCTTGCAACTACAAGAAGGAATTCAAGGTTGATGAGAAAAAAGTATACTAATAAATGAAAAGTTTGGCGCTTAATTAACATGAAAATAGGAGTAGAAGAGGAGGTATACCATGTTTAAACTTGGTGTGCATGAGATTGAACTAGATTTGAGGAAAGTTGATGTGAAAATAACACCTTAATGATAAATTTATTTTTCTAAATTCAATCAATGAGTTTGTTGTCAGGACTAGGCTGAAGTCTGGAAAAAGCGAGTGGCACACCGCACACTTGACCAAGTTTTAACAAGGTCCATAAAGCAACTGACGATAACAAAGGAAAAGAAAGTGAAGCAACATCTAGAAGAGAATGTCCATCAAATTTGATGCTTGATATAATTCAGCAGCAAGAAATTTAACTTGATATCAGGTAAGAAGGTGTGAAGATAAATCACTTGTTGGCACCTGTTACTCTATAGTTCCACTGATAAATTAATTGTTAAAATTTTTTTATATACTAAAAAATGAAAAAAAGAAAGAAAAAGTACTATGTTGTATAGCATATTATCATCAAGTTCAACAAGTTTCACAAGTCAGATGAGCAAAGCAAAAAGGAATAGACTTGCAGTGATGCTGAGACAGTGAACAGGAAGTCTATAATATAATATTATGGTTTACAATTTACAACTAGGTTGCAAAAGCATGTAGATTATATTGAAAATTGGACGTTACCAATGTGGGAAGACTGGACGGCTTTCCAGATTGCTCATCAGGAAGGTAATCAGCAATGGCATTGGTAGCCACCAGAGCTCGAAGGTACTCTATGACGCCTCTGCTATCCACTGCAAGATCTCTTTGTTCAAAGCGCTTGATGACAGATTCAGGGCTAAAAGGACATTAAAGATGCACGTCACCGATTTTTCTTTCTTTTTTTAAAAGCAAGGACCGGATAGACTAACAACTATACGCAAAAAATTCAGAATGGGATGAAGCCACATGACAGAACAATTCAGCATTAGGTTCTTAAGGTGGAGAGAAAGATGAAATCATGAAATTATCAGCCTCTTAAGCCCATTAGTTAAGCAAGTAGTGTTGCCATTTTCCCGCACTTTAGAGCCAGTAGCAATGATGATAAAAAAGTAAGGTTTTCTAAAAGCACTTCAAATGTCAAGAAACAATTGAAACTAAAGAACTCCCCCCCAAAACCCGGGTCCGGAAATAATTGTCACATCATCCAACCCCTCATAATCAAAGATATGACACAATTTAACAAAGTAGCCCTTGAATCACTCCACACTCTCCCCATTCCTCAACTTTGGCAAGTGTATTCTAGGAAAACTAATCAAAACCAATTACTATTTGAGGAAAAGAACAAATATTCCTAACATCCTAAAATAGTAAGATGTGACAATTTATGTTTTGGGGAGAGAGTATAAGATAAAACTCTCTACCTAGTAGAAAATTACATTCTTTATGTGTTAAACCAGGCACCAAAAAGCAAATGGTCCACAAAATTCATATGAAATTTCCTAGTCATCCAATATACAAAACTATTGAATCTTTGCAAATAGTGCAAGAAAGTAAAAAACCACATTCACACAACAACAATAACAAAACTTCAAGATAATTACTAATCTCAAACAAGTTCAAACCTATGCTTGTTAAGCTCAGCAAGCAAAGAACTCTGCAAGGCGGCGTCGGTCGGATTCGCATCCGCCTCAGCTATCAAACGGTGGAGCCGCTTCTCCTGCTGCCATGGCCACCAACTCAACCACCCAGATAACCAAATCTTCTCCAATCTTTGTTTAAATTTTACCCAAATTCCCACCAAAAACACCACTATTGCCAACTTACCTTCCTCCCTCTTCTTCTCACCTTCTTTTTCTCTCTCCCCAATTCTCAAAACACTCTCCTCCCCACCACCACTACTTTCAGGGTTTTCAATCTTTTTCCCAGAATCAGAATTTTGTTGCTCAAAATTGGAATTTGAGAAACTGGGTTTTTCATCAGGGATAGAATTTGCACTAAAGTTGGGTTCTTGATTATGTAATGTGCAGCAATTTACGCAGAATTTGCGTGAACGTGAGAAGCAAGAATTGAGGGAAAAAAAGGAGAGAGAATGAGAACGAAAGCGAAGAACAGTAGAGAAACGTGTAGAATGGGATGAAAAAAATGGGGGTTTCAGCAAAAGTGAAGCTTGCAATGTTGTCATATTTGTTCTTGTTTTTCTGGGTTTTTACTAGGGTTTTGTTTCTTTGTTTGTCCAAGAATTTGAATTGAAATATATGGTAAAAGTTTTGCTCTTTCTCTCTCCTTCAAGAAGGTTACAACAATGGAGGAGAGAGAGAGAGAGAGAAAGAGGGGATGAAGGAAGGAAAGAGTAGAGAAAAACCTTATCTTTGGAAGAATTGGATTGATTGAAATTGGCGCCTGCTGAGTGGGTAACTCGGTTGAGTCAACTCTTTTCATGTGTGGGTGTAAATAAACAAACTTCTTGTTGTTTACTTGTGAATTGTGATGGAGTTTTTGTTTGTACCATTTGCTTGTGAGACACATATTGGTAGGACTTTAGCAATAGTTTGGAACTTTGGATTAGTACAAGGAATAATATCGTGGATTGGGTGATTAAGGTGCTAGCTTGGATCTAAATTGATTTGATTTCGACTCGGAGTGAGTTAGTAATATGAGTTGAAGTGGTTTTGATTTTTAATTGAGGGTATATTGTAACTTAAACATGGTTTGTTCTTTGTTTAATTTAGAGGGCGGGAGGTAAAGTTGTTCAAAGTGCGGTCTGGGCAGCACCAAACCTCAAATTAAATCGTTTTTTCTCGGTTTGGGTTGGTTTGTGGTTTCAAAATTGTGGTTTGGTTCGTGATTTCAAGCAAACCACGGGTTGGGTTGGGTTTGAATTTTTGTAAAACATAATCAGCACCGTAAATCACAAATTTATATGATTTTTTTTTTTAAAAAATATTTTTTATCTATTTTGATTTTTTATTAAAAAAATACACTTGACAAACTCACAGACAAATGAGGATGCTCTTCGGTTCCAGGTGTGCGAGTTTCGTCACTGCTTTCGTGAAGCTAACAAGGCTGCTGATTTCATGGCTAGGAAGGCGCATGACTACCCTTCTCTGTTATATTGGTTTCCTCCTTATTGTATGGATTTCTCCCTTATCATCCGAAATGACTTTTTAGTGCTAGGGTGTTAGCATTTTGTTGTTCTCCTTATCAAAAAAAAAAAAAAAAAAACAGACAAATGAGTATATGAGATAATACGATTATACAAGACTATAAGTTAATATGACTATACGAGTATTAGGTTAGGACTTTAGGTCTTTGCACTCATAAGTCATAACTCATTTGCTCCTCTTTGCAATACCTTGTCTCCCTCACTTATGTGCTCCTCTTCTAACTTCGTTTGTTAATGGGTGCTTGTGAATTATGAAGTCTTTATTTTATTTTATTTTATTTGGACTCTTTATATTTATTATCTAGTTTTAGAGAATTATGTATTGGTTTATCAACAACTTTGTACCAATTTTCTTTTTACTTCTTAGATTACAAAACTCATATCGCGGAGGAAAATATGGTTAAATCGCACCAAACTATTTTGCGTGGTCCAGTCCGGTTTGGGTTGGTTTGGGCAAAAGTGCGGTGCGGTTTGGGTTGGAAAAATGTCAAACCGTATATTTGCTATTTGGTTTGGGTTACATCCCAAACCGCACCAACCCAACCCACGAACAGTCCTAGCAGGAGGTTATCCACTCTACGTTTAGTATCAGTTATGTGAAATATCTTAAATCTTTAAGTTTTTTAGAACAACTTCTAATCTATCTATACTAATATATTAAGGAAAAATGGAATCTAATAATCCCACCTTTGGCACGTCTTCTGAAAACAATCCCACCTCATCGAAATCTGGAAACAATCCCACCTTATACCCCCATATTCTTAAAACAAGCCTTTTTACCTCCAACCTGTTTAACAGGTTATATTTTTTTTGTCCTTTAATATCTCTCTTCCCACTCTCTTTTCCCACCATGGGCACCACCACCACCACCTAAGCCCAGCCCCCACCCTCCCCCCTCCCCTCTGCCCGCCCTCCATCGCCCCACCACCCCAACAACCCGCCCTCCCTACCAACCCCCGAAGTCCCTTCCCCTCCTCCCCACGCAGCCCCCCCTCCCACCACCCCCCCACCCTCCCCACTTCCCCCGCCACCCTCGAATCGCACCCCCGAAGCCTAAAAAAAATTCGAAAATCGAAGGGGAGGGTCGCACCGAGGTTTTTCGATTTTCCGAATCGATGGAAGGGGAGGGGGCGCGGGGAGGGGGGTTACGGGATTGCGGGGAAGGGGAGGGGCTGGGGGAGGGGGGTTACTGGACTGCGGGAAGGGGATGGGGGTGCGGGGAGGGTGGAGGGGGTTGCAGGGGATGGGGGAGGGAGGATGGGTTTCGGTTGGTTTGAGTGAGGTTTCGAGGTGGGGCTGTGGGTGGTGGGGTAGTGGTCAAGGGGTGGGTGGCGGGAGATGGTGGTTATTATGGAGGTAGGGGTGGTGAGGTGAGAGAATCGACGACGGCTGGTCCGGCAGGGGAAGGAAGACCAATCAGAAGGTGACACGTGGCAAGTCACCTTCTAAAACAAGTTACCAATTTCACAAACCGGTAAAAGGCTTGTTTTGAGAATATGGGGGTATAAGGTGGGATTGTTTCCAGATTACGATGAGGTGGGATTGTTTTCAGAAGACATGCCAAAGGTGGGATTATTAGTTTCCATTTTTCCATATATTAAAATGTGTTTCTAAGAACGTATATGTGTCACGTGTCATTATCCCTCATTCAATGCCATTATAGTAAAAAAAAAAAGCATTGTTAACGTGAAGATTTGAACCACAACCTCAAGTATGAAAGAAAGAGATCCAACCATCACTCCACCATATTATTATTGCTTATTTAATCAAAATAAATGATGATATATGAATGGAAAGCTTTTGAAATGCATATAATGAATGAGCTAGATTACTTTTTTAAATGAGTATAAGATGACTTATTTAACTACTACTAAATTGTAGCACAGAGAAACCCCGAGGTATCGCCCGGGCTTAAATACTAGTTTAGATTAAAAGGGGTTCAATATTAAGATTGTGAGTTGAGACAACCAAATTGAAACTATTTCCAACTTTCTTTACCAGCCACCTTAATCTTTTAAAAAAAGAAGTATTGACATGCACAGAAAGAAATTCGCATCTATGTTGTCTAAGAGGCTAGAAAGACTTAGGATAAACTTCCCTCAAAACAACTCGTATATATAAGCAACTCTTTCGTTTCTTAATCTTCGATTAGCTAATTATACAACATTTTGACTATGGCCTATTACAAAAGAGTTTTTTCCACAAACGTCAAAGTTAAATTTTATCCAAACATGTTCAATATGTTAGGGAAGTATATCATCCTCATTAGTCACTAATTGCTTTTCCAATTTCGTTAAGCACAAATCGAGCAACAAATTTAGCTCACAAGAAGCCATTACACACCATAAAAACCAATCAGAGTTTGATTTAATGGTAAAAATCTGCATGACAACATTAAGTTATGAGATCAAGCCTCAGTAGTTTAAAGTCGATTTAACCTATGCAAAATTCCTTACCAACCCCCCACCCAAAAGAAAAACAGTCAACATAAATGAGAAATTGGGTTATTTTCCCTGGGAAACAAAATATGTAGGATTTCGTATACCAGAACAGCGTATAGAATAAACTTAAAATTCCCAGTAGTTATTTAGTACACAGCTTAAACAATCAAAACTTTAAGTATACGGATTCTAACTGACATCAAGAATTGAGATGGGCAAGTTGGAACTCTTTTTTCCCAAATTCACAAACCCGATAAGGCAAAAACCTCAATGGAACCAAGTGAGGTCAGTCTTGGGGACAAATCATCTGTCATTGGCTGTATGGGGGCATTGCAGGTGGCTGGGGCAAACCATTTGGATTCTGCATATGCATTGATCCGGGTGGCATTGAGCCTGGTGGCGCAGAACCTGGTGGCATGGTGCCAGGAGGACCAGGAGGTGCCGCACCAGGTGGCATGTACTGGTAATTTTGCATTGGCATCTGCATAGGCATATGTTGAGGACCTTGAGGTGGTGCTCCCCAGCCTCCTGAGGAAGGAGGTCCGGGATATTGTCCGCCATTATAAGGAGGGGCAGCACCAGGTCCTGGCATTGGCCCTGTTGGCTGTTGTCCGAGAATTGAGGGTGGTTGGATGACGGCATGAATGGGAACAGTGTAGTCCCTGCTTCTGTCATTGTTTACCTGTTTGGACACGAGAAGCAACATAATTTACATATCAAGAGAAGTTCATATGCATCAAATTTATCAGGATGTCACAGAAGTTGCAACTACATCCCTCACCAACTTCAGGGAGTACAGCTATAATTTGATGCATCTAACGAAGATCCAACATCTCAGGCCTTCTTGATGGAAGAAAAGAACATAAAAAAAAGTATATACTTCCTCCGTTTCATAATACTCGCTACACTTTCCATTGTGGGAAGTTTCACATTACTTGCTACACTTTCTTTTTGGGCAATAAACTCTCTCTATCTCTCTCCTCTCACATGGGTCTCTATTCTTTTTACTCTCGACCTCTCTCTTCTCCAAAAATTGCCTAGGAGTCCGTGAATTGAGAAGTGTAGCAAGTAAAATGAAACGGAGGAAGTATACTAGATCTGCAACAATAAGCCGAGGCTAAACATTGGCTAGAAACACAGTGAAACCAACCCAGCTACAGAGAGTAGAGCCCTGGGTTCATAATTCATTCCGGGGATATTTAAAACATTTGACACGTGACAAAAAAATGGTGAAATTATTCATTTTCTGTTCCACAACTTTTGTCTCTTCACTCATTTACTTACAAAGATGTGTTCTGCAATCTGCAGTATGTCTCAAGGAGCGTTGAGAAGTGAGAAAGAAACGAGCTACAGGAATATAAATAATTTGCAATCTCAATGAAAGCATATATAACATCTTATAGCTTTAGCTTGTATAAATGTACACTATATAGTTTTGACATACAAACAATAATGTGATCATAATTCCATACAATCTCCATTACATCTGATCCTCCTACACAAAATTCTTACCACACAAAGCTACACACATCCAGAAAATTCAGAGAACATTACTTGACTATATTAAAAATCAAGTAACCATAGAGCCAAAGAGATACCTCATTGGCGTTTGCTGCTGTTATAAACCAACCAAGATAACATTGTAATTGTACAATTCAAAAGAGACTGTAATTACAAAATTACCTTGATGCTTAAATCAGTGTGGCGTGAATATGATAAGTGGAGCTTGCAAAACCCTCCATCATATATGCAATGTCCTTCAAGTGCTTCTTTTGCAACAACAGCTGTCTGAACATCTGCAGGTGGAAACAATTAAAGAGAAGGTCAATCTTTCAAATGTCCATGGTAATCCTTGTGTTAGCCCCAAAGTCCACATATCAGAGTATCAGACACAAACTGCGCAACCAACTAGGACAGACTGAGACCAGACATATTTTGCTGCCTTAATTGTCACACTCACACCAGACTCCAGTTCACCTAACAAAAGACGATATTGGTCTGGTTTTGCCACCCCCCCCCAAAAAAAGAAAAAGAGAAAAAGAGAGAGAGAAAAGGCAACAAATTTCTGGTCGACTTTACATCAGAACATGGCAGTAATTACTGAAACATTTATTACCTATCTAATATTTTCGAATAAACCTCAAACACCCCCCAGGGTAAAAGATCCTTCAAGAAATCAAGAGTGAAAAATGAAATATATAACAAGAAAAAAACACTGCTTATCGTTATGGGAGGGGGAAAAATGCACCCAGATACACAAGAAGGCTCCATTTGGAACCGGTAATATAATGCAGTGATGGTGATAAAATTTAAACTTGATTTTGTAAAGGAAGACTCATGTCAATACCCACAGTTACGGAACTTTATCCCCCAAACAAGTGTCTTCACGAAGTTCCATTACCACTCGATACCACCTCTAAAGTGGTAGTGGATGGTAATAATATTCATGAAGAAAAAAGAGGTACTCAAGGATAGACAAGCATAATGCTGGACATTGGGATGCAGATTTGATTACCAACTTACCTATAAATTCATTACTATCATTTCCCCTTATGACCACCTACCAAAAATGTTGTGAATGTTAATACCCACAGTTACGGAACTTTATCCCCCAAACAAGTGTCTTCACAAAGTTCCATTACCACTCAATACCACCTCTAAAGTGGTAGTGGATGGTAATAATATTCATGAAGAAAAAAGAGGTACTCAAGGATAGACAAGCATAATGCTGGACATTGGCATGCAGATTTGATTACCAACTTACCTACAAATTCATTACTATCACTTCCCCTTATGACCACCTACCAAAAATGTTGTGAATGTTACTATCTAGAAGACCAACAAGCTTTACGACGGTAACTTACAGCATATTAGCTATATAGATAACTCCACAACTACAGCATAGAATTGCCAAAGATATCTCTCTTTCTAAAAGTATTACTTTATTCTATTTCCATCTTACAGAAATATTGAAACCACAAAAACATGTGGTGCAATGGATTACAAATTAGAGACTTGTACAGAAAGGAACCGTCAAATATTTTCAAAGATAAAAGATAGAAATGCCATAGATGAGATGGGGAGAGAGAAAGAGAGAGAGAAAGTACTCCCTACCACAGAGCTTAACTAGCAGCTGCTTTTGAGAAACATGCACACTGCTACAGCATAGGGAAGCCTCAGGCAAAGAGATGTCACTAAGAACCCCAGAGATGGTATACAAATTATACGGCTAATGTTAGAGATGAAGAGAAGAGGAAAAGGTAAAGAGGGAGAAAGAGAGCAGGAGAGGAAGGAGAGAATGGAAGGAATTTCACCCCTTACCACATGCATATTATATGGCTGCTCTAAATTTCCATGCTGTTCTCCCCAGTGTCCAGCACTTTTTAATATTTAACGGATTATTCCAGAGAAATTCATCAGCATTTAAGGCATATCCTTTTAGATTGCTATAGACACAAGCATCAGCAAGATCATCACCTTCTATTCAGTGGGCTCTCGAACAGTTGAGATCTAGTCTTCAACATTTCTTTTCATATATAGTAGGAAAAAGAGACTGGAAAACAAACCACCAAGTTCAGCACTCACCAGGATACTGAATCAAAGCCTGCAGCCCTCCATTTTTGTCGAACATAGCAATCTTTTGCACAACTCCAAAAGCAGAAAAGACCTAGCAAGGAGAAAAATCAAAATTAGCATGATCCAAAATGGCCAAAATGATGAATAATCAGGATTATTGACAATACCGTTTGCAGGACATCTAATGTGACAGCATACTGCATATTTTCAATTGATGCCAGTAGCACATTACTCTCAGGCTCCAACTTCTTCCCATCTACACCCACACTTATCTGCAAAAAATTTGTTGCAATAAAGCAGCTTACCAAAACAACTAATTATAGAAAGGATACCGAAACAAACCCAAAAAAAATGCCAGAAAGAAGTTTACAGATCCCCAATAAATAACAGATAATGTTTGCAATGATCTAGGATCTACTAGAGACACCTGCCTGTAATAGCTTTGTGTCAGCACATGCTCGTACATGTGTTGTGTGTCAATACTCAATACTCAATACTCAAAAGTAACTCAATACAGATACATGTGCACAAGCACACACACATATACACACAAATGGTTATAAATGCGCACTTGTTCTAACTATCAGCATGTACACAGTACACCTGATGTCATAACTTTGAGGATTACTCCCTCCATACCACATTAAACTTTCCCCTTCAAAAAGGCATGGCGATTAATGATGTTCACTTTATCAGAATAACTATTCATCGCATTCCACATTTGTCCACAATAAAGTGCTTTTCATAAAACTCTCATATATCAAGTGAAGGGTAGATCTGGAGAAACATGCAATTAAAGTAACTTCACTAACTTGAAGAGGGAAAGTGGAATTTCTGAAGGCATCTTCGGGAAAACAGAAAAAGAAAATGACTGACGCAGGACACAAGCAGAGATACAACTTATAGATGCATGCCAGATTTCCATGAGGGGGGAGACCAGGGAACATTCTTCACTTTCTGGGTAAAAGATCAAGATTGTAGTCCTTACCTGACCAGTTGCATCTATAGCAGATGGGGCAACCGGAAGGTACGGATTAGTGTAGTCCCTAAAAAAACACAGATCAATAATAAAAATGAGTTGCATAAGAGATACTAAGAGCATGCTTGGATTGAGGGTTACGCATTAAGGGGATAATGGGGAGATAATAATGAGAATGAAGATGAGTTTAGGTGGTTGTAGAAGAGATGAGGTAGATAATGCGAGGAGGAAGAAAGGAAAGGAGGGATTATTACCCTCATTTCGAGGGTAATACATTACCTAAGGGAAAAGGCGAGTAAATATAACCCCCAAAATGAAGGTAACCATTTTCCCCTCCCTCGCTTACAAAATCACTACCTCATCCCATCTACTAATGGTCTACCACCTCCATTTTCTACCCTCTTGAGACGCTGAATATCCCAATCCAAGTATGCCATAAAAATGAGAAAGTAAAAAGCCTAATATTAGTCAGGAACTTATATAACAGTAACTGCCAGATAAAATTACCTGCTGCGGTGGCTCTGAAATTTGACACTTAGATCAGTATGTGCAGAATAAGTTATCCTGAGAGTGCAGGGCCCCACATGCTCCGGAAGTAGGTACCTATGTAAACAACAAAAATAAGCCACGAAACCCAAAAGACAAATTTATCCACCATTGATAACAGTAAGAGAATTTGTTGCATCCATGACCTTAAACAATTATGTAAACCATATTGCTGGGTTATCAGGTTAGCACCTAGAAGGAAACCCTAGACCCTATAACAATGTAAGTAACATCGGATGATGAATTAATCCATCAGCCACTATGCATCCATGAGCTACCCATACACCTTCTGATGACAAAATGCTATATTAGAAAAGATGATGAGGAATACCCGGGAAGGGGGAGGGGAAAGAATGGTATGAACATGCAGGACATTAGCAAGATCAATGGTAAATGATGCGAGAAAGAATCTCACAACTTCAACTGATTCCAGGGCATATAGGATTGACATGTATAGGTAAGATCCACTAAATGTGGACAACGCCTGAAGCCACACAATAAATCCAAAATCACCTTGGGATGCTTCTTCCATCAAGAGCGTTCTTTGCAGAAGATGCAGTTTCTGTGTCAGAAAACTGAATCAATGCCTACAAAGCAGAAAAAAGAGAACATGGTAAGACTTTATATCAGTAAGACGCAGTGAGAAGGATGATTAGCCACAAGGGGGAAAGAGTAGAGAGGGGCAAATTGAAGCCGAGACGACTAAAGATGGAGCAGAATTTTGCCTGAAATCCAGCTGTCTTTTCGAAAGTGGTAATCTTATGCACAAATCCAAATGCCGAAAATACCTGCACCAACAACATATCATTTTTATAAAAGTGAATGAACTAGAAAGCTTACTTCAGTGCAAAGCAAAAGGTTCCATCATCACTGAATCTAGAAATTTAATGACTTCACATGCAAATACAAACAGACTTGTGTCTAGATAGTGGAGTCAGTGAAGTTAAAGATGCACAGTCAAACAAGCTCACTAAACAACCCACACTTTAAATTAGTTGCATAAAGCCGTAAACAATCAAGAGCATCCTTTCCGGCTCAATGAGGAAGCTTCTTTAGAAGCAAAGCAGTAATATTCCTCACTTCCTCTAAGTGTTGTTTACATATATATTCACATTACCACATCTAAAAGAGAAGTTAATATATAGTCAATAATATGGACGGCCCAACATGACAATCAACTCAACAACGACTTGTTCAATATTAATCCCCCACTAAAATAGAAGTACAGTCTCGAAATTGGGGTGAGATTTCAGCTCAAGGTCTTCCTGAAAAGGAAGACATTTGAAGTGCATAAAAACACTTACCGTGAGTAGAAACATTGATAAGAGCATCTTTACAAATTTCCTTTATGAATGCAAGTCACTAACAGCCAAACAACACCAACAAGTCGTGATCAAGATCTCTGAGTTCCCACAAAAGTCCGCCAGGTTCCAATATATTCAAGTTATACAATCAAATCAGATGATGCCAATCTAAAAGTCTTTATATAGCAGGTATAAGGATGCATCGACATATCTCTCTCGATAAATATAAGGCTGCATAGACATCCACCTTGCCTCGGAGCAATTAATGTTGGGGGGTTGTTTCAAATGAGGAGAAGCATGAAAACTTGCTTCAACTATTAATTTAGATTTGCTTTTCAGCTAGGACTCTAAGGCTTCATTGAAATGAAAGAATACGACATTAGCACAGGCACTTGGGTCTTGGTTTTAACAAGCATGAGGTGCTCCCAGGCGTAGAGGATCCAGCAGCTGCGCTGCTTACCTAAAATGCTAGTAAATTTTTAGTGGCAAAAAGAAGTAGATAGCCCTGAAAGATGCAAGGAAAATTGAAGCATGCATAGCCGGAAATAATCAATCTTCATGCTCCTGGAATTCTATAAGGTCAATGGAAACTGTCACCATCCTTCAACCACAATGCTTCGATATTTAAAAAAGAAATGGACGAAGTCTGCATGAAGATATAAAGTTTTTAAAAAAATAAATAAATTTCAGCTGGTTATATATAAACCGGACTAATGCTCCTTGTTAATATATTATAAGGTCCATAGTCTGTACTCAAATTAAGAAACAAAATTTAACAAGTCAGGCATTACTGCCACATAAACGCAACAAAAAAACAAAAACAGGGAGGCATGAGGAGAGGGGAGGCACAAGTATAATACAGCAGAACAAGCACTCATAACTCTTCAGAATGGTAGGAATAGAGGAAGAGGAAGAAAGAGGCAGTGTTAGGGAAAGGAGAAAGGAGACAAACACACATGCGCTCTTTCTCCCGATGCACTAAGCTGCCATCGAAGATATATCCTTGATAAGGGCCTGCTGATCCATTTACATTCAAGTCAAACAAACGGGTGATTAAGTATGACCAAGTATAGCCTAGTCCGAAAAACTAACCCCAAGGATCCTTGCAATCTGTAAAATATTATGTCATAGCATGGAGCATGTAGGTGACTTACCAAGTGTAAAACTTCAATGCTGACTTGTCGAGCTTCATTACCCTCAATTGTCACTAATAACACATTTCCTGCTGTGTCAGCAGTGGTCTTATTGTTCACAATTTCTTGTCTGTTTGAATACTGTAAGTATACAGTTTTTCCACGTATTTGAGCGGGTTCTGATGATGAAGCATAGTAGGATATCATGGCAATGGCTTGATTAAGGTCCGCCTAGAGAAAACATGAACATTAATATCAATAATAATGTCCAGAAGCGAAATCTAACATTTAAAATGGGGCACATCAAAACTCCAGTCCACGTTCCAGTTTATCTAGCATGACAGAAAATGAGATGTATGCAAAAGACTAGGCATAACTGTCAAAGTTTTTTACATTTGTGCAATGAAGTCACCAAATTAAGATCCTTTGTTTACCAGTTCACCTCAAGCGGGTATGTTTCACCATTACAGTTAAAATAAAGGACAGCTCTATTGCCATATGCCAACCCGTAGAGAAGAAAGCTAAAAGAAAACAGGCATTAGTCCCTTTACTATATTTCACCTCAACAATAAGGTTTCAACAACTAATCAAACCTTCCGATCTATTTGTTATCAACAACTACACTATTACTTTCTTTGAATTTCCTTCGATGCTACTTTACTTTTGTTTTTCTTTAGGCAGGGGAGGGGTACGACAGGAGACAGTCAGATAACAAAATGATTGTCACTTACAAATTCGATAAACGCTTGATTCTTGTTAGCCCCAACATTGCACTTTGTGTTGACAACTTTACCAAAAGGCTTCCCCAATTCAATCAGCTCTTCCTCGGTGCATTCCCACGGCAAGTTTCTCAAATGAAGCACCTTCGATGGTGGTTGTGTGTAACGGAACTGCGGTTGACTCGATACAGAAGCCATTACACAAGTAGCCCCACAGAGAGGCAGCAACTAAACTCCTGAAACATAAGGTCAACAACACTTGGATAATTCATAATTCACATCCATCTCAAGCCACTCATCCACCTAACCACCTTATATGACCTAAATCTCTTTAAATTACATACCAATTGACAGATTTCGTTCAAGAAATTGGTCTTAAAGAAGGGTTTAAACCTTATAATCATTCTAGTGAATAAAGGTGAAGGTGGTGGAATCGTTCTTAAATCCTTTTTGAGGATGATTTCCTTGACCGAATATGTCAATTGGTAGGTATTTAAAAGGATTTAGGTCATATAAAGTGGTTATTTAAAGAAATGAACATATAAGGTGGTTATTTGAAAAATGTGATTTTATAAGGTGGTTAAAGTCAAAAAATCCTTACCTATATACCAAAGTTCTGATTCGACAAACCTTTTCTACCTGTCATTCTTATGCAATCAGCAAAGTATATAATCCCATACTAAGGCTTTGTTTGGTAGGAAGGATTTGGATGGAAAACAAAGGAAAGGAAAGGTAAAAACAAACTTTCTCATGTTTGGTAAAAAGAAAATGAGAGGGGTTTGATTGGAAAGGAGAGGAAGTGGAAGGAAAAGAATACTCTTAAATCCTTGCTTTCCTTTCCTCCCAAAATCGGAGGAATTTGACAGAAAAGAAAGCTAACAAGCTTTTACCTATGTTTTCTTTATTTCCTTCCTTTCCTTTCCTTTACTAATGACAACCAAACATGTGATTCCTCTCAAATCCACCAATTATACCAAACATTGGAAACTAAAACTACCTTCTTTTCTCTTCTTTTCCTTTCTTTTCCTCTCTCTTCCTTTCTTTTCCCTTCCTTTACTAAAAATATACCAAACAAAGTGTAAATAGTATAACATATAAATTCATCTTTTTCTAGCCTAAACTACGTGAATTATCACCCTATCAGTTCAACAAATTTTCTCCACGTTAATTATCCTCCTCCTCCAACTCTCATCTAAATCAAACCATTATAGGTCAACTTAATACGAATTCTACCTTCGAATTACCAATTATCTCCTCTCAATTAGCTTTAACACAACTAAAAACCGAACAAAAAATATATATATAAAAAAAAGGCAAAATAACAACGAATTCACTAAAATTGCAACAACAACGAACTAAAATTGGAGGTAAATTTGTAACGGAAATACGAGGACGACGAAAATTAGGGCAAAGAAAAGAGGAGAGAGAAAGATAATTAGTTTACCTGATAAGATTGAAGCTTGAAGATGAAGTTGTGAAAATTAGGGTTCGAAAATTAGGGTGAATTTTTTTTGAGAAAAAATCTCTCTCTATCACTGTGATTCGACTAAAGTGGGGTTAAAGAGGTGCAGCAAAAGCTACGGTGCCTACGAACAAGAGTCACAGACGGATCTGCGCTTTAGGCGTAGTTTAGCAGCAATTACTAGAACGTGGTTTTGGAGTTTGGCTTAACTAAAGGAAGTTGAGATAGCATAGTATATATTAAGGGCATGTTCTCTTCGGCATAAAACAACTGAATTGAACTGGACTGAATTGAATTGAACTGAATTGAACCGAACTGAATTAAATTAAATTATAACTAATTAATAGTAAAGATTATCATTTAGGAATTGAACTAAACTGAACTGAAAATAAGCTGGGGAGAACAGGCCCTAAGTGTAATTATATTACGGAGTACTTTGTATGAGTATCAATTGGAAGGGTTTTGGTGTCTAATACTTCATCCGTTTCACAATACATGCATCATTTCTCATTTGGGCACTA
The DNA here is from genome assembly GCA_947646795.1 of Beta lomatogona. Classification (NCBI taxonomy): domain Eukaryota; kingdom Viridiplantae; phylum Streptophyta; class Magnoliopsida; order Caryophyllales; family Amaranthaceae; genus Beta; species Beta lomatogona. Next base: position 139,634 of record CANSNZ010000220.1, read on the forward strand.
TTCGTCAATCAACTTTGATATCATTCTCTCAAAATTATGTAAGAAAAACATAGTCAAGTGGGGTCTTGTTAAAATCCTTTCAGTGTCAGGATTTCAAATATCAACTTTTTTATAATTTTTACTTTTATACAGTTAAAGATGTTATTGTCGAAAGAAGAGTATTGGAGTGCGTGAAAAAGCAAATGGTACATGTATCGTGAAACGGATGTAGTAATAGAGACTAGTACAACCTGAAACGTTGACATTCATGACATATTGCATCATGAAGAACATGAGAGTTGAGCAACTAGAGGATTAATTTCACTTAATAATTTTGAAAAGTTAATATCGGCATCTCAATTATGGAGGACCTGTTTGAAATGTTTTAATATTTAATTAATTTGAAATAGTCCCAACATTTGGAGTACGGGTCTATTCTGGTCAACTTATTTTGTCTTATATTATCTTATAAAAACTTATCTGATTTGATCTTATCTGATCTGATCTTATCAACATTTGGATTTTTTTTATGAATATATATATATATATATGTACTCCGATCCAACTTTGTTTCGGTTAAATTTTGGAGATTGTGCATAATTTCAGTTGATTTAGGGAGAAAAAAGGAAAAAGGGAATTTAATTTGGTAAGAATCTTGAAGGCCTAAGGGCCTGTTCTCCCCAACTTATTTTCAGTTCAGTTCAATTCCTAAATGATAATCATTACTATTATTAATTAGTTATAATTTAATTAAGTTAAATTAAGTTCAGTTCAGTTCAATTCAGTTGTTTTATGTCGAAAAGAACAGGCCCTAAGTTTAAGGGATTTATTGGAGGATATTTTCTTGTTTTTGGGAGAGTAGTTTAATCGAGAAAAGCTAATTTTCAAAAAGCTAATGGAGAAGCTTATTGATGAGAGAAGATTGGACATGTTAAGATGAAATGATAATTATCTTCAAACGCAACTATCTATCCGTTTATTGCCAAACATGTATGAGTGTGAAATTGTCTCGAACAAGGAAAGAAAAAGCATGGAAGGGGGAAAAACATAGAAATATCAAGATACTTCAAGCTCTAGTTTCTATTGCTACAAAACCAACCAAAAGATTATAAAATAGCATTTGTATGGTGACTCAAGTTATAGGAAGCAATTCCACAGTTATCGACAATATACTTTATCAATATGGAGAGTGTCATTTACATTGCTCCCCTATATTATACCTTCATGTGTTACCAACAAGAACATCTTTATACGGAGTAGCCGGAGTATTAAGATTCTTTGGATCGGCCGATTGTAATCTACGAATAGGTTGATTTTCTTCTGTAATTAGAGGAACTTGGCCTTCTCTAACTCGAATTAGCCTCTCTTGAGCGCCTCCTCGTAGCTTCTCTAAACGTAGTCCATTCATTTGCTGCATCTTAAACACTTTCACCACATTCATTAATCCTCCTATGAACAATAATAAGCTCCCGAATATGCCCAACCATACCCATGTTTTACCCTGCGCACATTACAAGACCAAAACATTAGTCCAAGTTATATAAAAAACTCCCTACTTGACAACTCACATGTACACAATAGTAATAGCGGAATTCGTGTTCACGAATTCCTAAACACTATTCACGAGGTTGCGCAAAAACGACTTACGAGTAGCATAAGTCCGTGGTAAAACCATCTCGATTGCTCACGGCTATTGATAATTGCACCTACAACAAACAATAAGCTTCCCAATAAAAAGGGAACAGTGACACACTCTTGCAATATTTGAATATGTCCATCAGCTCTTTCGTAGATTTGACATGAATTGTGTATCGAACCGATAAGCCATAATACTGGTCCAGCAACTAACATATTCAAGGCATGATATTCTAATTTGTATCCAACTCCTTTCTCCTCCTGCGCATAATTAACAAATTAATTTGGAGTTATCCTAACTAGAATACTACTAATGGAAACACAAAACTTATAAGACTCCCCACACATTCCTTAAAGATCTTTCTATTTGCTCTTGTAACAATCTTTTGTACACACAATTGACCATAAATATGTTTAATCAATTAGTAAAATACTATGCAAAATCAATATTTTGAAAATATGTACACACTCAACCAAACCTAATGAAATCCTACGTGATAATTTTTTTATATTATAATTCGGAGTACTTCATATATCACCAAATACAACTAATTATTCCTTCATCTTCGACCACATGGTTAGTAGATCTTTCAGAAATTATTAGAATATGCGTCTAATTTTATGTTAAAACTAGACAAACTCAAGCCTATGTTCTCCTATAAATCCATTTCATTACACTCTAACCCAACATTATCCCCAAATATCTCGCACAAACCTAGTCGTCCCTTAGCTTCTATTCTCCTCCCTTTGTGTCCCTTAAAATCTTGAACTACAATAGACAATTTTAATAAATAATCTAACAGTCTTACCGAATGGATTAAACTCTAGTCACTAAATGTATTGAATGATGTAATTACTGGATGGGGTTAAACTGGTAACTAAATAGATCATAATGGTCACTAGATATATTAAACTAGTCACTATATTTGGAAAGATGATCCGTTCCCTTCTTAATATTGGGTTGAGCCGTTGTCTAATTCTAAACTAAAAGTAGGCGGTCTAGAATAGCTACAAATCTTTATCAATTTTGCCCCCATAGAGTTTGCTACTGACCCGTTATTTCATTTGTTACTTACAAATACTACAAAAGTACAAAACTAACACCCAGTTTAATACTCCTCCCGTCCCACATTATTTAATTGTTCTGAATAGATGTTAACTAGTTTAGTTGATTAAAGTCTTAAAATATACTACCCAATGGGATCAGATCTCGTCTACATCATTTACCCTTGTAGCTCTCTATATACCAAAAAGTCATTACTCAGTCCATCACAAAGTTTAACACTCCTAATACATTGTTGAGATTAGCAACATAGGCCCATTTCCATATTATACAAAGATTAAAATTTTAAGTAAACATATATCATCCTAATTATAAAATTATTGATAAGAACACAAAAAACTTTACCAGAATAAAAAGGAAGAAAATGCCCAAAAAAGACAAGATTGATCCCAAACTCTGAACAAAAGGAACAGCAAACTCAACAAGAGCAAGCTGAATATCAAACTCCATCAAAGACATCCGATAATCAATGCCAGCAAGGTGGGCCACCAGATCATGAACATTAACAGCTGTAATAAGAAAAAACCCAATAAGAAGAAGGACAAGCCCAGATTTAGGCTCCCATGAGAATTGGGCCACAAAGCCCATTAGTAACACGACTGTAGCAAACAAGTAAAGCCCAGCATTCATGTACTCTGAACGATTTCTCGTTTGTCTTGGCCCATACATTCTGCTTTCTCTTGCACTCGATAGTTTTACCATCTTTGTTTTTGTAAGAACCAAAAAAAAAAAGGAAAAAGAAAAAAGTGGGAGTTTTTTTTTTTTTTTTTTGATTTGTAGAAAAGTGTATGAAATAAGGATGAAGAAAAGGTGGTTTTGATGGGGGTGTGGAATGGGTCAGAATGATGAGTGGGAGAAGAAGTGAAGGGGTTTTTGGGAGTTTAATATGTGATACGTGTCTTTATGCATGGAATTAGGGAGGTTATACAAGTGTGGGATTTATATTGGTTTGACACGTTTTATTTTTTATTGTTTATTTTATTTTTATTGGTTTTTTGTGTAGAGATAATAAATGTTCCTAACTTATGTCTATGATAAGGTTTGTTATTGAGTACTCCCAAATTCCATTGGAAAAGGACAAAAAAAGGAAATTACCCAACACTAAATGACATCAATTGATTAATTATAATTTTTTTGTGAGAATCGAGGTCAACACCAGATTCCGGCAAGTGGTGGCTTCCAACAAAAAAAAGAACAAAAAAGGTGGCTAATTAACCAATTTTTTTTAAAAGGTGGTTTCTCACAAAAAATTGATTATAAAAAATGTGGTTTCTGACAAATTTTCCTAACTTTAATATAGGAAGTAGTAAGATTTTAATCGGGTGTAGCGTGTAATACCATGGAGCAATCATAATAGTGGTGCCATTCATGTTGGTCTTCTTATAGCGTCTATGTATAACTATAGTCATGCTATCGTATTCTCTGATTGTATTAATGCAGTGAAAAATCTATGTACTCTTGAGGGTGCTTCTGACATATATATGAGTGTGATATCTGAATGCAGAAAGTTGTGGAGCGACGACATACCGAGAGTGAAGATTGAGCATTGTGGTAGAAAAGAAAATTGGGGTGCGGATGTATTAGCTAAGAATAGTCGCTATGCTTTTAGTAGAAGTAATGTAACTATGATTTTCCCTCATCCTCCTAGTTATTGTATGGATGTTTTAATATCGGATTGTAAAACTCTCTTTAGTTTCGTAATTTAAGTTGGTTGCTTTCTTTACCAAAAAAAATAATAATAATAGTGGTGCGATTAGAGCTATAGTGTAACAGCCGGTAAATAATGAGGATTTAACCTGTGACTAAGTAACCTAAGTCATGGAATTTAGAATTTAATTGTGATCGTACGTAGATAATACGTATGATAAGTGTATGTGAAAAATGAGATGTGGATAATTCGTGCTTACGTGTAATTGTTGTCTAGAAGAGAAAAGAAATAATAAATATATCATTAGTTAAATAAGAATATGAATAATATTTTGTGGGTACTAGGATCGACACCTTATTATATAAGGATTCACAATTATGGGAGTTGGGAAAGGTTGCAAGATAGGAAATTAAGAATCGACCATGAAGCACGTTAATGGGTACGCTTAATATAATGGATTTTGGAGTTTCTTTTAATGAATGGGGTTTAGGTAAATCAAGGAGATCTATGTTTTGTGGGGCTTTAGACCACTAACCTAAGGTATATTACTAAATTGGGAGTCATATTAAGAGAAAATGAAGAACTGAAAATTTCTGGAATGCACCAAGTGGAGGAAAGACCTCCTTAATGACCCTAAGGTGGACGACCAAGGCTGAAGGGATACACCCACACCTTCCTCATATATACCTCCCCATTCCACATAATTTTCATCACCAAAATCAGACAAAATTGTTTTGCCCAAAACCTTTCTCCTCTTCCCACTTCTGCTCGCCATTTCTGGCGATTCTGCCAGGACTTCTTCCTGCTTGTTTTTTTTTCGAATTTTTCCTTCATAACTTCTGCATGCAAAGCCTGATTCTCACTCTCTATATATAGGAGCATATTGGGCAGCAAAGAAATCACCATTTCGAGGCCAAGAAGTTCAAGAACTAGAGCCATCTTCTTCAACTAAGAAAACAGTAAGTATGTTGAATGTTTTGGGTAAATTGAGATACTTTCTTTGGGTATTTTCTTATGATTTTTCTTGTGGATGTAAACATGTAATTAAGGATTCCAAAGAAGTCAGAACCTCATCCTAAGGACAAGGGGAAGTCGAATTGCACTCATTGCAAGTTAAGGTATGCAAATTCAATCTCTTTTGGTAAACAAGTATTGTGAGAATTATTAGAAGTACTTTTGAGAACGAATTTGAGGATGAATTTTTGGTTTGGATGACTATTAGCTACTGCATATTGATGTTAATTAAATATAAACCCTTGCATGTTGAAAAGCAAATGAATTTGGGGTTCCTCTCTTACACTAGGAAATGGTTAAGTGTGTGTGAATATGTTTTTCTTAAGGATTTGTGTTTACTTGTATTTTGGATGGTATTGGTGCGATTGGACAGTAGGTTAGATGATGACTAAGATGTTACATGTATTTATGTTAATGGTTAAGAAGAATCTCTTGTGATAGTGTGGTATTATTACACTAAAGAAGGTGTTAGAAGCCTTTTTACTATGTGATTTCTACAAGGAATGCTCTTGAATTGTAGGGAGGATGTATTTAAATTCGTGCAATGAAATTTTGATAATGAAATACTGTATTTCAATAGTGTATATTGATAAAAGCTGTTACCTCAACTCATATTACATTAGATGCGGAAAAAAAACTACTTAAAACGTGTTTTTAAGAACGAATTACGCTCGGTTTCTTAAAATGTTTTCGAGGGAAGAATCTTTTGCCATAATTCGAGATTTGCAGTAGGTTGAAGATGAATTTACTTACATTCACCAAAGTTAATTTCAAAATAAGAATTTGTTTAAAAGAAATCTTCCTTTACATACTCAAAACCTCTTTTTATTTACTCGCCTTAATTCAGATTTCACTATAATAGTTGAGTGGCAATGTTTGTGTGATTTCCTAAGTTTATTTTGCATCTCATTTATCATTTAGCTACTGTCCTAAGTCCACCAATCCATCCTTACCAAACTTCTTGGAAAGGTTTTACAACTTTATATTGGAAACGAAACATTTACAAACTGTTTTAGTAAATTGTGTTTGTTATTAGTGATTCTGAATCTGTTTTTGTGTAGCGAAGAGGAGTGTGTGTATTATGTATGAGGACATGTCCTATAAAAGCTTGCAAGCGAGTAAATAGTAGGAGCCTAAACTCCGAATTGTGTGGAGGTCTGCACCTTGGTGCACCTCATTGTGTGATCTTTTCTTCCTACGCACTAATGTAATCAATTAACTTGTGTTCGAACTTAAATGTTTGCAAATGAACATGTTGAACACTTGACATTGGTAATCCTGGGATGGAGGCAATTTGCCAAAATAATGCTTTGCATGAGAAAGTTTGGAGTGTGACCACTCCTTATTTTCAGCCACCATAATTAGATTCGGATTGATTTGTGTACCAGCATCAACTGATTTTGTTCTGTGAACCTGTCCTGGTGGGGGCAGACTTTTGTGCAAGAATTAGCAAGCTAAGGTAAGCAGCTGGGAAGCTCTAGAAAATATTATGTCAGAAATCATAGCAAACCAGAGCTTGAACATGATCATCTTTTGGAACTTAACTTTTCTTTTGTGAAGAATGCTTGAATGTACATTGTGATATTACTATGGGCCTGTAATGACTAAACTATGTTTTGTATGATGTATGTTTTCCTAACTCCGCTCGTAGGGTCAGCTCAGCCATACTAATGGGATTGACTCTAGCAGGTGACAACCTCCGTACCATTTACTATGATTTGCTTCCGCTAATGCTTTTAAGTATAACTTTAATTAATTTAAAGAAGGTTAAGACGGTGGGCTGTTACATATAGGACATTTCAGATTACATCAATTCTGATCAATTGTCTATTGTGTAATTGTGTTGGTTAAACTCAAATCATCTGCAGGTCGAGTCAACTCAAGTTGTTCATTATTCTTTTGTGTTTGATTCTAATTCTGAGGGTCAAATTATTGGGTTGTACCAATTCAGGTTGAAATTGAATTAATATGGTTTTGGGACGAGTAAAGTTCACATTGGATCATTGTTGGACTGATATTTTCTTGTTTTAAAAAAAAGGTAAGAAGAAATTCTATAGATTCCTCAATAGAGTTTTTCTGTCGCAAAAATGTAGTATTACTCAATAAATCTAATGGATTGAACAAGTTTTCCGATATTGATCATCACATGACTTCTATTTTCCTCCCAATTCACAACGTATTCATGATCTTCAATTGAGATTTATTTAACTTTTTATCAATTGATTGGTGAAACCCCAAGATTAAAAAACGCAAGGCAAAAAAGGTTATCAAGTACTTGCCACAGGATGGTCAACATCATATAATAAGTCAAACCTACCAAATTCCATCGAGTGAAACCTTAATTTTCTGCAACAAAAAAGTCATATGATCAAATTAGTTTGTCACAATTTTTTTTATAAGGTAGTTTATCGCAAACAATTAGAGCTGATTAACATGGGCACGGCCCAGTCCAAAAATGGGCGGGTTTTGGACACGAATTTTTGACCCGCCCAATTTTTTGAGTGAAAATTCCGGTTCACGGGCAACTTAAATATGCAAAACTAGTCTAAAGTTTGGCCCGACCGAATATAGCATAATAAGGTCGCTTGGCCCGGCTTGAATTTGTGGGTTTTGGGCAGGAATTTGCGGCCGCGGCTTTAGCCCAAAATGGGCCATTTTTTTGGGCCAAGTCCGGCCCGGGCGCCCGGCCCATATTGTTCTTTGAATTAGCTTATGACAAATTTTCCAATGTTATAACATCCGAATCAAACAACACGCCTCCATCCGAAAATTCGGAAATAACGCAATCAGACTTCCTCTAGATCAACACTCTTCAAGCATATCTATTACACACATCCTCCCAATGCTAATTTTGCTCAACTTGAATTCTGTGAAATTCAATGATGAAAGCTTTTGATGATGCTTACTAGTCTCCAAATTAAAATGAGGTATGTACGATTATTTTCCTTGTCTTAAAATTTGTTTCGAGTACATTTCATAATATTGAACTTCTTGTCTTCTTGATATTTTTACGAGTTTACTTTCCAACTTGATTTCATGTCTTCTAAAATCAAGTGTGTTAAACTAAGATTACCTTGTAATTGCCAAGAACACGGTGTTCTTGGCTTCTTACTTATATATTAGGAACATTGGCTAAGATGAATATAAATTATTATTACAAGTACGCGCGAAATAATACGAACTGAACTATCTGCAGCTATGAATAATGCGAACTTTTCTTTGTTGTGCAAAATAACATAGTAGTTTACGGACATTGCTACACCTACCCACCACCGGGTAGAGAACCCACTACTAATAGAGTATTAAGAAAATATTAATTTTAATTGAGCTGGATTCCGCTATCACACCCCTCAACAAGTTTTTATTAGGTGTGGGTAGTCTACCCAACAAAGTTTTTTCCTTAGCTTACCAATGGTAGAATATTTTATGTATTTCGTTAAAAAAAAAAAAATCAGAAATTCTGTCAGCGGTAATCCCCATAATATTTTGTACAATTAAGAGTAAAGTTCATATTATTCATAGCAAATACTCCCTCTGTTTTTTTTTTTGTCTTTCTCACTTAGAATTTTGACACTATTCATACTTAGAGGGAATCTTCTCAATTCTTTTCAATTTATAAGAAAAAATATAGTCATGTGGGGTCTTGTTTGATTCGTCTCAATTAGTACGTTATTAATATTCAATCGTTATAATTTTTACTAATATATAATAAAAGATATTTAAGTTCATTTGGAGACGCGCACAGAAAAGTGAGAAGGATAAAAAAAAAACAGAGGGAGTAGTTCAGTTTGTATTATCTTTTGGTCATATTAGTGAAAGTTCATGCTAGAATTTTTAGCCAATTTTTGATAAATTATTGTGTCAGTAGAATTCAATAGCAAAAATTTTTGTTGTGCGAGTCATCTTGCTCAAATTTGTATTTAGTGGCTTAATGTGATCTGATTAGTTGTTTCTGAGTGATTACTGATTAGCGAATCCATGAAGTAGGGGTGTGAAGAAGTTTTCTACTATTTGTGTTCGTTCGAATACAATTGTAGCTCAAGTGTACTCTAGTAGAATACAATGTGGCATAAGTAGGAAAAAAATCTGATTGTATCGTTTCAACTATCGATCTTCGTTTCACCATGATCAGTTGCCAGTTGCTGAACTTGTTTTGGTTTCTCTTTGTTCTCCTCTAAATCCCATTTGTTTGTGTCTTCCATTATTGTTCGTTCTTTGTATTTCCAATAAACCATCAGTTGTAAGATGCCCAAGAGGATTCCAACAAAATTAGGTGACTGCCAAGCAATTAAGATTGGAGTTAATAGAAACAAAAAGCTTTTTACAAGGCATGTAATGGTACTAAACCTCAAAGGTTAAGAAGGGAAATAAACCATGATGAAGAAATCGTGGCTGAGTCCTCCATAACATGCCCAGAAGCAACTCGCGAGGAGAGTGAAGAATGACAGATAAAATGGCATGAATTCTACACTTTTGGTTGCTATGACCTGCTTCTGTGGTAATATGTGCAGGTAACATGTTAACTCCTTGTAAAACAGTTGCAAGATTTGTTATTTGATGAAATGTATGTCAAAAACATGATAGGCTTTGGAGATGCACTAATAATGGATAATTTTACACGATATTTTCTTCCATGAATTCATGTAATTCTTTAACTGATTGATAATTGTGTTAGATTTTGTTTCTTGGAAACATAGATCATTCAGGCTCCGTTTGGTTGGGCGTATAACATTTCAGTGTAAAATGATTTTCATGAAAAACAATTTACAATGGAAAACACAATTCCAAAATTAGTTTTCCGTTGTTTGGTTCCATGTAAAAAATATGATGAAATGAGAGGAAAATGAAAGGGATAGTAAGGACATAGTGAGAGGAGTGTACAAGAGAGAGAAGGAAAACAGTTTTCCCTTCATTTTGAAGGGAAAATGGTTTTACATCATTGATAGAGCAATTTTACTCCAAGGGAAAATGGTTTTACACTCCTTTGCAAACCAAACAATGTAAAATTGAAAATAGAGGAAAACAATTTTCCTAGAAAATGTTTTACGCCCTACTAAACGGAGCCTCAATTGAAGATAGCACGATGAACTCTAACGGCCCGTTTGGTAAGAGGTTATAAATGGTGGGAATGGTAATGCATTATAGTGTAAATTTGTACTAGAAATCCAATGTCATTACCAATGGTAATGCTACCTCATCACAAGATATCCGTTTTCTTCCTAAAATCTCATTACCATCCATTACCACTTGGGAAGGTGGTATTGGGTGGTAATGAAAATTTATAAAGGGAAACCATGTTTTGTGATAAAGTTTCATTCCCATGGTCATGAACATGTGAAAATCTTTACAAATTTACACTAAATTTCATTACCATTACCACTATTTATAACCACTAACCAAACGGGCCGTAAGAAGACTGAAAGTAATTAACCAGCAAGTCTCCTTTCAGACTGCCTGTCATAAACAGTTGGTCAGACTAGGTATGATTTACACGAAAAACATCAAAAGTTAAGCAAAAAACAGAATTTCTTTACCCTTTGTTCGAATACCTTGTATTCTTTTATGTACTTTGCTCAACTTTTAATGTCTTTTGGGCGCAACTGTTAAATGGTCTGACAGTAGAATTTGCATTAAAACTCACCACAGCAACAAGAGGGGCACCATAGAGTGCTACCGAAGTAGCGAGCCCTGCACTACCTACAAATACCTTCCGTGTATGATGATCATGCAACAGGAAGGCAGAGATTAGTGCAGTGGCTACAAATAATGTTAGAACAGTCAGTGTCAGAGCAGCAACTTTCACCTGCATCATGTCATGAAAAATATTTCATAATCTCTGCCCAAGTGGCGAGTGCCTTGTTTCATACTTCCTCCGTTCTGAAATGAGTGAAACAGTTCTCTTTTTTATGTGAGAGCTTTTTGAGAGAAGTATTTCACTTATTTCAGAATGGATGAAGTATTAAAGAACTTGTAGCATAATCATAAACGTTCTTTCACATGCTTTGTGAGAAGAAAGATTCTAATTAAGCATGTTTGAAAGGACTGACCTTTCCCTTTGGTGAAGTGAACCATATATAGATGAGGACAAAAGAGAATTCCAGTACGAAACCTAGGCCATTGACGGTGATCAGGGAAACATTTTCCCATCCATGGCTTACAATAGGTAACCCGTACCAAGTGTAAAGGAGAGCATTTATCAAAGCAACAATGTATGGGACATATGAATACTCCTCAGTGCTCTTCTTCTTTATGACAGTTGAAAATGTTAATCTGGGACAACATTAGAATTTAAAGTTATATGACAACTTTGCTATCTCCTAATTATGGAGAATAGAAGTAGATAGAAGAAATTGAAGTTCAAGCTAAGATACAATTGAGTAGAAGTTCACTGTACATGGGTGACGCGTAAAGTAATGCAGAAGCTGCATTTCCTGCGAAAGAAAAGATCGAAGATAAACTATCTGAGCTACTAGTATATCTAGTAGACTGTAATTAATTGGAGTAGTGATGTACCCATTACTCCAACAGCTATTCGAAGTTTATCCCCCATGATGTCGAATGTCGATGCTCCTAGAGTCCGGTCTTAAGAAGGGAGAAAGCTCTGTGATGATGCTAAATTGCTAATACAGTATGATCTTTTTGGCATCCTTTAGTTGATATATATAGCCAAATACTAGACAAAAAGGTGGAAGATATAAAAATATTGGGAACATTATCTTCCTTCCTTTACTTATTTTAACCATAAATGAATCTTCAGTACTTCTATTACACAAAGTGATATATTTTTGGTGGAGCAACATGAAGCATGTTGCTTTGTTTTGATTCCAAGAGAACCTGTTGCTTGTGGGATATATGCTATCCCCATTAAATTTTGTTTAATAGATGTCCTTCCCATTGAGCACAAAGTCACATAGTTCCTCCGTTCTGTTTTAAATGAAACGTTTGCTTTTCCATGCAACCCAACGCGCTTCTTTAATCACTAATATATTTAGTTGTGCACACGTAAAAAATATAAAAAAGTTATAATTTGATAGTATGCATCGAGACGAATCTAACAAGATCCCACTTGACTATGTTTTTCTTTATATAATAGCGATACATTGGAGTCAAAATTGATCAATGAATAGTGTCATTTCACCCAATGTTTCATTTAAAACAGAACGGAGGAAGTATATGAATTTCTCTAGTAGTCTTCTCATAGGGTTTTTTCCTGAACAAGCTATGAGTGTGGAAATTATAACATTATACTCCCTCCATTTCTATTATAAGGAATTTTAGCCTTAAAAAATTTGTATTAAACTGTAAGGGATTCTATGTACTATTAAAAATCACTCATCGTATCAAGGTAAGATTATAGGTTCTTTTATATTATTATTATTATATAATACAATATTTATTGTCAATTCTCATTACTGATGTAACTTGAACTTAAGCAACTAAATTCTTAATATGCTTGAAAGTGGCTAACAAAAACAAGTCGAAATTCTCAAATCAGGTCTATGGATAAAGAGTTGTCCGAGGTAGCCAGCTATTTTTAGTTTATGTATTCTGCAAATAGCCTCTTGACCAGTCTAGGCTAGATGGAGCCATGGAGGTCAGGTTCTTACATCCAGACCCCTCTAGACCCTATGAACGTTAGTTTAGATCATACTAGTCTTATTGTTGGTATATTAAGTGTATGGGTAGTACCCAAGTACGCTAGTGGACATGTACCCTTTATGTCCGCCAGTGCAATACCAAGATGCGACCATTGTACGACGATTGAGATTAGGTATTCAGGTCCATGAGTGGTCCAACAACATTGCTGGCGGTCACTTAATAGGACAAAATAAAGGGAATGTTTCCTATTTAGGCTTATCACAACCATACACGTAGAAACGGATTAGACATCATGTCAAAGCAATAGTATTACTATAAATAGCCATTTGGTAATATTCTGCAGGTACATTGTGAACACACACACTCTCTCTATATCTTTCAGAGACAAATCTCTGACTTGATCGTCGGAGGGGGTTTCCTCGTATCCCCGAGGGTAGTTTTCGTTTGCTTCCTTGCGGTTATTCCTTAGCGGTCGCCCACTCCACTCTTGGCAGGCTTACTTAGAAGATCGCCACCTATTTCAATACAGGAACATTAAGTATATATCCAGAAAGCATTAGTTTTTTGAGAAGAAAAAGTAATTAGTCTGATTGTTTGTCAGCCATTCCATGACCTGTCTCTTGTTGCTTCTATATTTTGATAATATCAAACAAACTTTTATCATCATAAAGCATTATGTAGTGATAAAATAAGAAAATTGTGATATTGTTTTACACTCCTTCATTAGTGTCATAGTGTGGCAATCAACACCCTGATAGTGATAAAATTGTAAATTCTGCTTGATTGCATGCATGGTTGCATCCTGTGTCACAAACACTTTTCTAGCTTAATTCCACCTAGATATGACTGTATCCCCTGAGGGAGATATTTGAAAAGATAATAAAGTACTTTTCGAGTAGGATTTCTCAGATGAGGACTGAGGAGACACTAATTTATAATATCTTCAAATGGATCATGAGCATTAGCACCATACTAGGGTTCTATGTTACTTGGACTTGAGTACTCGTGTCAGACACGCGTATGTGTCAACGTACCCAACTTGCCTATCTTATGAAAACTTTATATGATTTTGATTGAGAATGAAGTGTCAAAGTGATCCTATCCATGTCGGAATGTCAGGATCAATAATTGGCATGGGTACATGACATAGATCGAGTCCGATTAACATAGCTAGGCTCAGTGTAGATGGGATCTCATACTTAGGCTCTGTCCTCCGCACCTTATTTTCACTTATCTCAAGATAATAAGTTCAGATTGATTAAGAAAAGTTTAAATAAGTTCATATACGGGCTGATAAGTCCAGATGCAAGCTGTTGAGTTCAAATAATGGTCAAAGTAAGGTCCAATAAGTTCAGATGATTTAATATAAGTGCAAGTAAGTTAATATAACTTCAAATAAGTGAAATTTAATGAAGAGAACGCACCCTTAATCACCAGACTAAGATCTCATTGGTTATTGTTATCTTTTGTCGTCACGATAAAAAAAATTAAGTACATCAGACTTGGGAAATGCTGAAATGATAAGTGAAACTGATGTATGATTTCAGAATATTCTTGATCTGACATAGATGTCAATTTGTAATTTGACAGGGGCAGCCAATCTGACAAGACAAGACAGCAGATCTAGATTCTTGGAAGAATAACTGATGTTGGATATCTGGAGTGAAATCTATAAGTCATCAGCAGCCCTAGCATTGAAGCAATGTGTGGCTGTGTAAAAAAGAATCATATTCTTTGATCATACCAGTTATTACTTATCAGCAGTCTCAAGAAAGATGAACATTTAATAAATTTCTCAAGCATAAACTTTCAGCTCATCTTTTGAGCTGTGACATTGCCTTAATGCAAATATTGGAGTAGTCATGATGTGCTAAATCATTGTAAGTGGTCTATGATTTCATGTTCTTAAAATGCTTTTGATCATGTTGATTTGTGTATCATAAACTAAAATGATGCATTTGGATTACTAAATTTGTTATAAGGGTTGTTGAAAGAATAAGTTCCCTTTGTCCTTAGACATTGGTATATAATGAGGACCCCTTTATTCTGTTCTAATGGACTGCTGTAAAATCAGATAGAATCAACAAATTCCAACATGATAGTGGAAATAAATAATATAGATTGCTGAATCAAGTAGAAGCTTGTATATATGACTTTAAATTTGCACTTTAAGACTGTTCTTCTCATGTTATTTTCATTTATTTTAGTAATTAATGTTTTGGATACGTTCAACTAAATTAAGTTCATGTAAGGGTTAAGGGGAAATGAATTTCGCTACAATAAGGTTTAATAGGTTCAGATAAGTGATTTGTAGGTTAAAAGAACATACTGTAAGTTTTTTTTATTTGTTTGTTTATTTCTAATAATAAAACATAGAGATTGGTGGAACAAGTTATTGTCGCGAAGTGACTTTGGTTGGTGTTGAAGTACATTATATTTCCTTATCATTATGATGAGTGGAAAAGTAAACTCCACCATTTCAGGGTGAATATGATCACTTTGATGCTTTTTTCTGAATCTGATCTCTCTTTTTCCTTCATGCATGTAATCGTTCATTAGTGGGACAAAGTGCATATATACTCCAAATTGGTTTTATTAGCGCAATCTTAGTGTATATGGAATTTTGGTATAATAAGTGGGCTTGTATTCATTTTAGTTAGAAACAAGCCAAGAATTCAGGTATTTTTTATTGTGCTGTATAGTAGATTGCAGTGTTTGCAGCAAAAGCAATCTATCTGCAAATTATTATATGTCGTTGATTGTGCTAGTGGGGTTTAGTGCTATATGATGTGGTGGAACAGTATTGGACATATTGAGAAGGAACCAAAACCTAACATGATATTGATTGGGTTAAAAGGGTGGATGATGAACTTTCTCTTTTCATATCTTGTGCTAATTTTAGATCAAGAAATGGGGTTCCAAAAATGACCAATCCAAATGCAAAACCTTCTAGTCCTATTGTTCAATTATTGTTTTGAGTTATAACTTGATTTTCATATTATATAACGAAGTAAGAGTTTTAAAATCCATGGTTCAGGTTTGGTGAAATTCCATAAACTTTAACTATAAATACTCATCAATATACTTATAAGAAAAAAAAATAGTTGCATGGGAATTGGGATCTTGTTAGATTTGTCTCAATTTGTATCTTTAAAATATAATTTTTCATAATTTTTACAAATGTGTGATTAAAGATGTTGATAGCTAAAATTTACATTGAAAATTGTGCAAAAGATAACTATAAAGACAGACGGAGTATTTAGGAAGAGACATAAGGCCTAAGGGTGGATCATTTATTTCTAGTAATTAGGAAAATAAATATTTGAACATTAGTTATCTTTCAATTTTTGTAATTTATTTCTTTTAAGTTTTAGCAATAATATACTCGCTCTGTTTTGCTCTATGATTTTGTTAAATATGGGTCTGGGCCGCACCTCATCATAAGGAGGAAGAGTCCACTTCACAAGACAAAGGAGATTCCAATAAGGGGAGTAGCCCCTTTGCATCATATGTGTCGTGCGCTATACACTCTCCTCACATGTGAGGTCCATTTTTTAAATTGGCCCATAGTAAATTAACGGTCCCAATTGTGGGTCTGACTCTGATATCATGTTAAATATGGACGTGAGCCACACCCATCATAAGGAGAGAGGGTCTACTTCACAAGACAAAAGATGTTCCACATTAAAACCATATGACAATAAAGGGAGTGGCCCATTTGCATCATAAAGTGAACTCATCTCTCCTCTTTTATCCATTTGGGACACTCACATGTGTTGTGCGCTATACATCATAACTTCAACAGATGTTTTTCGTTTAAGTACTAATAAGTGTGGTAATTTTAGATATATGATATACAAATCTATTTTGATATATATGGTCATTTTAAATATATGTGGTAATTTTAATATTATTAAAATATTTGTTAGGACAAATCTATGATATACGCCCTCCGTTTTAATTTTTTTTTTCCTATTTTAACCAATTTCTTCTCACCAAAAAAATTCAAATAGGAAGAACAACGTAACAAGAAATGGAGGGTCATGCCAAGTGCAAGAGGAGTGAGATATGCAGAAGTGGAGAAGTGACTGCCTTGGAGTCATTTAAGCTCTAGAACAAGCAATTGCATGGTTTTTGTAATTTTCATTTGATTATTGAAGACGTTCTTGCTTTAGTTTCTAGTTTTGATTGTATTAAATGGTTGTTTATTAGGAGAATAGGGAATAAGGTTGTTCATTCTTTGGCTCAATCTCCAACCTATGGAATTTGGCCAACGAGTATGAGAGTCTCACTTTCCTACTTTCATGGTAGACATTGCTTGTGTTGATAATATTGATTTAGTCCTTTGACGAACTTCACTCAAGAAAAAAGAAACGAATGGAGTACTTTTTATAATTTTTATTTGTCATATTATAAGAGATATCCATAGCCAAAGCAATTTTGAAGAAGCGTGCGTGCCTTATACTAGAGATAGAAGGGACGGGGAGAGTATTATTATATTGGAATGTTTAACTCTTGCTTAATCAAATTGTAATTGCATTCCTGATTTAACATTCTTCAACCTCAAGTCCACAAAGTCAAAACTCACAACAACCATGAACCATCCGGTGTTCTGGTGGTTGGCCAATTGTACGTGCATGGTGATTGAATGTTCATGCCAGATATGACATTGATGGATAGTTACAGACTTACAGTATAGTATTAGGCTGGGAAATATAAATAGAGAATAGAAACTTAAATTACAAGGACTCTTCACATTTTATATAAATCTTAAGATTGGTTCTTTAAACAATTTCTTCCTCGATTTAAAGGATCATACTTTTAAAAGCCATGATCATTTCATATAGTATATGCATATCAACTGACTTAATTAATCGATGAGGTTTATGAAAGGTTGCACTCGAAGCCTAAGCTCAAAACTCGCGAAAAACATTCTCATACAAAACGAAATATAAGGAGTTTTTTTTTCTCTTGCCCTTGCTAATTCTCTTTAGGCCTTGAATCTTGATATCTTGTTTTGACACAAATGTAGGAGAAGCCATAAAGATGAGGGAACAGGAGGAGGATTTCATCTATACAATGCATAGGCTAGATGGAAAAATGTGAGTTACTAGAGGTGGGCATGGGACGGACAGGCCCGGACCGAGCCCGTTGTCCGCTACATGGGCCGCGGGCCTGCCACGTTCAAGAAATTTATTTTAGGCCCGGCTCGGCACGAGCTCGCCTATATGGCACGTGGGCCGAATGCACCTTCTCTTTATTTTTTAATCTAAAACTGTCAAGAATCCAAAAAAAATAACATGAAACACGGGCCAGGCCCGAGCCGGGCAGCGGACAAAATTTGAAAATTTCAGGCCCGGCCCAGCCCATTCCCAGGTCTAGTTATTAACACTTCCCTAGGTTTTGATATTTTACAGGAAAATTTAATTAGCAAAATTACACTTGTAAAAACTACAAGCAGATTACAAGATTAAAATGACCCTGAGATTTTTCTGATCACAGTGTTGACAATTTAAACGTCAGGTGGGACTTCATTGCTGGGAGAATTCCAGGCAGAAATGCTGAAGAAACTAAGCAATTTTGGACAATGAAAGAGTCCCAAGATTTTTAAAACAAGGATTAAAAAACACCCTTTTCTAATCACATTCCTCTCTGTGCTATATTTAGTTTAAACTGTAAAAAGAAAATTATTTTTTCTTGTGGTGAGGGGCAGGGGTAAAGGAAAGGAGGTTTGCTCACTTACTTGAGCCAAATTTCTTCTACCTGATGAAGTTCTATTTGTATCATTGTATGTCCCTGTAATTCCTTGATTTCTTCAAATGACATACTTAATATATTTATGAGATCACATTAAAATACTTTTGTTGGAGTTTTTAGTAGAAACTCTAAGTTTGCTTCAAAAGAATATGAAGAGTCATTTTTATCTTTTGTCCTACATTGAAAGAATATGAAGAGTCATTTTTATCTTTTGTCCTACATTGAAAAAATATAAGGGAAGAGTAAGGTTTATAACCATTACTCTTTCTCTACCCTTTGAGTTGAGTAGCAATTTGGCTTTCAGTGGGTATGTGGTGATGTGTGGTTCATCGCTTTGGGCTTTTGGGCTTTGGGGAATAAACTTAACTATATTTTTGGGTCAAAAATCTATCAGTATTTAATGACCGATTTTATCAGTGTAAAGTTACCGTTTTTTCCCCTAATCTCTCTCTTAAGATTACGGTTTTTCCCTAATTTCTCTCCTGTTCTGCTGCCATGATCTTCCCCATTTATTGACCGTTTTTCCCACGATTCCAGCCTTATTCTGATCTCGTTTGGTTTTTCTCTCCCTTTAAATACCAGTGTTCTGGGATTCTTTGAGGACACAGAAACACACAATTACATCTTCTCCTCACTTTCTTTCTCTATTATTCTGGGAAATATTCAAGATCGTTCTCAATATGCTTTTCTGTCAACACCGAAAACGCAGAAACCGTGTATTCCTGGAGGTTGATTGCTGTGAGTCTGTGTGTTGTTGCGGGGCAAATTCAACTTTAGGGCAGTTATTCTTTCACGCCACGGTTGTCAGTTAAGTGTATTTAATTTGTTACCAGTTTACGTTCCTACAACTTTCACATATAGAAATGAAAGTTTATGTATATATGAAACAGAAGAATAATTACAGAATACCAGTATAATCACTAATTCCATATGGTACAAAGCATAGGGCATGATCACCTATCAATTTGATACAGAAGAAGGCAAAAGCCGAAGGGGAGAAAAAGTTGGGGAGAAAAAGAAAGAAAAAAGAATTACGAGTGATATTTACTTTTGGAAGAGGAGATTATATGTAACATCCAATCCTAAGCCTATAACATTAGGGTATAATATATCTATGTTTTTCATGTGAATAACACTACAGTATAAATTTTGAAAAATAACACAACAGATGGGATGGAAGATAAGAAGAGTGTGAATGGATGAACCATATATATGTACCGTGACAACAGCATCTCATGCCAATTTGATTCAGGATATGTGACGCTGAAGATAATCCACTCGAGTTGGATGCTTAAGCTTCATTAGCGCCTTCATTTCGTGCTTTCTAACCATTTCTCTCGAGATGTTAAGGTTCCCGGCAATTTCTCCCAGTGTTCTATCTCCTTTGCCATCAAGTCCATATCTTTGCCGGATGACCAAGCTCTCTTTGGGCTTCAAAGAGTCAAGCTGTCGAGAAATAAGACAGATCATTTTCAAGTACAATTGCTATTGAACTTGGTAACCCTTACATGCTCATTTAGTGGCGCATGGGTGTCGTTTATCTTATGATTTCTTTTTGTAATAGTATGTGCTGTTTCTTCTTTGAGACAGCATTAGATTAAATTAAAAAAAATCATGTCATTCTCTCTTTATCGATGCTAGATCATGTAACACTCTAAAAGACATTCCTGATATTCAGGTTATATCATCATATTTTCCAGAATCCTAACAGAACTATCAATATAAACGATCTCAACAATATTATATGATGAGATACATATAAATGCTTCATATATGACGGCCTGCAGATGAAGAACAGTACTTACAACATCATCGATTGCGAGTCTAAGAAGGGCAGGTTGCCTCTGCTTGTTGCTCCCCACACCATCTACATCAGTAATCCCCTTGATGAACTCCTCTTGTGTGACTTGATGCCTAGCATGTAGGGAAGAGACAGAATTTGAAGCTCTCATCACTTCTTTATATCTTTCAGGAGAGATTCCGACCCTTTCCATTATTTCTTCTTCTCTAGGCATTCTTTTTAGTTCAAACATCAATTCAAGTTTGGTTCTTTGAATTTCCACCCTGACCTGCAGTGCAGTAGTTCTTCATTAGAAATCTTAAAAACAACCTGTGGGAGGTCAAAAATTTTGAGCGAGTGATAATTCTAATGCATATTTCAAAATAAATTAACAAATTTCAGTGCGTATGAAAGACAAGAAGTAAAGAACAGCGACACAACAAGTCCATACACGAAATAATGAAAAATGCACTCACTATATGGAGGTTATGAGAGAGGTGAACATACCGATTCAAGACCAAAGGGGACACGAGTAAAGTTTGAAACAGTCATTGAACGAATGATGGCATGCCTTATCCAAAACAGAGCATAAGTAGACAGCTGAAATTTTTTTCTTGGTTCAAAGCGATCGATACCAGTAATCAGACCCTTCACTCCTGCCTGGCAGAGATCTTGAAAATTTGGCCCATTTGTAAAGTCTTGGAAATATTTGTTCATTACAAACAATACTAATCTCAGGTTGTGCTGCAAAAGCATAAATTAAACTATAAATAACACTGTGCCATGAAATGTCAAGAGTAAGTCTGCAGGAGACGCTTCAAACATCTTATCATCTTATGAACATAGTACCAAGCGTTAATTATCCTCAACATCTTTGAATATCAGGAGCAGATTTGAATTAGAAGCTTTAAACATCATCCGAACATATGTTCTCTAGAAATTATCAAAACATGAAATTCACCTTAATCAACTTGTTTCTTGCAGCATGACCAACCTCCATGTGTCTTCTTACTTGACCTGCAGTCAAATTCACTGTCTCTCCTAATTCGTTGTCTGTTGGATCTCTTCCTAGTTCTGTCCGCAGGTTCTCCTTTACTTGATTAAGGGCCTATACATATAGGGAAAAAAATCGTTATATAATGATCCTTTTAGCAATATCCTACTGAGAAATTGATCCCTTGTCATGCTCTTCTAAAAAGAAACGATCAGGAAGAAAAGATATTACTACCTTTGTTGGTTCCATCAACTTAAACAACCAAGTATGTTCAGAAGAGGGAAGAACTGGAGGTATCTTCATCTTCTTCCAGTCCAAGCTGGCCAAATCAGTCGAGGCAGAATACTGTCTCACAAGCTCATCGATCTTCTCATCTTCATTCTTAACCACTTTCTTCTTTAGTAGAAGAGGAACTGCCTTCTTCTCTTCCTTACATACCTTGCTATGCTTCAACTCAATTCTCTTTGAAAGGCTCAACCGTTTTACTTTCCTATTCCTGTTCTTCACAACACTATTGTGAGTTCCTTTCTCCTTTTTCTCTTCGACTTCTACACTCTTCTTTCTCCTTCCTTGTCTTTCTTTTACCACGTGATCTATGTTCTCTGCGTCTAGAGCATCTGTTGCAGGACTCAGCTTAAAAATGCTTTCAAGCTTAGCTGCAGCTTCATTAAGATCTAGCTCAACAGCGGATGGTGAAGCTTCAGCTATGCTGTTGGCAACACGAATTCCTTTCAATGGCTTTGTAACTGATTGTAGTCTTTTTTGATTCTCTTTCTTTGGATCTGCTTGTAAACGCCTAGGCTCAGTCACTGCAACTAAAGCTGTCCTTTTGTTTTTATCCACTTTGAATCCCAGAATTAAGGGTCCATTTACTGTAGATTGATGAGCTGTTGATGTTCTGCTTAATCCTAACGATGCTCGAGAAGCTGAGCTTGAAACAGTCACAACTCCCATATCAACTCCCTAATCCAGAAGTTTGCCACGGCAGGATTCCTGCCAGTTATGAGTAGAAGCTAGAATAAGCCTTAACTCGATGGTTTTTCAGCTAAAAGAGCATAATTTCCTACATCAAACAAATGACCACCAGAATGCCCTAGGCAAAAGAAACTTCTTATGCTAGTTCAACAATGCTGGTTGGGTAGCATATTAATCTTGGATTACAGAAAACGTTTGAAAATCCAAAGATGTGATCAAATGATCCGAAAGAAGACAGTCACAGAAATATCAAAAATCCTTCTTGATCCACATTCAAATGGCAATAATCACCACACCTTATAACCTCATTATTCTTCAAGAAATTAACTACTACCACAATCCTATTCACTTGCTATATTTACCTTTTAATAGTCGAGGTTTATAAACTTTGAGTTTTGTTTTTTTCTCACTAGTACTTCATATAAGAAGGAATATCAATGCGGGATCTTGTTAGATTCTAACAATATCAACATTGATTCTATAGCTTTAACCATAATAGTCAAAGGTGTGTCTAGGAGATCATGAAAAAGCATATGTAGCGAGTAAAAAAAAAAATGGAGGAAATAGTAACGATATTCGAGTCAATTAACAGGGTTCACCTCTGTCACAACAAATGCCTGTTCTATATGCAAATATACTACATGATTCACAACCCTTGGCTCCCTCCTTTTAGGCGAGCGAAAATCATAATAACATACTTGCATTATCTTGGATCAACACATGTAAACTAAGCAAACCACCTCAAAAACCAATCTTCATTTATGGATCAATTAACACTCTTAAAGTGGGATATTTCTCTTATTCCCTTCTACCCCTATATGAACAACAATCAACTACAAATTCAGGCCAAAAATGTCCTGAATCCCATTAACAGACTTAGCAATATCACACTGATCATATGCCCAAATTTTCAACCACTTTGACAATACATAGGGGGGTACTTATTGTGGTAATCAAACACTTAGCAATATCACACTGATCATATGCCTAAATTTTCAACCACTTTGACAATACATAGGGGGTACTTATTGTGGTAATCAAACAATATGAAATAACATGAAATTAACAAAATATAACATGGTGCATTTACAAAATACTATAGCTAGAGATAATAATTTAGTTCACTAGTTCAGACAATTACAAGTATACACAATTCCAAACAATTTTATATAATTAATAATATTGATTCTTAAAATTCGAGAAAGACAGTATCTTTTACTTATTTACTCTAAAATTCAGAGTATCAAGAAAACAACACGATCATGTAATACCCTGATTACGAAAATTTCCAATAATTCATAGTAAAGTAATTGATCACCAACAAACTCAAAATAAACTGAAGTTCGTAAAAAAGGAAACTTACCCAAAAGGAAAAATACGCAAAAAAGCTTCACAATTGGAGATTATCACGCAAACCCAGATGCAAAAATGTGTTCTTTTGTTAGATTGAAGAAGATGGAAAGTAGTAAAATGAAGAAAATATTTGACTCTTCGAACTAAAAAAAAATGGGGGAAAAAAATGAGCCCAGAAAAAATGGGAATGAAATTATGGGAAAATATGGCGACCACAAATTGTGAAGAGAGAGAAGAAAGGAGGGATCTATTGACAATTGGGCAGGGGATTCTATTGTTTAATTAACGGTGTAAGATTTGGGGTTTTTAAGTGAAATGTTGGTGACGTGGAAGGAGTTCATGTACCAATTTTTTTTTTTTTTTTTTTTTTTTTTTTTGAGGAAATGTTCATGTACCCATTAAGTAAAATTGTCACGAAATATTAGAAATATTAGGTTGGCAATTTCAAAATTAGTATGGATATAAAAATGATAGAAGTTTTTTTTTTGAAGGGATAAAAATGATAAAGTTGGGCATTAAATTTTGGCCAAATTTATAATCCTTAGGATTATAGATGAAGTAGTTCCTCCGCTTACAAATAATTGTTACTATATCAAATTCTAAAATCAATATGCATTTTAATATTTAAAGTTTACTCCTCTAAAATGATGACTTCAAACCATAAAATAATTACTTGAATTAGTTTTTAGGTCCGAGCTATCAAAACTTTCATTTATTAATAATTTACTTTAAAATTATAACACCAGACAATACTTGATTTAGTAGTCTATACTTTTGTATATAAGCTTAAAGTCATGGGAGCAAATCTAATAACATGCATCTTCTAATTTTTTATTGCATGTGTGTTTACTTGAAGTAAATACTCTAAGGGATCATTGCGCCACACAGTTCCTTGTTTGGGAACGTCTTTTAATATATTGTATAAATATACTCCCTTCGTTTATTAAAGTTTAAACACAATATTTAAAGCGAATTGGAGAGAGCGTGTAAAAGGTGGGTCCACTTGATTTCGTTACTTTTAAAACAAAAATTGAGAAGAAAGAGTGTGGGTTTATTACTCCCTCCGTCCCAAAAAATAGTTCTCATTTCCATTTTGGGTGTCCCAAAATATAGTTTCCATTTTCATATTTAGTTCCACATTTTTCCGTAATTTGTCTAGAAAAATCGTGTCCCATCATTTATTTGCTTCTTGAATTTTGTTTTTTGTTTTGTTTATTCAACACAAGTGTTACAATTAATGCTCTTTCACCAATTATTCTCAATTCTCTCTCCTAAAATCATCTTTTTTCCCATACAACATTTATTTAAATAAACAAGAAATCTTTACTATCCCTCTTAGATTCTACTTGCATAAATTACCGTGAAAAAAGGGAAAAGAGAACTATATTTTGGGACGGAGAGAGTATATTTTAGAGGGGATAAATAGCATGGAAGAGACTAAGACAGAGCATGGGTTAAAGTATATCTCTACATTAGAAAACGGATTAAAAAGAAAAGCGAGTAAAACTTTAAAAACCGGTGGGAATTATTACTTATAAACTAGTACTCCCTCTGTTTTTTTTCTCACTTTCCTGTGCGCGTCTTCCAATGCGCCTCCTTTAACATGAGTTTCACAACAAATCAATTGTGAACACAATCCATAGAAGAAATGTATAATTCACAATATCAAAACTCACTTTAATTTTTTTTGAGCAAGGACGGCTATGATGATTGGTGATTGGTGATTGGTGATTGGTGATTGGTGATTGGTGAGACATCCAGCATGGAACTCTAATTTAGATATGCCAGTATGCCACGACAGCTAAAATATAACGATGGATGGTGTTCTTGCCACGTGGATACCCTTTGAATTGAATGAATTATTTGTTTTCAACTGGGTGGCTTGGGGAACCTTACGTTGCTTCATGACAACCATGCAAATGTTCGAGCTTTCTCTTATATTTGGGGTTAAAAATATTGAATTTAGAGTTTATTGACCAATAATAGGTTATATCCACATATAACTAGGTTTATGAAGTACTATAATCTCTATTATATATGGGAACTCTTGAGGAGTTTGGTGTCCACTTGAGTTTCCTAAAATACCCTTTATGTTTTTATTCTTCCAAGATAACTAATGAGGGCAAAAAAAGTCATATAACTTTTTTAAAAAAAGCTCTAATGTAACTGTCATATTTCCCCCCTAAAAAACTACCACATTTTTTTTAGTGAAAGTAACTTCCTAATTTTTGAAAATAAAATAAACATGTACAATATCACTGCGATGTTCGCGCACGCATCGCGTGCAAAAAATACTAGTCATATCCAAATATAAGAAGTGTCACCGTGATTTCTTTTGTAAACAAGATATTTGAATCTGAAAAAAGTTAACATGAATAATTCTAATTTTTATCTATCCTCTGAGACTAATCTAAACTCTAAATTGTTCCAAAATAATCCCAATTTATAGCCTATAGGAAGACTTTCTCTAAAATAATTAAAGCTATTAATTTTCTTGCTACACTATTACTAATCAATGTTAAAGTTGGGATTATTCATATTAATTTTTTTTTTTATCCAAACAAATTTCAAGAACTTGAAATGAGATCTACTCCTCGTAGAAAAAAGAAGGAAGACGTAGTCAGTTTCATTTTGTGTTGTAGCTTCCACCTCATAACACATGTAGTCATGTACATATGACATGTATATAACGTGAAGGAATGCCTTCTAATGCTATCATGTTGTTATTTTGTAGCCCCTCAAAAAAAAAATGTTATTTTGTAGAATGACAAAAACCTATATTTTAACTTATTTTTGTTGATTTGAGTTTATCTAAACTTATTTGAATTTATTACACTTTATTAGAACTTATTTAAACTTATTTTGGGAGTGTATCAAACCTTATTTTTTGCTAAACAAAACTTACAAAAAAAAAAAAGCGTGAATGAACCGAGTTCACAATAACTTATTGTAAACTCCGAAAACCATATGATATATAGTCAGTTTTCATTAGGTATAGTCAGTTTTCATTAGGTATAGTCAGTTTTTGTATGATATAGTCAATTTTCTAATATACTCGGTTTTCATATGATATAGTATATTCAGTTTTTGTGTGATAAAGTCAGTTTAGGTGCACCATAAATTATGGTGAACCCGTCCACCCCAAGACGTGTTGCTGAACTTATTAGACCTTATCTTATGATCTTATCATATTTTATTAGACCTTGCACAAGTGATAAGAAATCGGGGATCCTATCTTGCTAGGTACAAGAATCGAACTCTTGTCACAAGGGTGGAAAGAGGACCTCCAATCAACTAGGCCTAAATAGCAGATGATATGTCAACAGAAAATGCCATTGTGTGAGGGACTCATTAACACAAAACCATAAAGATCTATCTGTTTTTTTTTAAAAAAAAAGAAAAAAATTATTCAACCACTTAAACGTACATACCACATTATTTGTTCAATTGTAACCGAGAATACGGTAACACTAACACTGCACAAAGGGCAAATTCTAAATGGACAATTATGCAGGTACATACAGAAAAAATATAATTGTGCAGGTATTTACAGACTTACCAACAGTCTAATCTTTCTCCATAAAACTGCTGGGTTGGCTGTTCACATAGCTACTTGTATAAAAACACAAAACAAATACAACGTAGCTACTTGGCTATAGTATTTTATTTTAAAATTATAATACCAAATTCAGTGGCGTATCCAGGATTCCAACCCTATGGGTTCGGAGCCGCTAAAAAAAAAATACATCCATTCACTCAAAGTTCAATACATTAATTCAAATATCAAACTACAATAGCTAAATAGAATGTTAATTCATTACATTACATCAATACAAAATTACAAAAGCATCCTACGAGTTTTCATACTTTGGAAACATTTGTGACTTATTTCCCGCACGATCTTTCCAAAAAAATTCTAAACCCTTCATAGTCACAATACAATCTACACAAGTAAGAAATTTCAACTCTATGAGTCTAGACACTACAAAGTTCAATCACATTCAATCATTCATTCATTCACAATCCACAGTCCACAGTCCACAATCCACAGTCCACAATCCACAATCCACATTCATTCATTCAACATTCACAAATCACAATCCAAAATCAACAATCCACATTCATTCATTCAACATTTAAATCTGAAATTCATATATAAAGCAACAAATTAAACTCTATGTAATTCATAAATCTGAGTCAGTGAGTCTAATTGTCTAAGTAATACTAACAAGTAACAAGTAACAACTCCACAATCCACAATTCCACATTCATTCATTCAAGTATTCAACATATAAATGATTAACAAAATTACATAATTACAATTACATATTCTAATCATCTAATGTCTAAAATCATAAAATCTGAAATAGTGAAATTCATATTTAAAATTGAAGAATTAGGATTTACCGTTCAAACAGTTGGCTAGATGCGGTCGCCGGAAATTGAAGTAGTCGCCGCCTCGCCGGCTCGGCGGCTCGTCGCGGTAGGGAAGACGCCAAGACGGGAGTTGAGGGAGAATGAATGGGAATGGGGCCGGCTTAGTTTAGAGAAGGGAAAAAAAAAAGTGTTGGTTGGATAGTGGATTGTAGATTCGAACCTTAGACCTCCAATCCCAGCCCGCGCGCTCAACATAGATACAAAACCACTGCAGCACTTGCTTCTTTCATGCTCTATTTTGCACGCATATAATATATATCTAATACCTAAAATATTTTTAATTAAAAAAAAAACCGGGCGACTTTTTTCCAAAAATCACTGGGTTCACCTGAACCCAGTGAACCCATAGTAAATCCGCCCCTGACCAAATTACTTGGTTTAGTGGGTAAGACTTTAGTATATAAACTTGAAGTCATGGGATCAAATTTTGTACCATGCCTTTTCTAATATTTTTATTGTATGTGGAGTACGAACTAAATACTCTAAGGGATAGTGTCACGTGACACAATTCTTATTTAGGAACACTTTTATTTTATTTTTTGCGAGAACAAACCTTACGCCTTATTCCGATCATTGATCCAAGGTTCCGACATTCACCATGTGACGTGCAAGACAAGTGACTTTTTTAAAACCAACAAAATCCATGACATGATCCATGATCGAAATATGTCAATATCCTCTCATATCCAAGGGCGAAGCTAGG
Source organism: Beta lomatogona (assembly GCA_947646795.1). Lineage (NCBI taxonomy): Eukaryota > Viridiplantae > Streptophyta > Magnoliopsida > Caryophyllales > Amaranthaceae > Beta > Beta lomatogona. The sequence goes on from CANSNZ010000220.1 coordinate 168,571, forward strand.
AACTTATAGTTGCGGGGTCCGGACCACCGTTGCTGGAAGCTTTTATTTCTTGTTTCACTCCGGCGATCGAACTGAATTTCATCGACTTTTCGCACCTGGTTGTATATAGATATGGCCTATGGTTAATTGAATGTCGCAAGCCCAACCTAATCAGGGTCCATACTCTATGGGTAGAAGTAAATGGACTGCTTTGATCAACAAAACCAATGGAATGCGTCACTTTATGGGCCCTGAAAGTCTATTAGGATGGACCTTGTTTTGTTTGGGCTATGCTTGACTTTTGTTTTCCTTTGGTGCAAATGAATGAGGGACAAGTCCCATAAACCAATTCAAAAAGCAAAACTAAATAAGAACTAATAAAAGTATAGTCATTCTCTCTCTTCCCTCTCTCCTTTTCTCTCTAAAAACCCTAATTTTTTTTATCTAGGGCTACCATCAAGCCCATTTTCTTCTATTATTGTTATTTTTAAGTTATTGTTTACAATAAACCTCTAGTCTCTCTCTAATTGACATATATTGAGTTATATCTACCCATATACTGGGTTTTATCTCTCTCTTTGTGAGAGTTTGGGGACTTTGCTTTTAGTGGTTGATTTTCTTTTACCAATTGATTTGTCGATGAGAGATTGTGCTGCTTCATGGGAGATGTCAATTTTTCGTCTACAATAAGTTGAATCAAATTAAGTTATACGCCAAAAATACAGCATAGCAATAGACCCCCTCTTAGAAGGTTTTATCAAACAACGATGTGAAAGAGGGTTTGCAGAATTGTTAGATCTTATCAACGATCGTGATTTTGCCATAATAGAATTAGGTCTTGCTATTTATCGCCCATATTTACGTAAAGCCGTCTGTATTTTTATATGTATTATAGATTTTTTGACATGGAACCAACCGTTTTTCGGTTCCACGATGGTGGAAACGGAAAAAATGGTTCGGTTCCACCATGGCAGAACCAAAGAAACAGTTGATCAGTTCCATGTGAACAGTAGGAAATAAAATTTGGGGAAGGAAAAATCTATGAACTGAATAAGAAGGAGGAAGAAGAAAAAGAGAAAGGAGAGAGGAGGAAGGAGGTGGTGGGGCTAGGCGAGGAGGAAAGAGAGAGAAGATCGGTACGGGGGGCTGGGTGAGGAGGAAAGGGGATGCAGCGCTGCATGGGGCTGTGAAGAGAGAAGGAGGAAGGGCTGTGAATTGAAGGAGGAAGGAGGAAGAAGGTGAAGGGGGGAAGGAAGGGCTACGAAGGACAGGGGCTAGGGGAGGAGGAAGGAGGTGAAGGGAGAAGGAAGGAGAAGAACGGAGAAGGAGGAAGGAGGAAGAAGGTTAAAGGAGAAGGAAAGACAGGAGGGAGGTGGTTGCAGTGGTTGCGTTGGTGGTGGTGGCAGTTGCGGTGACAGAGTGGTTATGTTAGGTTAGAAAATAGGAAGAAAAAGTGAAGAAGGGAGAAAAAAGAAAATAAATACATTATATATACGGGTGGTGTTTAGTAAATACAAGTAGCAAATAGCGTGACATATAGAATTGTCATTCTACAAAGTAGTCAAAACTAACAAATACAATGTGAATAGAGCGACTTAGCGCAGTGAATAGTGATGTAGATGAAATGTGATCCCAGAAATACCACCCCCACAAAACTTTACTAAGTTAGATGACACCCACAAAGTATTACAAAATATAAATATACAATCCACATCAATGTTAAGCACGGTAGTGTTTCTCCTTCTAAACATTACCTTTTACATTAGATTTAACTAACGAGGCAACGTATCAGACTTTGACATTTACACTTATAATATACACCTTTGGCTATTAAATTATAAAATTATCTAGTAGTGAAAATTTTAGAAAATTCATATTTTATAAATACACATTAAAATAAATCCATGATCTTACCTACTAAATAATTTGTCTTATTCATCCAAAAGGTACGGACATAACTTGCAACTCAAATTTCACACCTACCCTAAACATTGCTGGAGCCATTTTAAGATAAAGAAGAAAATGTAATGGAGGAGAATAACCTAATACTATATTATTGCCAACAAAATTTATGAAAAAGAAACAATCAATAAGCTAATAAAACATCATCAAGCTGAGCGGTCAACTTGGCAAATCATCAAGTAAGCTCTTTTTTGTTTTCGTCCTGTGGAAATGATCAACTTGGCAAATCATCAAGTTGGGCGACTTGGAAGAAAAGTAAGCTAGTCCATTGCATTTGCAAGTTGATCAAATTTTACCCTAATCCAAGGTCGTATAACATTTATGCATGATTCATGCGTTTGAGGAATCTAGTCGGCACTTCGCTGAACATCAAAACTTGGTCTATGATTAGAAGATTCTATGATATTTCAAATACTTGCGAAGATTTAAATTAACTTAGGAATATCAATAAGGAATGAAAGGAGTACTTTAAAGTAATCATTATTATATAAGTCAATATTTTAGACATCAAGCTATCCCCCTTTTAAAATAATTTATGAAGCACCTGTCTTATTCTAAAATTTGTAAACTTCTTTTGTATGCAATTTCTCCATTTAAAGGGAAAAAACCTTATGTCTCACAATTAAAAAAATAGAGCATACCTCTTTTTGTAAGTAAGAGATACCAAACCTTATTTAAAAAGGAGTTAGGAAGATCAATTTACCACACATGTGTGGCAAGCTAATGAAAAGAGGATCTATTGGGACTTGGGAGTGCAGTCAAACTCAACGTATCTTTTACGGCTAATTAAAGGTAAAAATCCCAAAAGTTATGCTCATTTGTCTTTTTAGACTTATTCAGACTATACTTTCTCAATCATATAAGGAGGCATACAAAATGAGATCCTTCTAAATTTAGATCAATCTTTTAATTGTGTAGTTATACAACAACATCCGTTTTTTTCTTCCCTAATTCATTTACACCATTTTTTTTTTACTTATTTTGAAACTAATTTAACAAAATTTTAAGTACCAAAAAATTTATAATTCTAACTCTCACTATTTAAGTTAGAAAAGGCAGAAAACATAAAACAAAAAGATGAACATTTGAAAATTGGTCTTAATAAAAGGTATCAATTTGGTAAAATCTACAATAATGCCTCAAAATTGGAGAGTATGGATAAGAACAAACTACTTGATCCCTTGTTTTGTAAGGTGTCAAGTTTATGGCTGTCCCAAGATGCGAGGAAAAGGAGAAAAAACTATTGAAAAAACAAAAGTTTGCTGCGGAATCTTCGCCCTTTTTTAGCTGAATATTGCACACTACCCCTATTAAACAAAACTTAGTATATGTATATCGTTAGTCCGTACTATTATTAGGAAAATACACTCTTAATGTAAAAAGGTTTTAAATTGAAACTTTCCATATCTTGAGGCTGGTATTTAGGTGAGTGGATGTCCTATCATCATTAACAACGTAAGCAATGGTTTTCAAGGTGATGTCATCTTTTCAAATTTCAACCCACCTTTAATTTCTCTCCTTTTGTTATTAAGCAATTAATGCCTCGTTAGTGGTAATCATTTAGCCACTAGAGCATTCAATATTATAATATTATATTGATATCTTATAATTAAGTTCTTAATTCTGGTTGATTTTACAAAAAGATCAGGCTAAGGCTATGTTTAGTTCACCTGAAATTTTCTGATCTGAACTTATCTGGTCTGATCTGAACTTATTTTTTCTCATCTGATCTGATATGATCTGAACTTATTTTTTCTGATCTGATCTGAACTGATCTGATCTGAACTTATCTTTTAAAAAACATGTTGTTACTAATATTATTATTACTTTGTATTTTATTACTAGTATTACTATTACTATCATTTTATTAGTATGCACAACTTTCAATAATAATAATAATAATAATAATAATAATAATAATAATAATAATAATAATAATAATAATAATAATAATAAGATAAATAATAATATAAATAATATTATAATAATAATAACAATAATAATAATAATAATAATATTATTGTTATTATTATTATAATATTATTTATATTATTATTTATCTTATTATTATTATTATTATTATTATTATTATTATTATTACGGTTTTTTCACCAAATACCCCGAAGTTTTCACGAAATTCACTTGGTACCCTCGCACTTTTGAAAATACACCTGGTACCCTTCAGTTTCAACATAATACACCCAAATGCCCTTAATGACTAACGGCGTTAACCGCCGTTAGTCATTAACCCTAATTAACCTTAACCCTAAACACTAACCCTAACTCCTAACCCTAACCACTAAACCTAAACACTAACCCTAACTCATAACCATAACCCAAATCCTAACCTTAACCCCCCCCCCCCCTCCTCCCCTACCCTCCCACCACCCCCGTCGACCCTCCCGCATGCCCCCGCCCCGTCGACCCTCCCGCACCTAGTAGCCTCTCCCCGCAGGCTCCCCCACCCTCAGTCGAATCCCCCTCCCCCCCCCCTGTCGAATCCGTCCCCCATTCCGCGGCCCGGCTCGTCGTCGTGCGACGACTCCTCCCTCCCCTACCCTCTCGCTCGTCGCCCGCAACCTGGTTCGCGGACTCGAACCTACCCTCTCGTTCGTCGTCTCGCAACCGGTACATTCGAGTTTGACTGGGGATGTGGGGGGGGATTCGACAAAGGTGGGGGAGGGGGATTCGACAGTGGGGGAGCTGCGGGAAGCGGCGACAGGGTGGGGGCGCTCGGGAGGGTCGACGGGGGGGGGGAGAGGGGAGCTGCGGGGAGGGGTGGCTGGGAGGGTGGGGGAAGGGGTGGTGGGAGTGGGGGCCGGGAGGGTGGGGGAAGGGGTGGTGGGAAGGTGGGGGAGGGTTAAGTTAGGGTTAGGGTTAAGGTTTAGGGTTAGGGTTAAGGTTTAGGGTTAATTAAGGTTAATTAGGGTTTAATTAGAGTTAAGACTAACGGCGGTTAACGCCGTTAGTCACTAGGGGCATTTGGGTGTATTATGTTGAAACTGAGGGGTACCAGGTGTATTTTCAAAAGTGCGAGGGTACCCGGTGAATTTCGTGAAAACTCGGGGGCATTTGGTGAAAAAACCGTTATTATTATTATTATTATTATTATTATTATTATTATTATTATTATTATTATTATAGCATAATTAGTTTTTTTTTTTGAAAAAGAGCACATTAGTATATGAGCATACAATTCAAAATAAAAGACTAAGGACTCTTGGGTCCAACGGTATGGTTTCTTACCTCCCACATGGGAGACCAAGGTTCAAATCTTGGTGGAAGCATATATTTCAATATTGTTGTGGGTGGGGGAGGGGGGTTGGGGCTTGTTGGGTTTTTAGGTGAGTGACCCTGTGCGAGGGCAGCCCAGAGAAAATTCATCTTACCACGGAATTCTCGAAAGGGGCCCAAAAAAATTAAAAATAAAAGAATACTCATGTTCAAGGTCCGTTAATAATAAGAATTTAGGTAGTTTTGAAAAGAACATATAATGATATTAAAAAAAGAACATATACTGAAAGAGCATACAAGATCTATTTAGAACACATTTTAAAAATAAAAGATAGATGTTATTTTTATATTGATGACATGTTTGGATTTAACTAACAACTTGTTCTTTGTTATATCAATAAATTGTTCTTTTTTATTATAAATAAACCTATAAATATATATAATCATATGATCTTGAACAAAATGGTTAAATATTTTAAAGATAAGTTGAAATCCTTTGTAGGGAAATTTTTGAACGTGTTGACAACATCATTAGGTTATCCCATGCTACTCATATTTTATATAAACTAGTAATATATAATTTATATTATTCTACCAAAATTATTTTAAAAAATAAACATCATATACTATTGTCATGTTCGTTACATGTACAACATCAAAAAGAACATCACATATCAAAATTATTAATTAGAATAAATATAAAAAAGAACATTTACAAATGCCAAAAGAACATTCTTCTTCTTGAACACAAATAGCTTCAAATAGTGATATCAATGACATTTATAATATAGCAACGACATTAATAATAATTACCAATATTAATAATTAATAAGTACAACAATGACAATAATAATAATCTTTTTGAACAAATATACTAGTAAATAGTAATATTAATAGTAATAGTAATTGTATAAAGTAATATTAATAATAATAATAATAATAATAATAATAATAATAATAATAATAATAATAATAATAATAATAATAACAACAACAATAATAATAATTATTACAATAACAATAATAGCATTAGTATACTAATAATCATAATAATCATGATGGTAATAATAATAATAATAAGTTTTTAAATATAAGCATAATATGAACTTATCTTATCTGATCTGATCTGATCTGAACTTATCTGATCTGATCTGATCTGAACTTTTTTTTTCTGATCTGATCTGAAATAAGCAAAAATAAGGTGAACTGAACATAGCCTAAATCCTGAAAACTCTCTTATTAAAAACTTCTATCAATCTTACATCTTAGCTATCTATATCTCAAATTACAAAAAAAATAATATCTTTATATTTTTTTGTCTCTCATTAACAGATAAAAAAACCGTATTCTCTATTTTCTAGTTAGAAATGTGTATCATGAATTCCGTGCGTACTAATTAGTTGCTATTAATATATGATTAGAAAAAAATTTGACCTTTAACATAATATATTACATTGATTCACTAATATTTTTTGTTATGTGCACTTACTAATCTATACTGATTAAAGTCAACTTTTCTAATTACAAATTCGCACTTAATAATTTTTAGTGATTAAAGTCAATTTTTCTGATCAAAATTAATTTTATTGATTTAATATTTCTAGGTTCAAGACAAAAAGGTTGTGGAATGAGTGAAATAGAGATTTATGTCCTAAAAAATTATCCATTAATTATTTTTCTATATTTAGACTCCCCCTAATATCGTATATTAAATGGGGCGTAAAAATAAATACATTAATGATCTTAATTACATTGTACGTATTTAAGGAGTGAACTTTTCGCCATCAGATTGAGGAACATTATTTTTGATCAATTATCTCCTTTTTCCCCAAACATGGTTTATACTTATAGAATTATACTCCCTCCGTTTCTTTTTAATGGTTACCCTTACACTTTTCACGCATGCCAATACAAAACTTTGAGGATATATATCTCTAGTTTTATATTTGTAAAAATTATAAAAAGTACATATTAATAAAATACATACTAAGACGAATCTAACAAGATCCCACATGACTATGTTTTTATTCATGTATAAATCACAAATAATGGTCAAAGTGCAACTTGTGAATAATGTAAAATGTCAAAGTGTAACAATTAAAATGAAACGGAGGGAGTAAAGATAATAACCAAATTGTAGTACACTAGTACTAATCTGTTTTTGGACATGTACGCAGTACCCTTATTAGTTCAGCTTTGTACTAAAAGTTAATAGTGGATAAATATTAATTAATACTTACATTAATCGAGATTACAAATGTCGAGATTATTTTATAAAATAATTAAATCTCATATGACTATGATATTTTCTATTTAATCTTAGAAAACTTAGGAGTAACAAAGGTTAACGCGGAAAGTTTTTGAATTCTCTGACAACAGCAGTACTACTTAACTACAAATTATGATTAACAATATGATTATTCTACATAAACACGACTTTTTCTTTTTCTTTTTCTTTTCCCTCCTTGACCTTATCTTGAGACCGCGTGCAATCATACATAGAAGAAGAAGATGGAAAATGGAGTCACATTTGACCATGGAAAACTACATCAACTAGGATTTTTTCTTCTTCTTCTTCCATTTCAAAGGTTAGTATAAAAAGTTTAACCATTGTTATTAACCTACTTTTTTTCTTCATATATATATACTTCTTTCTTTATATATAAAATGTTTAACCATTGCTTATGGATTATGCATCAATGAAAATCGAACCCAGGATCTCGCGGTTAATTGAAAGGTGGCACAACCCCTTTGAGTCTTGAAGAGTTATGTCCAACTTGCATTTGCTAGCTAGGATATATTTATATTAATGTGAATGTTTCTTAATTCCCTTATCAAGTTGTGTATATTCTCTACTACTAACAAACAACTTGCATAGAGTTGACTCTCATGATGTCTCCATTATTTTGTTTCAATGATTTTATCTTTCCCTTTTCGAAGTTGTATATAAGTTTGATGGCATATTAATAGTAATTTAGATTCTATAAGTTATTTATTGATTCATATATATATGTGTTGGTTTTATAGGTAAGTTTTGACATTGTGACTAAATGGAGAACAATAATGTGAATGACTTGAGTCCAAAGGGTTTGGTGAATGAGCTTGTTGAAGGGAGAGATTTAACTAAGGAGCTTCAGTTGATTCTTAGCAATGAGCCACGTTCCTCTACTAATGAAGCATATGGTTTGATGGCTAAGAAAATATTAGCCAAATTTGAGAGTTCAATACAGATCTTGCAGTGTGATCCAATGAACCATTTTCAGTTGCAACGAGCAACTAATGGAACAACTGATTCCCCTAATTCTTTTAGTGGAAGCCCCAAAAGTCAAGAATCTGATGGAGATTTTAAAGATCTAGACCACAAAGATGATTCCAAAAAGAGGTTAGTATATCTACATTGTACATACTAGATTTGATAAAGTAGATACTTTTTAACATAGATCTATACTATTTTAAAGAATCTTTTACTTTTTATGTGTTTGTCGTTTTTTCTGTAGTTGTTGAGTATTTTTTTTTTTGAACAATGGTAGCATAAAATTAAGAGGTTATGGCAAAAAGCTGATTACAATCTATACAGAGTAACTTTTGAGAATAATAAGGGGGAGGGAAAAATGCCTAATTACATCAAGGGTGAGACAGAGTTAATCAAGGGTATCAAACCCACGCCTACATTCATGAGCTAGAATGTCCGCCACTTGGTAGTTGTTGAGTATTCAAGGTTAAGTTTATGTACATTTGGGGTTTCTCAAACTCTGTTAATCGAAATTCATGTTGGATGGTTGTTATTATTGCCGTTTATGTTTACGATGAAAATGGAGAACTTGACGAAATCATATCATATTTGTACAATTGTACATTTTCCTATTAGTCTTTACAAAAGGATTACATATTATGTGATAAAAACTGTCAATATATATTTTTTGTGTCCTCAAAATGAGATGTGTTTAATTGTATATATGCTAATTTGTATTACATTACAGAAGGATTTCCCCTAGAATAACGCATAGAGTGCAAGGTTCTACAAGCAGCGGGCTAGAAGGACCAATTGAAGATGGTTATAATTGGAGAAAATATGGACAGAAGGACATTCTTGGAGCCAAATTTCCAAGGTAATAATTATATAATTATATTGAGACAACTTTAATAGCTTAATTATGCATATCTTAGATCATTATTGTATGCAATTCCTTAGATCAAGGAGAGTACGGATATAAAGTGCTTCATGTGCTCCCCATAATTTAGGATATGTTTGTGAGCTAGATAAAGTCCCTAAGCTTTCAAACCCTTAATGCGTTTTGTTATAAGTTATAACATGTTGCTCACTTCATTAGATCATCAACATCTTAATATACTAAAAACACAAGTTTATATGTTTTTTCTTCCAGGAGTTGGCTTAAAGAATATAAATAGTAATTACTTAAAGATCTATGCTTATATTATGTAGCATATTAAACATATTTAAGAGGTAATTAAAAGAAAATAAGGCGAAGTTGTTCGTTTGGCAAAATGCACTTTTTAGGAAGTTCTACTTCCCACAAAATAGAGGAAATTACTTCTTTAGAGTGATCTAGGTAAGTAGGAATTCTCATTGAAAGTTTTACTTCCCATGAGCAACCAAACAACTTTTTCTACTTCCTAAAAATAAGATTTAGATTTCACGGAAAAATCAATTTCCTAGGAAATATTACTTCCTAATACATTCAACCAAACAACACCGATTTTCTATATTGAAGTTATATATAGTATTTTAAAATATTAGACGACGTTGTCGTATGTTTTATAATAGTTTTGCATAATTTCTAATGGGTTTCCAAAACCCCTTTACTAAACTTGCAAGTTGCATGAAATTGGGGAGTATATCCAAATAGTTTGATTATCATAAAGGGTCTTTCAATATATGTCATATGATCCTGAATTGTTTATATAATTAGAGCAATAATGTTATTAATTTCGGCTGGTGAGTACATGATATATAAAACAAAGAGTGCATCTTGGGCGTAACATGTTACACCATAATCATGTGTAACATGCGTAATGATATACACTTCATCAAAATGACATGAACTATACAAATAATGACATGAATCTCATGTCATTTTGTCATTTATTTCATGTCATTTGAGTTTTTTTTACAAAAGAAGCGTGGTTTGTAGATTGTTACACCATAACTTATAGTGTAACAGTTCCACATAAGAATTTGTGTAAGAGAAACGGGTTGGAGGAAAATTTCAGAATTGTAGTTGAAGTTTTAGTATCCCTTTCAATATCCACATCATGGAAAAATGAACTAGCTGTTTATTTCAACTGTAGAATATATTTAAGTCGTCTTAGAAGTACAAGTAATCACATATATCTTGATGTTTACAGGGCATATTATAGGTGTACTCATAGAGTTCTCCAAGGATGTTTAGCTACAAAGCAAGTTCAAAGAAGTGATGATGACCCTAGCTTCTTTGAAGTTACTTACCGTGGAAAGCACACTTGTTCTCAAGCATCATCATCATCTTCTTCCCCTTCTTCATACCCTAATAACCTTAAACTAAAACTCGAACCTATCGAAACCCTAGCCTATCCTTCTCAATCTCAAGAACCACATAAAATTATATGGGATTTCAAAAGAGACAATACTAATAATATGAAAGACATTAAACCTATCATTACCAAAACTTACACTAATGTCAACAACAACCTTAAGTCTTCTTCCTTTTCCTTCCCTTCCTCGCCCGCTATTCCATTGTTTGATAGGAGTACTAATCACCAAGCTTCCACTACAATGCGTAGTTGTAGTGATAATTTTGTTGGTAATGGTAACTTTTCATATACTTACCACAACAATCAAAATATTGCTATTGATCATTCTCAAGGTGCTTTGCTTCAAGATGTTGTTCATCCATCTTCTACTTCAGCTACTAATTCCCCCGTTATTGCATCAGAGCTCTCATTTGATCATCAAGGTGATTTCGACGATGATTTTGTTTTTGACAACCAACCTTTTTTTCAATAATTATTGTTTTTGCACATACATTTTTCCAAGGAGAAAGTGAAGATAAATGCATCTTAAAGTGCACTTGACATTCTAGCTACTAGGTAAGTGTACGCCCTCCGTCCAGAATTATTTGTCATAAAGATAGGTTAATTTGAATTAGTAACCTAATAAAATGTGACATCTAACTAATTCAAATAGAGGTATTCATTTCTAGCTAGGTCCTTGGTGAGTTTGGTTATTTGATTTCTAACAAATTGTTTTTGTCGTCTGTGCACACATTTTTTTTCTCCTTGCAATTCAAATCACGAGCTCGTGATGTTATATGTATTCTTATAGGTGTACTCATTTTTGTAACCTAACTATAGCAATGAATTTACTTTGGAATTGAAGGCTTGTTTTGAAGAGACTGTGTATTTCTTAATATTGATGTGAAAATATGCAACTTCTGTTTCATGCTAGTGTCTCTTGATATTGAGGATACATATGTGATTCTTTATTGTAAGAAAGCTGGTCAAAAAATTGATATGGAGAGTGAAAATAACCGCCTTATCTCATGATCTATAACCTATACAATTAAGAACAAATCAAATATCAGATAGTCTTAATCCTATTTTTCTTTGTTTAGTAAAGAGTTGGTCACTATTTGTTATCAAGCAAACCTTGATATAAAATCAATAAACTCCATTGTAGAGATACAAGTATAGACAGAGAATGTAGGAGAAAGAAATGTGTTTGTTTATTTATTGAATAGAGAGAAATGTTACAAGCTATTACATATTTATAGCTGAGTTGTAATAACAAGAATTGCACGTGCTCTCTAACTGATTTTGTTATAACATAATCATTACAGTAGAAAAGCTAAGATACATCAGTAGGATGTATATGAGGAGTAGGTGTAGCTGCAGCTGTAGTTCCACTACCCCCCCTCAAGCTAGGCAGGGATGGCAACATGCCAAGCTTGGACAAGAGTGTATGAAACTGTGGAGAACGAAATTTTTGGTGAAAATATCTGCCAGTTGTTCACCAGTACGAAGATAAGCCAATTGAGTCAAGCCTTCTAGAATCTTATCTCTTGTAAAGTGAGAATCTATATCTATGTGTTTTGTCCTTTCATGGAACACAGGATTCCTAGCAATGTGAAGAGCGCTTTGATTGTCACAATGCAATGTGACAGGGTGTAAATCAACTACCCCTAGCTCTTCAAGTAGTCTTACCATCCATGTGACCTCAGATGTTGCTGAAGCAAGAGCCTTGTATTCAGCCTCTGATGAAGATCATGAAATTGTGCTTTGCTTCTTACTTTTCCAACTTATAGGAGATTGCCCAAGAAGTAATAAGTAGCCTAAAACTGATCTCCTAGTGTCTGAGCAAGCCCCCCAGTCAGTGGTTGATGCTCTAAGGAGGATACCTTGTCCAGAATTGCAGCCAACATAGTTTAGGGCATGTAGGAGAGCCTGATGATGTAGAACTGTAGAAGCATGCATATATTGACTAAGAGTCTGAACAGTGTAGCTGAGATCTGGTCTATTAGTTAGGAAATTCAATTTTCCTACTAAGCATCTGTATAAGGCAGCATCAGAGAACAAGTCACCTTGAGTAGCACTTAATTTCAAGTGTAGAGGGAGTGGTGTAGCAACATTCTTAGGAGTAGAAATATTGGCAGCAGCAAGAAGTTCTTTGGTGAATTTCTTTTGAGTAAGAGTAATGCCTTCAGTAGAATATCCAATCTCAATGCCAAGAAAAAAACTTAGTCTACCCAAATCCTTGATGCTAAACACCTTGTCAAGTAAGGATCAGTCCCTGTTAAAATCACATCATCTACATACACTGCATCTATGGTGAGGTGAGAACTTTGTCTTTTAATGAACAAAGAATAGTCATTCTTGGACTGAACAAAATGTTGAAGTTACAATTCACTTACTAACTTGGCAAACCACTGCCTACTTGCCTGTTTCAAGCCATAAAGTGACTTTTTGAGAAGGCAAACCAGGCTTCCTTTCTCTCAAAGTTCAATAAAAACTACTAAATCTTTTCAATTGATTCATGTGGATTTGTGGGCCCATGTAACACTGTCACTCATAATGGTTGCAAGTTTTTTGTCACAATTGTAGATGATTTTACCAGGCATACATGGGTTTTTATGTTAAAATACAAATCTGATGTGGTTCAAATTATGGAATGTAGTTAAGGATTTATGAATATTTAGGCTTTGTTCTGTTCAACGTATCTTAACTTATTTCAGAATAAATAAGATAAGATAAGATAAGTTTAGATAAAATAATGAAACAAAACTGTTCAACTTATTTTAACTTATTTTAGAAAAAAAAAAAGATAAGATAATTTGCATAAATTTTTCATTTCTCTTTCTAAAAAAATAAAAAAGTATTATGTCTTTCTCTCTTCTTCTCCCACTAGGCCACCAACCCACTACCACCTCCTCCCACCATTCCCCCTCCGTAACATCTGCTTACGAACTTTCGAATGCCACCATACCACCAAGACACCTTACTCCTATAACCTATCTCCACACCACCACCACCACTACCTACATTCTCTCTCCTCACTTGTTTCTCAACCTCAGCCTTTTTCGCCATCATAACCCGAATTCGAGCAATTTCCTCACTCAATTTCTTCATAATCTTCTCTTCTTCATCTTTGGCCTTCTTCTCCGGATCAACATACGTTGCTGCTCTTTATCTTTCCTCCATATCCGACATCATCCGATGTCATTTCACATCATGAATGGTGGTTTGCCAGTGCGTCGTGAGCAGTAGTGTCGTGGTATGGCAGTGATGTTGGTGCGTCGTAAGCAGTGTTGTGGTGGTATGGTGGCATTAGAAAGTTGATTTGTAAGCAGATGTTTAAGAGATATGGAGGAGAGAATGGTGGGATCGGAGGAGGTGGGTGGTGGGCTAGTGGCCTAGTGGGGGAAGGCGAGAGAAAGACATAATACCTTTTTTTAGAAAGAGATCAATGAAAATTTTATGCAAAAATAATTTTTTATCTCAAAGTTCACTAGCTTAAACAGTTTTGGTAATAGAAGTTGGGTTGAGTATCCTTTTTGCAACTTTTACAACTAGGATACCCAAACTGTAACTTTAGTGAAAGTTTAGTCTCTAAGTTTGTACTTAACTCCATATTTTCAACATTCAAGCGAACAGAACTAACATGAAATTTCTAAATATGCAAAATGTAACCAATGTTAGCATTATGTGTAACTACAGTATTTTTTTTGGTACACCATTTAATTACGATCCAAGTCCGTACAGAAGAACTCTTGAACAAAAGCGCATTGGATTGCCTTGTTATGTGGAGTACGAGTTAATGACTATTTGTGGAAGATGTTTGTGATTTGTCTGGACTTTGCTTAGCACAATTGTGCACACTACCCCAAGTAAACAAATATATGTAGTGTGCTACATATACCAGAGCTAGGGACTAGGAATTCTATATGATATAGTACTACTTTGTCCTCACCTAGCAATTAATTTAATGTTCATTTTAATTGATACTCCCTCCGCTTTTTTTATTTGCTACATTTGTTTCCTTGGGAATGAAGCCACTACTTTGACCAATTACTTTGATTATTTTATAAGTAAAAATATAGTCATGTGTGATCTTGTTAGATTCGTCTCGACGTGTAGATTCATAATATCAAATTTTTATAATTTTTACTTAAGCGAAATAAGAGATATTAAGAGTTAAATAATGCTTTGAAAACCGTGCAAGTCAAATGTAGCAAATAAAAAAAAGCAGAGGGAGTACATTGCACTTCCCGGGGGCTGGAATATAAACTTTATGATGATCTATTCTTGTGAACGTAATCAAGGGTTTTCAAGGTGATGTCATCCTGATATACCTCATTACTTTACCCTCTTGCTAACATTATAACTAGTTATTAGACTCGGCACTATTATGAGTTACTATACGACAACCTATGGGTACTTCATAGTTGTACGAGCATGCAAAATGAGATAGTGAAACTATAAGTCATTTTATTGTTAATATAAGAGCGCTTTAGATCAATGAATCAGTTTGCTAGCTAATTTGCAACTTCATGTTGCGTGTTCGAGATTTCTAGGCAACATATATTGGCATGATGATACTCAGTGATTAATTTGCTAGACAACATATATTGATACTTGCATGAGATTAGTGATTCTCTAATTAAGTACTCTAGTAAATTTGATATTAGAATGATTTTTTATTATCTACTTCTTTGAAATATTTGTCAAAAATTCTCAATCTTCTTGTGAGCTAATATGTTAATTTTTTTGACAAATAATACCTTAGAATCTACGTTTAAATTTCTTTTCATGCTTCCCTTATTCCCTGAAAAGGTCAAATATCAGGGATTTGACTTTGATTTTAATTTCCCTAATATTAAATATTTGAGCAGTGTACATACTAAAGTAGAAAAGTCTAGCCATTCGTGGTTTTCTGATTTGCCTTTACCCATTCTCACCCCATTTTCCTTTATTAGGCAAGTATGCCTTCCTAATATTAGTAATCTAAATTGAATGAAGTAATCAAAGTGCATATAGTTTATTCTCTCTTTTCTAACCCTACTAGAAGCTTTTAATTAGAAGCATTAGTCATATAACTCAATTGTTGAATAATGGTTTTGCATTCTTTTCCTTTCCTAAGGATTAGTACTATTATATATAATATACCTAGTCTCTTTTCAACAGACAACCTCATTATTTGAAGGACCTTTTAACAATATTGCACAAGACAATTACAGAATGTGCAATTTCTTTTGTCTTCTTTTCTGATATCACATTATAAATTACGTTATCCATACCTCTATTACTGAAGACAAACTGTAATTTATAAATTTTTGTCTATAGTATTTTTTTTATAAATTTTTGTTTATAGTTTTTCTTTTTCATGTCTCTTATTTTATTGAAGGATAAGCCAAAATAACAAGCAAGTTCCCATATATAAAAAAAAAAAACAAGCAAGTAATAAAAAAATCAATACCCAATCACAATTTACAGGAGACGTAACATGTAAATAGATAAAATTTCCAAAGCAAAAAAGAGAAATCCTCCAAATTTTCAGCAATTATGTCGAAGTTGCTCTTTCACCAATTTTAGAAACTCTAATATGCACGTACAGATTACAAATGAAAAGCAAATTCACGAAAAGTTGCAACTTCCATGTCATGTTACAAATAGTATGACAGAAGCAGAATTGTAGTGAATGAGGAAAACTCCTTTGTTTTTCATTTAATGAACATGAAAATGAGGTAAGTCAGTAAAATGACAGACCTAACTCAGTAGCTAAGGAGGCAGCCATTTTCATATTTGCATCATCAAACCTATTGGACTGAATTTAGTACATCTTTTTGTCTTGGTTTGGTATAATAAAGTAAAGTCATAAGCTCCAGTAAATAAAAGTTCATCAATGGAAATAAAAACTATGCGTGATTTTGTTGGATTGTTGGTTATGAGATGTATCAATTTCATTTCAAAATATGGATTACTAGGTTTGAAGCCCGTGAACGCACGGGTTGTTGTTTATTTTATTTTATTGCAAATTTTTTGTTAAAATTATTGTTGATTTTGTGTTGTTGTAAAATGAGATTTTTCAAGATCGTTGTATTTACATACTTCCTCCGTTCTTTTTCTATTACAACAATTACCACTTTAGATAGTTTCATCTTTTGGAACCATTCCACTTTTGGTAAAAAAAGAAACTACAGTTGACAATATTACCTTTACTTTATGTTAATAAAACCATCATTAATTACCCGAATTGCCTTATAAAGTTGCGTTTACTTTAATAAGGATTTGTCATTATACTGTAATTTCTAGATTTGTTATTGTGATATATAAATTTTATAATTTTTAATATTCAATTGAATATTGTAGCTAAGTCTATTATTAAATGGTATCTCAATAACGTGTATGACTAACAATAGCTATTAGCTACTACAGTTTTAACATGAATAATACCCGAATAATACTTTAAGAAAGTAGGGGGTAATAATTTAATTGATGTAGAACATAAAGAATACTTTCTTAAAAAATTGATAAGAATGACAGGTGGAGCTCTTCATAATATTCTAAGGCTGTTTTATTTAAATCAAACTCTAATTTTTACATAATCCAAAACTCTAATATGTAACTTTATCGCTATATATTTTAGTTAATAATTTTGTTGCAATACTATATTGTTTTAGTTTAGTTGAGTAAGGTTGAGGTTTTGAAAGATAATATGTTTAATCCTGTAAATTGGACCTATAATCAAATGTTATAATCACATATAATACACTATACTTAATACTTATAGCCATTATTATATTTATCTAAAAAAAAGACTGAATAATGTCCTACAATGCATCTAATTTAATATATTTTCATGAGTTGTAAAACTATATTGTAAATAGATCATATTTTGAAGCATATTTCAAGCACTCTCCAATGGTAAAACAATTATAATGTTTTGAATTAGGTAGCAAAAGTTAAATTCAATTTACATAATATAATAATTTAGGTTGTTTATTCAAAACGCAACTCTAATTTCCCCCTTCCCAAAATTCTTTATGTATTTAAATATATGTAGAATTCTATTTTTTTCAAATATTTAAAATAAAAACTAATGACATGACAATCTTAAGTGGCGCTCTCTATTTCATAAATTGTAGAACTATATTGTAACTGGATCTTATTTCAAAGCATATTTCGAGCATTATCTAATTGTACAAAAATTATAATATTCTGAATTAGGTAGCAAAAGTTATACACAATTTACATAATATAATAATTTAGGTTGTTCATTCAAAACAAAACTCTAATTTCTGCTTCTCCAAGACTCCTTATATGTATTTAAATCTAGGTAGAACTCTATTTTTAGAAAAATAAAAATAAAAATTAATGACATGACAATCCTACATGGTGCTCTATATTTCATAAGTTGTACAACTATATTATAAATGGATCTCATTTCGAAACATATTTCGAGCACTCTCTAATGGTACAAAAATTATAATATTCCGAATTACGTAGCAAAAGTTATACACAATTTTCATGATATAATAATTTAGGTTGTTGATTCAAATCCAAACTCTAATATTCGCTTATCCAAATCTCCTTATATGTATTTAAATCATCTAGAACTCTATTTTTGTTAAAAAAATATAAATATAAATTGATGACGTGGCAATCCTACTTGGCGCGCTCTATGAGCTCGAAATCTTGAGGAGCTCCCTATGCTCACGAAAAGTTCCTCATTTATATATATATATATATATTGATTCTAATGAAAATGCTTGTGGAATTAGAGGTATAAAATATTGTGAAATATTAGTTATATCTTATCTTTAAATAAATAATTAAATCATATCCTGTTATTGTAAAGAAAAAGCAATGAATTGCCACAAAATAAAGCAATTAATAAACAAAGAAAAAGACATAGTGTTTATTTGCTAGACTGTTACCTATAAATCTCAAACGTTACCTGTAGTAATGTTCTACAACCGCTACCCATAATCTACTCCAACCGCTACCCACTACTACAACCACTACCTTACCAAACACTCAAAATTTTCTTAAGTAGCATTTTGATCCTGTCCAACCACTACTAGTGCCAAACAGGGCCAAAATAAAAAAAATTCCATAACAAATAGAAAATGACATCAAAATGAATCTTAGTTAATGATTGTAGAGCATTATTCTCATTTCAGAAATACACCTCAAAGTATAATCCCATGAATTATTTGAAACCTTTCTAACAAGAGAAAACTCTGAAAGACTGAAACTACACATTTTTATCCAAAGAAGAAGGAGAAACAAGAGTTTCAACATAATTATCCAACATATTTATGGGATAACCATCTCTTACTCCCGGTAGTACTATTATATCATAATTTGGATTTCCATCCGGATCCGGATCCGGATCCACAACTAGGAATTTATGTTCAATCTCATGTCTTCTTGAATTATATAGGGTTACCAAATATTTCCCTCTACATGTACTAAACCCTGATATAATACTGACAAAGTAAGATGGGTCCAAATTAAGCCAAAATAATTTCCTCCAAGAATTCTCCTCACCATGTCCATATTCATGTTGCTCAAGCTTCCACATTTTTAAGATGTACTGCCTTTCAATTTCATCGTCGTAAATTTGACAAATGCAGAGACTTTTATCTTGCATGATACCAAAACATAACTGACTTCCAAAATTGTCAAAGCTAAATTGTATCTTCTTGAAAACTCGTTGAACTAAATCAACTTTGAGGATGAAAGTATCACTACTACTCTTGCGTAACAAGAAATATAATGCGTCATCAATGAGAATGGTCCCATTATCAACGGGTAAACAAATATATTCGGAACCGTGAATTTTAAGTAATCTTCTCCATTTATTTTCTCTCATGGAGAATACATGAAAGATTAGTTGCGAAGAATGAACAATTGATATCACGATTAAGTAGTCATTAAGCGACGGAACGAAGCCGAACCAAGAATTTTGAAGCTTTCCATACACATGATCGGGAAACTGGATTTCCCTTGTTTCTGTGGTGATGGGGTTAAAAAGGTGGATAAGTTTTGTGGTTAAGGTGTATATGCACATGCATATAAGTCCATCACTTGATCCACAGCAATGGTAATCATAAGAATTTTTTAATATTGTAGGATTGAAGTTGATGTTGATGTTTTTGGTGTTATCATTAAGGGGTGAAGAAATAAGACGTAGTTTTAGTCGATCAAAATGATAGGGTGAAGGTGGGTTGTTAAAGTTTTTTGCATGGGATTTGATGAAGTTATGGTTTGAGATTAGAGAATTCCATGTTTTGCAAACTAATTTGAATCTTCCCAATGATTTTACAGGCAGTTGAAGCAAGATTTCGAGTGTTAGTTCTTGTGGCAAGCAAGGGTTTGCTGAAAATTTGCCTCTTCGCCGTTTCATGATCTTCATTTCGGCGCCTATATATGAATCTCTACTAGGGTTTAATTTCTTGTGCGTTTTGTAGGGAAGCAATATAATTATTCTCTCTTGAGTCTATCTCTATTATATAAGTGAAGGGGGCAGACATGGTGTCCCCATATTAAATAACTATATTACCCTTACTGTTTTTAATTACATCAATTTTGTTTAAATTTTTAAAATAATAATGGGTAATCAATCAATCCCAATATTTGCCATTTTTAAAAACTACAAATACAATAACTTAAAATTTTAGGTTAAAAAAAAAGGAAAGAGACAAAAAAGTTTACAAAAAAAAAAAAGATAACAAATTCATTTAAGAATATCAAAATCTTCCATCAAAAGGAAAAATTGCAAAAATAAAAATCAGCAATATACTTCTACAACATTATAGTTATGTAAAAAAATGATCATTTTAATGGTTTAAATAATTTCAATTTGTGTAAGTCAATTACATAGATGATAATAAAGCCAGATCAAGAACTGATTTAAACTTATTTTTGCTAAAAATAACTTCTAATAAGTTGAACAAAACAGAGCATTTATTGAAAAAACTGTCAACTTAAACTATTATAATGAGTTGTCGCTGCATGTAATGCGTGCATGTAAAACTAGCTACTCGACTTTACAAAATGTCACAATGAAAAAATTATCGTGGCATGGCGTGCTTAGAAAGCTAGTTTACTAAACTGGAATAGAATATATATATATATATATATATATACAACCTAATAAACATATGGGCTTAGCTATAAAAGGCTACTGTACAAGGCTTAATAATATATTTACAAAAAGTTTGATATTACTATTAATGAATTTATATTGCCATATATATTAAATAATTTTTTCTTCTTCTTACTTGTCATATACTACTATGTTGAACAAGTTTTTTTTTTTTTTTTTTTTTTTGAGAGGATATGTTGAACAAGTTAACAATGGAATTGAGTTTGAAATTTCAATTAAATATAAATTAAGGTGAATGATTTCCTCTTACATATGTGTAAAAAGCTTTGATAAAAATATTAAAGTGACAATATAACTTGATTAACACAAATCAGAAGAAAAAATAAAAACTTAAATTGCGTATTAATAATTATACTGATAATATTTTAAAACCTAAATATTGATTATTATTATTATTCGGTAATCTCTATTATATAAATCAAACTCTTTCACTTTATTAATTAATATTCAATGATTTAATAACCTGATACACAAATTCTTCCACTTTATTTGATCACAAGCTTTCTTCTAATTCATATATATTTCATTTTCTCAATACTATATTTAAATAATGATGAATAAATAACTAAATAAACCAACGAAATATTTATTTAATAAAAACATATTAAAAATTAATTTTTTTTCACCATATATCCCCAACAAATCGCGAAATTCACCATATACCCTTAATGTTTCAGATATTCACCATATACCCCTATATTTTCAAAAACATTCACCAAATGCTCTTTTTCTAATAGACGTTAACTTGCCGTTTGCGTTATTTACAATTTTGCCATTATTAACCCCTAACCCCTAATGGGAGGGGGGGGGAGGGGTGGGGGGTGCAAGGGGGCATGGGGGAGAAGATGGTGGATTTAGGGGTTAAGATTAAGGGTTAGGATTAGGGTTAGGGTTTAGGGGTTAGGGTCAATGATGGCAAAATTGTAAATAATGCAAACGGCAAATTAACGTCCGTTAGAAAAAAAGGGCATTTGATGGACGTTTTAGGAAATTCAAGGCTATATGGTGAATATCTGAAACATTGAGCGTATATGGTGAATTTCGTGATTTGTCGGGGGTCTTTGGTGAAAAACCGAATTAAAAATAAGTTTAAATGTTTGTTCGAATCAAATTTTTTGTAACACTGGTGAATAACTCATTGAGAAAAAAAAAACGTTAATGTACCACTAAGATAAGCCCATGAGTTATTCAGCATAAGCTAGTACAACACTGATAAGTGCAATTCTAACGCACTTTATGGACTCCTTTTTAGCTCATTTTGATCCTTTTTCTCCCCTTTCTTCCCTCTTTCTTCTCCCTTTCCCCTTCTATTTCATTCACTTGATCATTCTTGATCATAGTGACTTTTTGCTAGATTTTCAGTCATTTTTGACCGAATTTCTAGTACATTTGCTTTCATCCTGTTTTGTCATGTTCTCAATATAGGTGGAACTAACTAAGATGGCTACGAGTTATAGAGTCGGCAAAGAAAGCAATGAAAATAGCACACGTTGGTAAAATGGTGCGCTCACACTATGGCCCATGTCCGCTTGCACAAAGGAGTACATTGCACAATAGTATCTTTTATAGGGCACTTCAAATGAACATAACTTTCAAACCATAATTCAGATTAAGGTAATTTCAGTTGGAGCTGAAAGCTTGTTTCGATAGCTTTCCAACGACAGGTCATAAGCTTGATTTGGATCTAAAACGAAAGAGTTATGCTCGTTTTAAGTTGAACTGTCCGACCAGATCAGAAAGAAGGGTGCGCCCGCAACGACCAATGGTGCGCCCGCACCAAATTGTGGTGCGCCCGCACCAAATTATGGTGCGCCCGCACCGTTCAACGCTTGATGTCAGTTTTGGGGCAGAAGGAATGGTGCGCCCGCACCATTCGAATCCGCGAAGAAAAAAGACGAGGCTTACCTTAATAACAGAGGAGTTTTTGAATTTTTGGAACTTATGCTTTATTCTATGTTTTAGAGAGTATTATTAGGGTTGATATTAGAGATATAAACACTTAGTTTTTGATCAAGATTTGAGAATTCTAGATCATAGTTTGTGATTGCTACAACATTGAAGGTATATTAATTCAATTAGTTTCAAAGTTTCAGTTTTTATTATCTCTTTTCATTGCTATTATTTGTTCTTCCCTCTTATTAGATCAACTTTATTATAGTTTCATAATTGTTATTTTAATTAGATTAATTATCTCTTAATCATGTTTAGCCCTAAATTAGTTATAGATTTCATGTTTTATTGCTTAGATTCCATGATTAGTGAGTAGTTCCCTATCTAGGGTTAGGGTGAAAGTATGGATTAGAGTTTAAATGTATTGTTAATGTGATTGTGATGATTCAATGGCGTTTATGCATTGATCTTGGTGTTTTGGGGCCTTAGGATAGATATTAATCACATTTGTGCTTTGGTATTTTGATTTCAAATGTTCTTAATTGAATTATGAACTCTTTTATCATCCCCATGAATCAACTTAATTTCTAGGCCAAGATATTGGGTAGAAATTAAGGGGATCCTATATTAGGGGTTTTCCAAATTCATGGGATCTCTTAATCAATTGACTAAAGACCATTCGAGAGAGGATTTAGTTGATTGATTAAGTGATCATTCTCGAGGACCATTCGAGAGAGGACTCGAGTATTTTAGTGGAAAACTAAACCTTGCGTAATCGTTGCCTTTTGAATCACAATTGCATTAATAATCGCTATCCGCTTTGATCCATACTAGTAACCTTAACTCTAGTGTCTTCCTATCTGATTCATTAATTCAAGTTATTTGCTAGTTCTTGTTATTAGCTAGACATAGTTGATACCAAATCTTTTCAAACCCCCAAAATACCCTTCAATTAGGTAATTTAAACTTTATAGACTTTGATTAATCCCAAATTCCCTATGGATCGACCCTTGACTTGCCTTTGCTACATTCTTAGTAATTGTTTGATAGGATTTATAAATATTGTTTGAAAAGCAGTTTTTGGTGCCTTAACGACACACTAAAAACCTCTTATCAAACACAAATAACCCCAACATGTTTCAATATCAGTAGATTAATTTGCACGATACGGTTTTAGTTTCTAGTTTAGGTCTCGTGGGGCGTTTAATTAAATATAAATATACATCCTCAATTTTTAATAAAAATAAGGAAATTCTAGAAAAAAGTTTAAAAAGTTCATAAAATTTAATAAAAATAAGAAAAGTTCAAACCATCATTAATTACCCGAATTGCCTTATAAAGTTGCATTTACTTTAATAAGGATTTATTTGTCCCCTACTCTAATCAACTAAAGAGGTACCTCTATGCTACACTACCCATTTTTTCTTTCCTTAAAAAACCATGTCCAAACCAATTAAATGGTATCCCAATAACAGGTATGACTGACAATAGCTAATACAGTTTTAACATGAATAATACTAGAACGATACTTTAAGAAAGTAGAGGGTAATAATTTAATTGATGCAGAATATAAAGAATACTTTCTTAAAAAATTGATAAGAATGACAGGTGGAGCTCTTTATAATATTCTAAGGATGTTTTATTTAAATCAAACTCTAATTTTTACATAATCTAAAACTCTAATATGTAACTTTATCGCTATAGATTTTAGTTAAAAAAATTTGTTGCAATACTATATTGTTTTAGTTTAGTTGAGTAAGGTTGAGGTTTTGAAAGCTAATATGTTTATTCCTGTACATTGGACCTATAATCAAATGTTATAATCACATATAATACACTATACTTAATACTTATAGCCATTATTATATTTATCTTATAAAAAGACTAAATAATGTCCTACAATGCATCTAATTTAATATATTTTCATGAGTTGTAACACTATATTGTGAGTATGTCATATTTTGAAGCATATTTCAAGCACTCTCCAATGGTAAAAAAAATTATATTGATTATTATTAAGCTAGCTAATTCGATTTACACTAGCTACCTATCTATATAGAAGAGGAACTTTTAACGAGTAGTATATAAACATGTCATAAAATAAATTTTGTATCTAAAATAGGTAAAGTGGTTAAATTAAATGCAACAATTCGGTCGACACAGACTTCTAGGCAAAATTTCTTAAGGGTTGATTAACAAAGGTGAGGGCAAGCGTTTAACAAAAGGGTTGATTAACACGGAGTCCTACTGCCACCACCTGATCCACCGAGGCACCACCACCACCGAGACTACCACCACCATTAAGGCACTGCCACCACCGGAACCACCGAGGCACCACCAACACCACCGAGGCACCACCAACACCACCGAAAAGCCGCCATCATCAAAACAATACTAACACCACCGAAATCCACCACCAAACACCAATTTCACCACTAACACCACCGAAATCAACCTCCAAACCCCAATTTCACCACTAGCACCACCGAAATCTACCAAAAAACCCTAAAAACACCACCACAAGGCGCAAACTACAGGATAAGTAAAAAAAATGCTTCATTTTCAAAAAAAATCTTGAGAGAATTTTATAATTAACAATTAAGGATAACCTTGCAATATATAGTACTTCAAATACTTGTAACTTTATATGCTTTAGAATATGATACCTACATAATTTGCTTATATCTAAAGTTTTTTTCTCGTATAGTTTGTATAGTAGTATTATTAAATCTAAATTAACTATAAGGAAATTATAACAAGATTATGACTTTAGTATCTTAAGAAAATAAGTATTGGATTATTAGGATAAATAAGATCTCAAAAAAAAAAAAGCAAACAAATAAGAAAATATATATATACTTCATGCATTCGATAAAAGTTACATAACTTTGACTTTCACGTGTGTCAAAGCACAATTTTGACCATATAATACTACCTCTGTTTTTTTTAGATGCAACATTTCATTATTTTAATCCATTCACCAAAAAGGCAACATTGCATCGAAAAAAACAGAGAAAGTATATTAACTGTTGAGGAGTATTGGGTATCTGGAAAATAAACTTTGAGACACACAAATCGATCGATAAATAGTACAAATAAGTGTTGCAATTTCTAACGAACGAGGGAAGTATATGACAATGCCTTCTATTCTTTATTTTGAGTCCATAATGCATTGCAGTGATTTGATATAATGTAGAATTTCAATATTTAACTAATTTATAGGCTCGGGCTATGTCCCGGATAATTATAATCTTCATTTATTAACATTTTACTTTATAATTATAACACCAAACATTATTTGGTTTAGTGGTTAAGACTTTAGTGTATAAGCTTGAGGTCATGGGATCAAATCTTATAAGATGTATTTCTATTTCTTTTTTTTTTTATTGTATGTGTGTTTACATAATGTAAACACTATAAGGGATAGCACCACGTGGCGTAGTTCCTTGCTTAGGAACGCCTTTTAATATATTAGTATAGATGGGCAAGTGTCTTGTACACACCATAGGGAACAAATTGCAATTCGTTTCATACATTCAGAATTTTTTGAAAATGAAAAGTATATATGCCTAAAAACATGGATTAAGTTCATTGCTAGATGTTGCCCAAAAAAAAAAAAGTTCATTGTTGGAATTCAAAACTTTAGCAACATGGTATCTGTACGTGTACCACAACTACTTAAGATTACATAAGGTTAAAAAAAAGGGTTACACTAGTGTCTGTTAACAAACAATAATGATAACAAAAGTTACAGTTTTTACCCAAAAAAAAAAAAAACCAAATGAGAATGAAGATAAAACTACGGTTACATGATCAGTAAATTATGAGGCAGTAAATGCACTTGCTTCTCCCAAACTGTTTATTGTTGCAGAATCAGGTCAGAGAGCACGGTTATATTAATTATTATTTCAGTAATTTAATTTTTCATTGGAATACTTTTTTTTTTGGAGGATATTTTCCTTGATTTTGTAGGGTTTATCAATTAATTTAAAAGTGGAAAAGAGCAGAATGTTTGTTGGATTTGGTGAGCAAGTTCTTCAGCACTGAGCTGACATTCAATTCCAATCTGCAAAAAAGACAAAAAAATAATTAATTTTGAATACTTTCAGTTATTTACTGTATGTAACATTTAAGCTCATCAGTCACTTTTTTTTTTGTATGGAAACAATAGGAAAACTAGTCAAATTTTGATTTGTTTTTTACAGCTTATGAGACTTGGCAGAGTACAGGAGTACTTGAAGAGCAGGGAGAAACATGACAATACTCCATCAAATTCAAAGCATGCATGTGCAAGTCAACGATAATGCTTCAATTGGTATACACTATAAAGTAACTTATGTGAAAGTCAAAATAGATTAAGATAATTGCTAATTACAAGTTTAGTGCAGTTCTAATTATAATTAAAATAAACGAACTATATATGCTAAGTAAAATAAATTATAACTGTTCTTTTGGGTTAAACTGTATTGAAACGAGCTGAACTAAATTAAACTTAAACGAGCTGAACTGACAAGTATAATACTTTGTCATGCCAAACATACTTTTGCCATTTTTTGGTCAAATTATGACATAAGATACATGTCTACGTACATTATTAAGGGGTTATTAAGAGGAACAAGTTGTAGAGCAGTGGTAAGCTAAGCTTCTCGAATTATGACTTAACATCATAGCATTTACTCCCTTCGTTCTAATACTTCTACGTACCGTTTCTAATGGCACACTTTGAAGGGTTGTTGTTCAATTGATGGGGTAATTATCTTTAGACCTATGTGATTTTGTCAAAAATGAAGAGGGAAATGGTAACCATTTCCATGTAACCATAAAAAATGTCGTTGGAACCCAAATTTACCAAAAAGAGAAACAATACAAAATGCTTATGTAGTGACACAAGCTAATGAATTATAATCTTATGATTATAATCACAATTGTGATTTGTTTTATCCCCTCAAAAAAATCACAATTGTTTTATTATACGAAGGGGATAGAAAAAGTCAAAATGAAAATAAATTTTATCAAAATTAAGGATGACAAAGGATATATGGCACTAAATCATATGATCAGCTAGTCACTTAAGGGCAAAAGAATTTTAACTCAAAATTACTGTGAGAGAAAATTATCTAAATTTTTCTAACAATCCTTTCCAAAAGTTAAGTCTTGATTAACTTATATTACTAAAATTGAGGGAGTAATTAATTTAGAAATATTGTTTCACATGATAATTGCTCTAGTATATTAAACTAATTAATTAGTAGATCTTATAAAAGGTAATTTAACATGCAAAAAAAAAAGAAGGTGCACCTTAAACTTAGCTTTGAGTTATACCTTGATGGTAAAGGAAGTAAGCATAGTGTCTTCCATGGTGATAATGTTGATATCAAGAATCTCAAAGGCAAGATCTTCAAGTGTGGAAATAATTTTCACAACTTGTCCCGGAATTCTATGAGAAACCGTCTTAAGGAGTAGATTTGGGCCGGAAAACTTGACTTCTACCTCGGCCACCGGAGATTTCGAGTTAGCTACAAGCTCATTGGCAGAATCATTAAGGGAGGAGCTTGAAGAAGAAGGCGAAAGGTCGATCGGAGTAGACATTGTAGGAGATATATTTAGCCTTGGTCTATAAGGGCTACTTGGTTGAGGAGTTCTTGGACTAATTGGTAGGTTAAGTCTAGGGCTTAATGGTGGTTTTCTAGGGCTCATTACTTGAGGTGAAGGTCTTGGACTTGAAATTACTCTAGGACTAAGTACGTCACTATAAACTTTTCTTTGCTTCTTGGCTTCAAGTGATTGAAGAAGTTGTTGCAACTCATTGATGTAATCCACAACTCCACCTATTATTGATGCTTGATCTCCCTATTTAGTTGAAAAGAAGCATGTTAATTAGAAACCTTAATTAAAAAGGATGGATAAAATTACAATCAATATTATGAGTGTTCTCAATAATATAAGTATCTAGCAAGTAATAACCTAGAAATGGAGAAATATGTCCCAATGTACCACATATTGGTAGAGTATAAACTAATTAAAGTCGTACCATACATAAATGTGCCATAGTTGGGTTACTATAGAGTATCATAGGAAAACCGGCAAACATTATTTTAAAAGGACCAAAAATCTAGCATTGGATTTTTTTTTTTCATTCAATATAAAGCAATCGTACTTTATGATATCAAAAGCAACTAAATGCTTGTTTTACATGTTATTAGTTAGGCAGAACCAATAGTACTAAGAAGTAAAGAATATCATAGTTGGGTTGTTGTGTAATTAAGAAATCATAAAGTAAAACATTGCAACAATATCGAAAAAAATCCAAAAGTACATAATTGTGATTTAAGAAATGCAACACAAAGATACTTAAAATTTGTAACTAACCTCTGAAACCTAAATATGATTTTCTCATTTATGAATAAAATTCCACTATAAGAATTATTCCCGTTTCTAAAACTTTTCCTTTTCCAAAGTCCCGATCATTTCCGTGCTACATAACTAAAATTCACTATTGCATTATAATTAAAAGATGAGGGGGCGTTTGGTATAATCAATGGAAACGGAAAAGGATTTGGATGAGGAGAAATGGAAATAATAATTGTTACCTTTAATAGTTGTTTGGTATCCTAGTGGAATGGAAACAATTGAGAGGTTTATGATTGAGGAAGGAAACGTGAATTGTTTCCACTAGTTTGATAAGGGTAACAAATGGGGGATTGTGTTTCCCTTTGGAAACGCTATTTGTTACTTAACACTCATACCAAACAATTAAAAATGAAAACTCTTATTTGAATCTGTTTCCTACATCAAATTTTTCTATACGAAACACCCTCTAAGATGATAACATAATACTAAGAAAGGAAAAACAAAAGCTTTAGCTTAACTTACTCTCTTGACATAGAAGCAAGGCATGAGAGAACGCAAGACAGAAAGATGATCATTCATTTGCTTCCTTCGATTCCTTTCAACTGCTATATGAGAAACCTTACTTCCATCTTGTCCAATTTCTCTTTCTTCTGAAGTTGCTATTTTAGCCCTCTTACTCTTAGGTTGTTCATTATCACCTAACTCAGCTTCAAGTGCATCAAGCTCATCACTCTCAGATAATAAGTCTTGAAACATAAAACTCTTTCTTGTTGCATCTTCATCCCCACCACCGGAAGTTGTCGTTGTTGGTGTCGTCGCCGTCACATCTTTTAAACCCTCTAAGGCATCAAAGATGCTAAAGAGATCTTCCGGCGACGTCGGAAAGCCTGAGAAACTTGGATCTCTAAATTCTTGTTCTTCAAAGAAACTGGATATGTTATCATCCATGTTGTTTTTCTCTCTTTTTTTCTACTCTTCTAGGGTTTTTTTATTTTTGCTTTCTCTTCTATGTTGGAAGAAGAAATTAAAGCAATGAGATATCTAGGAAAACC
This sequence comes from Beta lomatogona, assembly GCA_947646795.1. Classification (NCBI taxonomy): domain Eukaryota; kingdom Viridiplantae; phylum Streptophyta; class Magnoliopsida; order Caryophyllales; family Amaranthaceae; genus Beta; species Beta lomatogona. The sequence goes on from CANSNZ010000220.1 coordinate 198,706, forward strand.
TAGAGAGAAATGGTTATACTAAAGAAGATGAAATGAGAAGGAACATGTGTATTCTCACAAATGGGGGAAGAAAGACAAGATATGCTATTAGTAGTAATGGCATAGAGGACATTTCCGGGTCCACGCGATTTTCTTTCCATCTTCCTTTCAATTTATTTTTCTCTTATTATAAAGTTTTTTAAAATATGGTAGGAGTAACTTTCTTCTTGAGTTGGTAAGCATTTAATATCATCCTAAAAAAAACTTACTATAATCTTGTGATTTTGTGGTATTTTTTTTCCTTGTTCATTTATCATTCTTAAGATTATTAAAGGGCTATCTACAAGAAAATAAGAAAGCAAATATCCATTAGACTTATACTATATTTATATTTAGCAGGAATATTTATAGTACACCTAGGTGTACCATGCTCATGGTACACCCAATACTATTTTCTCCAAATGAGCAAAATGAGCAAATGAACAAATGAGCAAAATGAGCAAACATTTCTACTTATTTAAGAAAATGAGCAAACACTTTTATTACAAAATGAGTAAAATGAGCAAATGAGCAAAATGAACAAAATGAGCAAAATTCCCAAATGAGCAAACTTGGTGTCAAATGAGCACCTGAAGTTCTAATTTATTACAAAAATACCCCTAGGTGTACCATGCTCATGGTACACCCGGGTGTACCTATTTAGCTCACCTGGTTTTTATTGGTTTATCATATCGGATTATTTATAAAGAATTGAAATTTATTGCCAAAGTTAAAAAACACCTTAAAATTTAGAACTTTTGTGTATACCTTATTTTTACTAACGTATTTCATTTACGAATCGATTAACTCTTTAAATTAATTATTATTTATGAGGTAAAGTGAACAAGGCCTAAGTTATAATTACATATTTAAGGAGTTTTATTTTTATTTACTTATTAGTATAACATTTTCAATTGACATATATATACGCAAAAGGAAAATTCTTGAATTGAAATTATTGTTTGTACTTCATTTTTTAGAAATAATATCAAAAGAAACAATATTAGTATATATAAATTCAATTGTCACTCATTTTCAAATGGAGATGATATTATAAGAGCATGTTTAATGATAGAACTAATATCCATTTGTTAGCTTAGAGTGAAACATAATCTTCTCTGGCTAATTAAGCCCTTTCAAGCAACAAACTCTCCATTGGTAAGCTAATGCTCGCTACTTCTTACTTGGATAGGTTCAAATAAGAAAAAGTAGGTCGTTACTAATCTCTCGTTTCTACAGTCAAACAAAGCCAAACTAAATCACAAAACTAAGTAGATCTAGTGGCAAGTAAGTGTCATTCTTCCAATACGAAATCTATTGATTCAAACAATAATTTAGACCGAAAAGAAGTTAGAAGATGTCAGCTACCAACTGAGGACTATTGATCCAAACTAAGTACCAAAGATAAAAAAAGATTCAGGAAAGGGGATCAAACATCAATTCTATGATTTAAGCAATTAGAAGCGTGAAACATAAAGGAAAGAAAATCAAGCAATTAATTGAGGTTATTGATAACTCTTAACTAGTTCAAAGTTCTCTCTCATGGGTGCATAAAACTGCCTAATTAAATCACATAATTAAGTCACTCTCATGGTCTGAAACATGCAACTAAGGGATAAGCACAATGTCAATCCATAAAATCCTCACTCAAATCTCACTTTCATGATTCATGAGTAATTGAGCAAGATAATAGCATAAATGTCAACTTTAATCTAGTCATACACTTCTCTTTTTCTCACAAATATTTCAGCCTTGCCCCATACTTTTGACTCGGTGAATTAGCTCTCTACGAACAAAATAACTTGGCATGCACAACCCAACTCACCCAAAGCGTTTTAAAGGTACAACTACTTGCTCCACCTTTAGGCCCCGTTCTTTTGAACATAGAGAATCTGAACTGAACTGAGAGAAACTGAAATGCAGAGAAAAATCTGAACTGAAAATAAGTCCAAAAGAGCAGGGCTTAGAATAATTGCTAGCAAGTCTTTAAGGACTTCTATTTGAGATGCTCGAAGTGGGCATATTTTATGAATTAAAAGAAATGAGATTGCATTATTATTTTGCTTCTCTTAGGGCTTAGGTTGAGAATGGAAAAAATGTCAAAATGTTGGATAAGCTGTTGTTTGTAGTCATTTTTAGGAATCTTTTGTACGTACAATGGCTTAAGATAGATAGAGAGAGAAAGCGAGGCCATTGAAGTGATGGTTGAAGCAGGCCATAAATGTGACAAGATATCCTTTTTAGGAGCTGCAATGAATCAATAATGATTTCAACGGTCGGCCTTCAATTTCAACGTCTTTGCCTCTTGTCAGCTTATCAACCACATGCAGTCTTTTTGGGGAACGAACTGAAAACTATGCACTGTAACTTTTTATTTACTGACTAGTGACAACGTTATTTTTCAACCGTGTTCATAGGTTATTTTATAATCATATCGAAACAAATTAAGATATGGAGTAATCAATAAGACCAGGTCCAGTAGTACAGTATATAACTCTAATTGGTCATGTGTGGGAGCAGTGGAACTGAGGATCTTGAAGAGTTTCAATATGCTTATGATTACTTGGACATTATTAGACTTAAATGTATATAATTGCACTTGAGTTTTTAATTCTAAGGTTTCAAAGGTTGTCTGATCAACTGCATACAATCATATATATGAAGATCTTCATGATAGGTGTGCCATGTTTGTTATTTCCTTCTGATTTTTGTAAATATCCGACCAGTTTTGGTGAAAGTTGATAAAACACTAATAGTTAGTGGGCAGCTTGACCACTAATAGGGATTTTATTGTCATTTTAGAATCTTTACATATACAAACAGGGGTTGATTTAACAATAATAAGTGTCTGAAACACATAAATAGGGATTAATTTATCAATAATCAGTGTTTTAAATATACAAATTGGGTTCTTAAAGATAACCAATGTACTTTTTAGGGGGGAAATCTGAACAAGACACACAAATCGATGCAACTTTTTATTTTTTGGAAGAGATCACATGTTTATTTTCTGACAAAAGGTTACCTTTTTATATTTTTATTTGATCAAAAAGTTTCTTTTACAGAAAGATAACTTTTTGAAAAAATAATTAATAATTGTTGTTAGTGGGCAGCGTGCCCACTAACTATTAACGTTTTATCACCCCTCCAGTTTTGGTAGACCGCTTAGCCTCATTCATCTTCATTCTTCAGCATCAAATCAAGGCATATTCTGATTATTGGATATGACCTCTGATGTGAAAAAAGTACCCCCTTCGAATTTTTCTGCCCTCTTTTACTTTTATAGTCGAAAATTTGTAACTTTTGATGATATATAAACACCAATATATAAGAAAAGTGTTGGATTGATGACCTTGTTAGATTCGTCTCAATATGTATTTTCAATTTTCGATTTTTCATAAATTTTACTAATGTATACTTCCTCCGTTCTTTTATTATTGCAACATTTCCCTTATTTGGAAGTTTCATATTAATTGCAATATTACTAAATTTGACTATGTTTTCTCTATATCTTTCTCCTTATCACATGGGTCCCTTTTTCATATCTCTCATCTCTTTAAAAAATGTACAACTCCTACATGTTGCAATTATTAAAGAACAAAGGAAATATATAACTAGAAATATTTTTTAGTCAACCTTGTGTATGCACAAACAAAAGAGGGGCGGACAAACAAAACAGATGGAGTATCTTTTTTATGTTATAGTTCTTCAACCAAAAGAAAGATCAGTTTCCATTCCCATGATCAAATGTTGTCAAAAACAAATTTCATCTGTTTATGTTTGTCCTGACCCATCAACTTATTAAGAAATTGTTAAACATTGCCCCAAAATTACTTAAAATCGTCCATGTCCCACCAAACATTTCCAACTTTACCCCTCCTTTTTTTTCCTTTTCTTTTCCACAACCACCACCTCCATTCCCACGACCACCACCAAAACCACGCACACCACCAACTAAACCACGCACACCAACTTTCCTCGTGGTGGTGTGCGTGGTTTAGTTGGTGGTGTGCGTGGCCTCGGTGGTGGTTTGCATGGTTTCGATGGTGTTTTGCATGGTTTCGATGGTGGTTGTGGGGATGAGGTGGTGGTTTGGGAAAAAGAAAAAAAAAAAGAGAAGGGTAAAGTTGAAAATATTTGGTGGAACCGGGTTGATTTTAAGTAATTCTGTGACGATGTTTAGCATTTCAGAACCCCAAACCCTGCTCATCAAACGGCTATTATTCACAAAAGTTATTGCCGGAATTCCCTCCACGACCTCCTTTAACCTCCACAACCAGCTGTAAAGGATTCACACTTAACTCATTGGGCCACCACTTGATGAAATCTTTAATTTATGAATGTTTTACCTAGCTAGTTCTGTAATAGAAATTTACTACATATATTCCCTTTTGTCCTTTAAGATCAGAAGAGAAGCAATTGAACAGTACAGTTCTGTAGATATATGAAACACATTAAAGATGTCACGAGCCCCACTTGATAAGTACATGTATATTTGTAATTTGCTTGTGATTGGAGACTTAGCTTCCACTTTGTTATGGGTTGCATGCAGTTTTATATTTTTATGGTTTCATGCATATAATCTACCTATATATGCCCACCGGCCACGTTCCTTTGCGTTAGGCATATTGCTAATTAATGTCATGCAAATTGTGACAAAGTGATTTTTTTTTTTTGCAAATGAGCTACAAAGGTGGGGATGAGAATCGATCTCAGGATCACCTGGAACCGGGAGGGAAGCTTTAACTGTAATAAAGAGAAATTGTAAAATGAAGAAGAATTTTATTAATTGGTGTTGAGGAGTAACTCTTTAGATTAATCTCTTCACAACAAATAAGAGCTATTCTAAACAATGTTGTTATTTTTGAAAAATAAGAAAAATCTAAGAGATCTACTCTAACTATGAATTGAGAAGTTAAAGAGTTGAACCATATACTCTACGAATTCAAGTATATAAATTGTTCCATTATCATAATACCAATTGAAGAATATGGGAGGAGTAACTTCTAACATATACTCCATCCGTTTCTTTTTAATATACACACTTTCCTTTTTGGTCTGTTTCTTTTTAATCTACACACCGTTGTTTTTTTTAATTCTTCGTAACATGTCCGATCCCATCTACTTTTTCCTCTTTTTTCACTCATGTCATCTACTTTTTAATAGTAAATTATAATCTTAATAAGGGTTTATATTACTATTGTAATTTATTCTACAACCTTATACATTAGTAATATAGACTCAAATGCTCAGTAATGAACCTTAAACGATATACATTAGTTGTGTACTTGTGTTACAAATCAATAAATTTTGATTTGAAATTTATTTTCATATGATAACTAATTGGTAAATTCATGAATGAGTCCCAATTATATTAATAGGTTTCTCAATAATTAAGGCTTTAATTATGGTCATGGACATATCACGTATTTAGGCTCTATACTCTTCAACTCTTTTTTTTTTTCCTTCTAAACTATACTTATCTTTGTTAAATTAACTTAAATATCTTGAAACTAATTTATTTTTATTGAACTTAAGTCTGCATAACTCAACTTAATTATTTTACTTAACTGAACTAATATTTGTTAAAATTAACTTAATGTTGCCGAAACTAATTAAATAACTTGAGAAGTACATAGCCTTAGTGGTTATGTTAAACCCCTTATTTGTCGTGCACATACAATTATCCCATATTGGAGAAGTAGGAGAGAAAATAACCATCTTATAACCTTAACGGCCCGTTTGGTAAGAGGTTATAAATGGTGGGAATGGTAATGCATTATAGTGTAAATTTGTACTAGAAATCCAATGTCATTACCAATGGTAATGCTACCTCATCACAAGATATCTATTTTCTTCCTAAAATCTCATTACCATCCATTACCACTTGGGAAGGTGGTATTGGGTGGTAATGAAAATTTATAAAGGGAAACCCATGTTTTGTGATAAGTTTCATTCCCATGGTCATGGACACGTGAAAATCTTTACAAATTTACACTAAATTTCATTACCATTACCACTATTTATAACCACTAACCAAATGGGCCGCTACCCCTCTCGCATTGTCAATTGGTTTTAGGATGAATAGCCCATTGAGCTTGTAATTGATTCAAACTCTCCTCCTTATCGGACATCTAGTCCCAATTCAATTTTCTATTAAATTTAACAGGTTCAAAAAATAATTACAAAATGAGAAAAGGTGTATGTAAAACGAAGAGGACATATTCTGGCATTAAAGAACAAAGTATCTAGGTGCATCCTTCAAGAACTCTCCTAGCTACATCCTTGCTTTCAATGCGCAGACACGGCATCTTCGTGTCTACGATGATGATCCTGCCTTCATTCACTCTAATTTCCTTCATTACTCGCTTTCTTCCATTTATCCTATTTAACGCTATTTAATGTGGCCAATTAGAGATTTCTTTTTCTTCTTTCCGAAGAGAATAACGACTGAACACAAAGCCTTCATAGTGCTTAGGGGAGCACCCAGAACTAGGTGCTCCATAAAGTTAGCAATTTGGAGAAATGAGCTCACTCTCTTCTGACAGTTACACTCAAAAGAAAGATAATATTGCACGTATAATCATATAAAAAAAATTAAGAAAAATGGGTTGTTCCATCTATGTAGATTATTTATTTCTAGCAAATTTTGAATTAGTGAACGGGTGCATATTATAATGAGCTAACTAGTTATTAGGCCCGGGCGATGCCCCGGGTTATTAATATTTTCATGTCAAAAGAGAGCATCTAATGTTGCATAGTTCATTGGTTAAAACTTTACTATATTAAATTGAGGTCACGTGGTCGAATCTTGTACGGAACATATTTCTAATTTTTTTTATGTATGTTGATGACATGGAACGAAACAACTCAAGGCATAGTGCCACGTGGCGTGTAGACTTGCTTCAGAGTACATTAACTTCATTGTTATTATTGTTAATAAGGACAAGTTAGCGTTTTTTCCATCCTACAAGATTTTTTTTTAATTTTATATCAATTTATCAACTATTTATATATATTAAGGTAAAACCCTAGATATAGTACACTGAAATAAGCAGACACTTAACAAAGACCCTACCTGAAATTAATTAAAGATGTGATTGAAACCTAGTATAAGTGGACTAACAACATTCAAGTGATCAAAAACCATCTGAGTACACTAGCTGCTAGTGTTAGTTGACACCATTAATTTAAGTATCAGTACATGAGAAAAATGCATAAAAACAACAAACAATCAAACATTACATACTTCATAGTTGGCCCATTAAATAATTAAGGCACTTTATTCACTGTTTTTACCATTATATTCCATGGCTTACAAAAATATAAAGTGATATTTTATGATTATAGTTTTGAATTAATGTTACAGAATGTATGTCTTATTCGACTGTCGAACTACACCTTTTGTTATTAATAACTTGCATTATCACACCATATATATATGCAGTAACGTGTACTATTAATTATACTCTTGAAAAATTCCCAAATCTGTAAATAAAATTACTGTTTTATATATCTTTTCTCTTATCCAAACTTTCCCTCCTATGATTATGAATTGAGACTTGAGATGATGAGAACTGGCAGCGTTGAGTTGGGAAAGAAACAGGAGAGATGGCAATAAATTAGAGGCCCCGGAAAGACTGCACTTCATCAGTTTTATCGAGTGCGATTATTTAAAAATCAAGAAAATATTGTCATTCGTCTAATGTTAAAGAGTTCATTCATCAATCATCACACACTCGAGTGTACCATGTGCATGGTACACCCACTGCTTATTTGCAATTCTCCTTTTTAATTACTTCCTCCGTTCCAAATTAGTTGTGACACTTTTAAAATCATGGACTCCTAGGTAATTTTTGGAGAGAACAGAGATAGAGAAAGAAAACAAAAGGGTCCCATGTGATAGGAGAGAGATAGAGAGAAGTTATTACCCAAAATGAAAGTGTAACATCTAATTCGAAACTTCCTAAAATAGAAAGTGTCACGACTAATTTGAAATGGAGGAAGTAGTATATTTTGCTTATTTGGATGATTTCAAATGAGAAATGAGCAAAAACAAATAGCCTTAAGTGTACCATGCTCATGATACACCAGGATGTATGATAAAATTTATAATATTAAAGTATTACTCAACCTGTTTATTTATTTATTTATTTTAACGTACTGAGAAAAACTCTAAAATCTCAATCATCATTATTTCTTGATCCAGTATTTACAGTTACACTCACTTAATAACATTCAAATAATCCGAAACTTCTAGGATCTAAGCTAAGGTACGACTTTTACCAAATTAGCCAAACATTGCTTGGTAAGTATACGTAGGCTGTTGATATGTTGCTTCAGAGCATTTGTTAACATCCTTAACAAGTTCAAATACATAAAGTTCAAGACTAATAAATTTTATTTGGATAAATTAAGTTTAGGACTACTAATTAAGTGTAAGTTGAGATAATTGTGCTTGGTAAATCAATTTTATAATATACAATTGTAAGGGCCTGTTCTCCCCAACTTATTTTCAGTTCAGTTCAGTTCAATTCAATTCAGTTCAGTTCAGCTCAGTTCGGATAAGTTCAATACAGTTCTGTTCCTAAATGATAATCATTACTATTAATTAGTAGTTATAATTTAATTCGGTTCAGTTCAGTTGTTTTATGCCGAAGAGAACAGGCCCTAAGGCTATGTTATTTCGGACTGAATTAATGAAAATTCAATTTAGTTCAGTTTAGGAAAATTCAATTTAGTTCAGTTTAGTCCAAAAGAACAAAGCCTAAGTCTCTAAGCACACCAATAAGATCAAAAATCATTCTTATGAGTGTGAATCATTTGTGTAACATCTGTGTAGAAAGGAGAGCCCATACAATAATATTTGTCATGAGATTGGGACGTCGAGTGTAATATGGTCAACTTGATTAAAGTGTATATATTTTGAATACGGAAGATTATGTCTCATTTTGTCAAAAAACTAAATATAGGCTCAGATATGTAGTACATTTTTATACTTATAAATTATAAAGGTGGTAAAAATTCACATGCATATCAATATAAAACAATAAATATATTATGTTTTAGGTGCACAATAAATGTATTGTGAGACTCCTTCATTTTTAGTCCGAATGGATCAAGTTTTAAGTCAAAATTGATCACATTTAAACTAATTAAAGGGTAGCTTTTTTCCTTAAATGTGTCATATTTAGATAAGTGAAAAATGAACCATTTATAGCAAATTATTACCTCGCATCTAACATGTAACTCTTTACTTTAAAAGGATTATTCTGGATAAGTGACTCGTTTGAGCCAAAAAGTTACCCCTATCCCACGATAATTTATCATATACCTATCTCATTCAAGAATCTGTAAAAACAAAATCATCTCATATTCTGTAAAGAAGTTATATAATTGACTGGAGATCACATACAAAATGCATAGCAATTAACTAGGAAAGATGTTATGGTAAGGAGGTAAAAACAAAATTAAAGCCATGTAAATTGTTTCTAAAGAAAGGGTGTGATATATGTGAAAAACTAAAAATTGGGAGATATTTTTTAAACTTTATTTATACTAGGCAGAAAGACTTGTTACAATTATAAGAAGCCCAACACAATGCCGAAATATCTGTTTTGCGTATTGTAAACATATTTTATTTCCTCATTATATATTATTTTATAAATTGTACATGCTTACCCTACCACTAGTAGCTTGCACCAAGAAAGAAAATGCAATTAAATATGGGACAAAAGTTTAATACATTAGTTTTTTTTACTTTATTTATTTATTTATTTAGTTTATTTTATTGCTGATTGCCATTGGTAGGGTCTCTGGTTTCAGGCTTCAATAACTTCTTACATTTTCTGATACACAATTTATTAGCACCACGCAAATTTTGAGTGAGACATTACTCCACATTTAAACTTACCACCATTATGACATATTCTAAAAAAAAAAGTGAAAATTCCAGTCATGGAGCTATTTGGCAAAATTAGGTGTTGCATTTTGACATATTTGTAGGTTGTTTTACTTTTTTACTAGCTGTTATTCTATGCTTTCATGATATAGGACCTGGCCTGTTTATCACTTTTACTCCCTCCGTCCCAAAATACTCTTACATTTATCAAGGCACATAGTTTTAGATGATAAGGTGTTGTTTGGTTATCAATTATTATTTTATTGAAAAGTAGATGTGATAGGAGTTAATAGTTAGTAAAAGTAGTGTTATTTTATTTTAAGGAGAGAGAATGTGAGTCATGGTTAGAGTTGGTATGTAATAGGAGTGATATTATTTTATTTGGAGTAGAGAGAGAGTGTGGGCCAATGTATAAAAGGTAGAAGGATTAAAATAATAGTGGGTCATATCCAAAAATAGAAGTGTAAAGAGTATTATGGGACAGATGAAAAAGGAAAGTGTAAAGAGTATTCTGGAACAGAGGGAGTAACTCATACCATGAATGTATGGCCTGTTTGGGAATAGTCATTTCATTTGATATGATGAATTAGGCTTAATTTAACTGTTGTGGAATCTAAAACTTTTGGATTTGGAATTGGGCCAAGCAATGTCGTTATTAAAAATAGGTCATTATTGGAATTTCTAAATACCAACTAGAAACTAGTCATCTATACTAATATATTAAAAGGCGTTCCTAAACAAGGAACTGTGCCACGTGCCGCTATTCCTTAGAGTGTTTACTTCATGTACACCACATACAATAAAAAAAAAATTAGAAAATGCATGGTATTAAGGTCTTTACCACTAAACCAAGTAATGTTTGATGTTATAATTTCAAAGTAAAATATTAATAAATGAAAATTATTATTACTCGGGCAAAGCCTGGGCTTAAAAATTAGTTTAAAGTTTCAAAAAAACCCATACTCTTCCAGGTTCATTGTCACGTTATCGCCACGATTGCAACCCACCTCTAACTCTCTCTCTACTCCATCTCTTTCTCTCTCCTAAAAATGAGGTGCACGACCTCAAAACTCGATAAAAAAGACACAATTTGGCGTTGCAAATTAAAAACGACACATCCTCATCGATTTGTCGTATTCACCCGATGCCACATACGCCGACTCACTGTCGCTCTCTCCACAAAGACCGGTGTAGCCCTCTCCGACTTCACCGCCAACCCACCCAACCCCCCCCCGTGGAATCCTCCTCCACCCCCTTCGTCCTCCTCCATAACTCCATACTAAAAACTAGTCGTTCGATACAGAATTTGAATTTCAATATTTTGATTTAGATTTTCGATTCAACTATTTCAAATGAATTACTCGTGTTCAAACGTAGTCTTAGTTGATTTCATTTTAAATCTCATAGGTATTGTAATTTTTTTTTAAGGTAAGATGAAGGGGACTCACTTGAGGGGGGATAAGGGGAAATCCTCAAATGAGTCCCATGAGGTTTGATCTATAGACCTCAGGGATATGAGGTGGGAAGCGATGCCACTACTCCACCACCTCAACCTCTCATAGGTATTGTAATTTGACATTATATATTGCATTGATAACAGAAAGTAATTACTTATATCTTGATAGTATAGAGTGATATACGATGTTGTGTTGATATTTTGAAAATGATTTATAATTTTTGACAAAGAAAATATTGAATAAAATGCCTTATAATTTTGACAGTTGGTCTTGTAATAGACAACCTACTTTTATTTTAAATTAGGCGCGACCTAAGCTCAATATTAAGAAGAGAACGAACCATATTTTCTAAATAGTGACTAGTTTAATCTATTTAGTGACTATTTTAATCTATTTAGTGACCAGTTTCATTCATTTATTAATCACAATATTTAATCCATTCAGTGACTAGTTTAATCCATTCGGTAAGTTTGTTGTGTTATTTTTAAAAATTGTATGTTGTAGTTCGAGATTCAAAGAAAAATAAGGAAGGGGAAGAGGAGGGACAATTAAAATGGTGCAAGATGCCTAGGAATAGTGTTGGATTAGAATGAGATGGAATTATTGGGCTTGTTAGGAGGATGTAAGATTGGATTTGTCTAATTTTATGTTAAAATTAGACCATCTATTCTAATAATTTGTGTAATTTTGAAGCGTAGGGAGTAGAGCGATTAGCTAATTAATTTCGTTTTTGACACAACTGTCTATATATTGAGTTACTGAGTAGTGAGTAATGATTGTTGCTAGTTTGATGCAAACTAAAAGAAACACTAGTTGTTGCATATTTAATACAAATTGATACCCCCATGGGTCTCCTACAAATTAGAGGCCCTGTGCTAAATTAAATTATAAGGATTGAACATTTTTTAGTGAATAGGAAGAGACGGAGCAAAAGACCAAGTAGAAATTAACCACTTTGAATCTACATCCAACATTACACTCGATAAATTAGAAAGGAACAACGTAAACAATATCAGAGTAAGGCACCTACCATATTGCGATACTCAGTCAGATAAAAAGAGACCACAAAGCAGGTTCGCACAACCTGAACCCTCAAGAAATCGATCACCTAAATATTTCATAGCAAATTGAGCAGTTGGAATAGAGATAAATTATATTTTGTAATCAAAACAGGAGAGTTACTAGTAACAATGATGTCATCAACATAAAAGCTGAAGATAAATAATAAATTTTCCACGGGGAAAAATGAACATGGAGGTATGAGATTGAAACGAGAAGAAGCCCTATTGAAGCAAGAAACTATTGAACCTATGACACCAAGCTCGAGAAGCTTGTTTAAGACCATAAATGGCTTTCTTGAGCTTAAAATTATGGTTAGGGAAATCATTGTTTCATATAAACTCCATCAATTAGAAAACCATGAGGGAAAGCATTTTTAACATCTAACTGCCTAATAAACCATACCATATATAAGAGACAGCAAGAGATAATACTACAATGAACAATAGTTGAACGGAAAAACAAGGCTAAAAATCTCTGGAAAAATCTACTCCGACTTGCTGGTTAAAACATTGCGCAACCTATCGAGCCTTACGCCGCTCAACTGATCTATCAGACTACTTGGTCTTATATATCCATTTGCACCCGACCAAGTTCTTGCTAAGTATCAAAGGGTACCTATTCCTATATATGTATTGTTGGCAATAAGAGCATTAAAATCCTTCCCCATGGCTTAACGCCATTTCGGAAATTTATTAGCTTTAGAAAAAGCTTGCGTGTGGGTGACGAAGCCAAAAGGAGGATGCGCAGTGGTTGGAATCGACCCACCGGAGGATGTGAAGATGCCATGGAAGGCGCAAAGATGATTAGGTTTGTCATGAGGCTCACAAAAGTGAAACGGTAGGTTTTTTGTTTTGGAAAAAAAAAATGTGTAGTAAGGGTTTTTGCTTTAAAAAAAAAAGGTAAACTGAAACTCTTGATACCATTTGAGAATAATTAGATGGTTCACCCTCTTAGGCAGCCCTAACATCTTATGTATAACTAGTATTTTTTGCACGCTATGCATGCGTGTCATATTAACATTCTTTTTCTCAATTAGTTATTCATCAGTGCTACAAAAAAATTAATTCGAACAAATATTTATAATGATTTTTTTTTTAAAATATGTTTTTCTTAAATAAGTGTTTCGTTGGTTTTTTTAGTTATTTGTTCATCATTATTCAAAACTCTATTATATAAGTAAAGGAAATACAAAGCAGAAGAAAGCTTGTGCTCAAATAAAGTGGAAGAATTTGTGTATTGGATTCAATCGTTGAATATTAATAAAGTGGAAGAGTTTGATTTATATAATAGAGATTACCGAATAATAATCAACATTTAGATTTTAAGATATTATCATTATAATTATTAATATGAAATTCAAGTTTTTATTTTTTGTATGGATCGTTTCAATCAAGTTATATTGTCAATTTAATTCTTTATCAGAGTTTCTCACACATATTTAAGAAGAGGAATCATTCTCCTTAATTTAATATTTAATTGAAATTTGAAATTCAATCCCATTATTAACTTGTTCAATATATATGGCAAGTAGGAAGAAGAAAAGACTATATCTCTATTATATATGGGAACTCTTGAGGACTTTGGTGTCCACTTGAGTTCCCTAAAATACCCTTTATGTTTTTATTCTTTAGGATAACTTATGAGGGCAAAAAAGTCATAGAACTTTTTTAAAAAAAAAACTCTAATGTAACTACCAGATTTCCCCCCCAAAAAAACTACCAAATTTTTTTTAGTGAAAGTAACTTCCATATTTTTTGAAAACAAAAGAAACATGTTCAATATCACCATTCACCGCGATGTTCGCGCACGCATCGCGTGCAAAAAATACTAGTAATATTATATGACAATTTAAATCATTAAGGATATATTAGACTTTTTATAAGAGGACACCATCTTCCTCCCCCCTTCACTTGTATAATAGAGATAAAATAAGGTTTATAATGATACTCATATTTACCTTTAGGTATCTACAATTATTAAGTAGTTAAAATCTAGCTTGTTACTCCACGAGGCGTGGACTTAGATAGTACCAAGTACTAACTGACATGGTCATTGAATTATTGTGGTATGTTTGTAATAGTGGGCCTAGCAATGGGTTAAAACTCCTTGTACCTTTTTTGATGGTTTTTGTGATGAGTGGAAGTTATTGTGTGGGGATTACGTGCAAATAAGCTGAGAATATAAACTGTTTATTTTGCAAATATGTTGTTCATTCTTGTTTGGATTTTCATATTATTTTAGAGAACTTGTTATCTTTATTTTCAGTTTTGACTAAAGAAAACGGACATAAATTATTAGAGCATACAAATAAAAATGACCCAAATCAAACTGAATCAAACAAAAATTTGAATCATTTATACCACACCACCTTATTTAGGAGGAATATGGCCTAATTTCGGTTGCAAATGATTATGAAAGAATGTGCAAATTCTTTCTAATGGGATGTTTTCACTTTAATAAGTTTGAAAGTTTTAGATTTCATAGAGAGTTTATACATTGATATTTAGCTATCAGAACGTAGTGACTAGGATATCGGTTATAACTAGTATTTTTTTTGTGTGTAGAGAGAGCCACAAAAACAAATGATGTAGACAGGATCAGATCCCAAATCTTGGACACCACCGTCCAAGACTTTATCGGTTATAACTATCTAATTATATTATATTAGCTTTTCGAACCTTTATAATGCATTGGCTAAATAAAATATGTTTTCAATAATAGTATACTTCTACTCCTACCAAGTACAAAGTAATAAAAATTTCCGAGTGCATTGAATTTCAAACAGGTAGATAGTGTAAATAATCGAGGATGCAAAAGTTCAAATAAAATGCCCGGATTCGGCTGAATCTGTAAATGGGCCCAATTGTAGGATATGGGCCCCACATACTTGATTGCAATAGTCAGGTAGAGAAAAGAGGCCCACAAGAAGAGTATAGTGTCTTGATCCATGTATGAGCTTTAACCTTGGGGAGTTAAGGTGAAAGCTGCTTTTTATTTCTCATTGAAGCCCACAACACAATATCCCATATGATCAACAAAATCAACAAAATCTGCTTCAAATCTTATTGAATTTAATGAAATAGACATATTAGTTTGTACCATCACATTCACACCATATACATATCATATCCCCACTATCACGATATGGACTACGTTGACAATGATAAGTCCCTTATTTTTATTGTTTAACAAATAACATTCAAGTTTGTGCATGGGAAAGAATAACGGATTTTTCATCGAATACTCTTGACTCTCTGAGTATTTTTTTTTTCACCATATACTCTCCAACCTTTGAAAATTCGTCATTTACCTTTCAATTTTCTCAAAATTCAGCATACATCCTTAATTACTAATGACCTTTGACGTTTTTAGTTATTAACCCCTAATTATGTTACTAAACCCTAATTAACTTTTACTTGAATCATTTACCCTGGTAGATCACCATTAAAAACCAACTATGGGCAAAAAGGTGAAAAGAGAGTTATAGAGGAAAGTGTCATAGAAAGTGTTTCAATGGTTGTCAGTTAAGGTAAATGGGTCTGGGTTAATTAAGGTTTGGTAGTAAAATTAGAGATTAATGTCTCGAAAAGTTAAAGGTCGTTAGTCATTAAGGGCGTATGAAGATAGGGCATCAATGACAATAAGTAAGCATCACAATTGACAACCATTTTAAAAACATGATCAGTTTAGGGAAACAAACTTCTAAATTATTTGATGGAGAAAGACAGTTAGAAATTTAAACTGAGAATGTTATACGATTCTATTCAATTGTCAATTTTATTGGTCCATACTAATAATTCTCCGAAGAGAAAATGAAAAATTGATCAGTCATGAATGCATGGGGATGGCCCCCTTAGCTCTAGATGATCGAGGCAGATTAATTTTAGAAGACAAAAGTAGAAGAGCTTTTGCTGCTATATAACTGATGAACTTAAAAGTGTTGATGGTGACAATTGAGACACGATTTCTGTTGGGGACAAAAATATATACTAGTATAATTTTTGCAAATGCCAAGTTAACATTACTACTAATTACCCTTTTCATTGTCTTTGGTCCACAGACGAATTTTATTATTGCTCCCAAAGAATGTTCCCATTGAAGTAGATGATCTTATTATATAGTATAAATTCTGCATGAACAATTTCATTGTCCATGAAAGACCCAACTCGTCATGATTCAGGTTTCATTTTACTCTGACCTAGCTATGTTGCTCGGACTCGGCCACTCGGGTACACATTTCCGGCGCGGGTATGTGCAATGGCGGATCCACTATGTAATAAGTGGGGTCACTTGACCCCACTTGAATTGGTAAAATTATGAAATTTCCTTTTTAAAATTAGATTTTTAAAAAATTGTCTTTAAAATTGACCATTTGACCTCAATAAAATTTAATAATTACAGGTGTGACCCCACTTAATAATTTTTCTAGATCCGCCTCCGTATGTGTCCAAGTGTCCGACTCGACTATTTATTGGAGCTTTTCAATTTTTTAGCCCAAAACGAAGTGTCCAAGTGTCCCATCCATTACATCTCGGATCGTAATATATAACTCTAATATTATGTTTGACTTTATGTAAATCTCTCCTTTTTCACCCAAAAAAAGTGTCATATCCATGTCCGAGTCTCGAGGATCCGACACGGGTACTTGAGGTGAAATGAAGAGTTCGAGCAACATAAACTCTGACTATAATTGCTATTTACATTCCTTCCGGAAACAAACAAAGCAGCATACTACATTACTTTTATTGGTTATCCTACTTGAATCCTCCATCTTTTATCTGCTTATCCCTATATATATAAAGCATAAGATTAAATAGTATCAAGTAGGGCTGACAATCAGGTCGGGTCGCGTCAAATTCAGGTCGACCTGTTTATATAAACGGGTCAGCACCCCCAAACCCGACTAGTTTACCTAAACAGGTCAGAAATTCCAACCCAAACCCCACCTATTTATAAACGGGTTGACCTGAACCCGACCCGTTTAACCTGATTTTAAAAAATTTCTTCCGAGGTTTAAGAATAGGTGGGCAAGTTCTCTATGGTGAGAATTATGTAAGAAAAAAATATATAATTAATTGGGGGCATTCAACTCCAATATCTTTTATTAATAATTTATTGAGTCCTTTTGTATAGTCTCCATGTCTCTTCTTCTATTTCTTTAGTACTTGAAGCTGCAACAATGACTTCCATTTTCAATTATATGAATTAGGCTAATCTATGAGTTTCTTCTTCCCACTTTCTCTTTCTCACACTCTCTCTCTTCGTGAGTCTAGCTTTATAATTAATTTAAACGTGTTAGACAGGTTATTTTCGGGTTGAAATTTTCAACCCAAACCTAACCCATTTAGTTTTTAGGTCGGGTTCAGGTCAACCCATTTAGTTAAACGGGTCGAAAACTTCAACCCGAATAACCCACTTATTTTGGGTTAGGTTCGGACCGGGTTCTCGAGTTGGGTCAACTTTTGCCAACCATACTATCAAGTAAGATCTTATAACACGTTTAAGTGTGTAGAAAAAATAAAAATATCATCTTTGATAATCTTTATTAATACTCCCATAATAAGAGATATTAACGATCAAAGATGTATCTTAGAGAGAGGAACCATATACTACAATGAAGGGGGACCGGCTTTATAGAATGAATGTTCTCGAGAAAAAGCTGTTTCAAATCTGCAATTAGTCATTCATTCGCAACTGTTAAAAGACTGTACATACACACACACACACACAAGAGTACAGCTCTCTTCACTACATTTCACAGTATCTGAGTAATAGCAGAAAGTTAGTTAACAAATAGCATGCAGAAAGTGCATAAAAAAAAGGCAATGATGATGGTAAAAGACAGCTGCATTTAACAATGATATCCCCAAAAAAAAGAGTATTAGGGTGACATGAAGCAGGAGAAGTTACTATCATGGTGGAAAGCAGCTTCCCTTAAAATTTACTGCTACATCAAGTTATAGTAACTTATGATCCATTAACATCAAAGATGCAGACCGCAAACTTCGCCTGAAGTAGTGGTTGTATGTAATTAACATGAATGAATGAATACAAACATCTACTGCAATCTCTCAAATTGTTCGTGTAATTAACATGAATGAATGAATACAAACATCTACTGCAATCTCTCAAATTGTTCGTGTAATTTTCCAACAACCCCAACTTTTAAAGGTAGTAGACAGGCATATCCGTATATATATGAGATATAAATTACGTAAAACTTCTATGGTTCTTTGTTATTTCTAATGGTTTGACTTTTGCACTACTTACATGCTTTTTAACCATATAAAGTACAATATATTTGTAGATACATAGAACAAATGTTATAAATGCACCCTGCTTAGGGATTTTTTCAGCACCGACTTTAAGACATGGCTAAATATAAACCTAAAATCTCAGTTGGTTATGAAGGACCAGCACAATATATTTGTAGATACATAGAACAAATGTTATTATTGCAACTGTTGTCAAATTTGTTTCAATATATATTTTCGAAATATCAGCTTAAAAGTTATTATCTACAACACTTAGTCACTTGCTCTAAACTAGTCAATGCAATCCTTTTTTTTCTCAATTGCCTTGTTAGACAAATAGCATTTGTCTCCTTTTTTTTGTTATGTGGATCTTGTGTACATCATGCATAGGATTAGTTTCTTCAGAGAACATTAAAGTCGATCTCATAAAGGAGCCTTACTCTATAATTACAGACAATGTATATAATATACCCGTTGTATACGAGTTTTACATACGTTGTGGTGGGATCTTGATTATTAGGGGTGCTTTTCAATGTTGTTGATCAAACCTCTTTTAAAGATGCAGTATTTCATTGGTCATAAACTCATAATTCTATTGGTAACATCTATGGTTCAATGTAAAGGATGTTGTATAGGCAGTTAGCTACCTCACGGTTAGTGGGTGAAAGATTATTTTACTTCATTTTTCTTTAAGAGGAAACATATAACCAAATGCCACATTTGTGTTGTTTATAAGGATAATATGAGAGAACATATCGTTTCAGATGATTATCTTTAACAACTGGTCTAGTAAGCTAAATGACCCATCCATTTATAAAAAGAACAAGGTAAATGACAACGATTTCGTTCTATATCACCTTCCCAAGCTTAATCAGAAGAAGATGTCGTTCGTTTGACGAAGAAATTCCGAAAATCCGAGTATCTGAAGCTACAACAATATGGTTTTATCTTTGACAACAACTCAACAAGTGATGTTTTTAAAACGCTTATTAGAGATTTCTACTCCCTAAGGACCTGTTCTCTCCAACTTATTTTCATTTCAATTCAGTTCCTAAATTATTATCAAAATTATTAATTAGTTATAATTTAATTCAGTTTAGTTCAGTTGTTTTATGCCGAAGAGAACAGGCCGTAAGTCCCCAACATAATACCTTAACTATCCTAAATATGGAGGGTTGGGGAAGAAATCCAGCATTCAACAAGGTCATTGTCACTGAGTCATGACAGCAAAATGTTAAATTTGCAAGAAGACTCAGCTCCAAATATTACCATCTGCATAACCCCACCCACCCAACACCCCCACCAGGCCACCACCCTAACCACCAACCAAAAAAAAAGAAAGAAAGAAAACCTACCGAGTTTTTTCATCAAAATAGACAAAAGATATCATCAATACAATTCAATAAGAAGCTTAAGCCACATCAATTACTTTTGGCCCGTTCTACTAAGTGCTAGATAATATGGATTAACTACTTTGTAAAGATTTTAACTGATTGATATGATTTCGACTTTTTTCTGAGATTAAGGCTCTGTTCTTTTGGACTGAGTTAATAAAAATTTAATTCTGTTCAGTTCAGTTCATTTCATTTCAGTTAGTTTCCTCTCACAGTTTTCATTCATTTCAGTTCAGTTCAGTTCAGTCTATTCAATCCAAAAGAACAAAGCCTAACACTAAGTTTGGAACAAAAGAAATATAATCGGCAATGCTTATTATATGGTTTATCCAAGAGCATAAGATGTGTGAAACCATCAAAACAACCCTATGCATGGGGGATTGTGGTTTGTGGAGTCTGTGGTTCACTGGTGCTCATGTATGTGAATGCGTAAAGCTCCTTGTACAAGTGCATGATATAGTTTACCTCAAATATGGGGCAAGTAAATTCTATTCTCAAAACAAAATATATAGGGAGCATAATTTCCTAAATATGGGGTAAGTGGTTTCCCTTTGCCCTCTCAGAATTTAAACCCAAAATTCCTTCAGAATTATTATTACAACTAAACCTAACAAAGATATCATGACTCTATCTACTCAACTTGAGACTCAATGTCGACCCAAAAATGTGAACTTGAAATTAACTCCAAACCCTAAATAAATCAATTGAAACAGACTATCTTAAAAGTCACTACTTAAAATTCGGGTGGAATCTTGCAAATATATTGCATTATTCTATGAGTGTCATTATTGAAGTGTTCTGTATCATTTTTATGTTCATTTATCAAAACTTCAATATCAAATTTTGAGCTTTGAGAGTCATATTTCAAGTGTTAGTGTCATGTCTCCGAAAATTTTACATCATTTTTGTATATATCATTTTCAATATCATATTCACAAAAGTGTTACAATGTCATTTTTCAATGAAGATGGCGCACTCCCAAAAAGAGGGTCATGATAGAAGATCCAGAAAAAGGACAGACCCAAACTCGATCCGAACAATCCGATTGCCACTATTAACCACAGCCAACTCCAGAGTTCATTCATCATACACCCGGCGTGTACCATGTGCATGGTACACCCAAGACTAACTTTTGTTCATTTGTAACTCTACTTTTTGATACATTTTGCTCATTTGGATGATTTGAAATGAACAAGAGCAAAAAAAATAGTCTTCAGCATACCATGCTCACGGTACACCCGGGTATATGATAAAATTTTTGGCCAACTCTATACATCTACCGCCTCCTTATTAATCCCATAACTGAAGAACTATCACTCCCTAACTAAATCCCTTTATTTCAAGAGTGGCTCATGCTGCTGAAGGAAGTATGCATTTAGTATACAGTCCATACAATTCAAAAACGACATGTATACATCATCTGCAATATCAATGTCAGAAATTGCAACATGACAATGTCATCTCATTCAACTAGATAGTGACATCTGCTGCTGCAACTTGCGGCTGCCAAAAAAATTTAACTTATGAAAACTGTGACTGCAATAACTAAGCATCAAATACTGGAGGGCTACATGGTTCAATGTAATTCAATACAAGACACTAGAAACAAAATTATAATCCTTTTACTCTTCTGCACTCCAAGTGGATATCAAAATTGATTCATTGAATAAATTCCCAGATATTAATACATACACATATGACATATCACAATTACAACTATGGCAAATTTAAGGATCTAGTATAACGGTATTGGCCTCAAAGTTATAATGTTGCTACTTTCAGACAGCCATGTTCTTGTTTCGGCTCTTAATGCCTTCTTTTTTCTTCTCATCGGAGTTATTTCACAAAGACTTGCCATGGTAAGAAGGAAGAAGGGGGGAACAAGCACACTTGGAGAGCGCAGTACAACGGAGAGTTGTATGGAAATGTATTGAATCGATTCTTTTTAATGAATAGATCCGATCGCAGCTTCGAATATGGAATTCAAAGGGATCAAATAGGAAACGATACTTTGAATCATAGAACTATAAGGAAATATACGATCAACCAACATTTATCGAATTTAAAAAAGAGTCGGAAGAAATGGTTTGATCCTCTTGTTTTTATTTGTGCATGTTTGGTACAAATCATCGAATGGAAAGGGAATTAATGATAACAAAATTCGTTATCTTTATAGGGTATTTGGTTCCATCGTGGAAAGATAATACTTAAAAAGTATGAGATTGAAGAGGGTGATATAATGTGGGATGAGGAGAATAATTAATGGGTGGAAATAGTGATCCTCTAGAAACAAAATCATTACATCACCCCTCAAACCAAACATGTAACATATTGGTTTCTTGTATCAGTTTCCAACAAAGTAAATATGTCATACCAAGGTGTCTAAGACTCTTTAACTTGATGCACCACCTACTCCACATCCACACCCAGACCCTCGAAAAAAAGGGACCGACAGATGAAGCATCCGACTGGGTGAGCAACACCGCGAAAAAGCTAGTCAATGAGCTCCACCTCGGATGACCCCGAGTTCAAACCCTAGAAGATCAGAATTTCTCCTCTGTCTGGAGTTTTGGAAAAAAATAATAACCAAGCAAGACAGTAAAATCTGTACTTGATACGTTATTTTTAATTAAAAGATCTTGCACCAGTAAATAATAATGACTGACAAGATGAATAGAAACACAGAAAAAGAGTAACACAAACATGCAGTGAAAACAAATCTCAAGTACAATTGAACTCTTAAAAATTGAAATTGAATAGTATAAGAGTATGTCGGACAGTCGGACAGTGAAATTTAAGTTTCTTTCCTCACTTTAAAAGGCACCAAGTGAGATAAATGAGAATACTGCAACTTTTGATGTTAACACACAGGGATAACCGAAACCTCCAATATCTTCTACTTCCCAAATGTCAAAAAACGAACGGAATCAGACTCTGATCCTCGTTTCAAACCTTGCTCGTGTTCAATTGTCCAGCTAGACTACTCTATAAAACAATTTTAATTTTATGATTTTGGCCCAAAACGAAATGTCGAAGTGCCCCATACCCATGTTAGAGTGTCAAGGATCTAACTAGGGTACTTAAGGTAAAATAAAGAATATACGTAGCACAGAAAATACTAGACTATCATCATGATCTAGCTCTAGTAAAAATAAATTACTTTTGAGCAAATCTAATTCTGGCACTTTGCCTCCATAGAAAATGTAGCCTAATACCAAACATGAAGACAAGTCTAACCTCAATATATTGAAGATTGAACTAGATGTAAATAGCACACTAACATCAGTAGCATTTGTCTCTAGAAAACTCCTTATATTAACTAATGTCTTAAGTATAAACACGTGAATATGAAGTGTTTCTGGATCGACTTCAATACAACTGCAATTGTAGCCTCTAAGGAGGGAAATTTGAATAACTGAAGATCTTGTTAAAACAATCGTTCATTTCATAAGTGTTCAATCGGCTGAAGAAAAGTAATTTATAGAGGTTTAGAGAATAATGATATAACATTAGTAGCATCTGTTTCACCTTACAAAACATTTTAACATCGCATTACAGACAAGAAAAGGACAGCAAAATGAAGCTAATAAGATACCCATTCTTCATGGAAGCTTAGCCTGAATAGATGCTAACATAGATGAAACAATATGTAAAGATCCAGTAACTACAACTATACCTGGTTGATCTCCCACTCTTGCTTTGAGAATCCTATTACCAGCCGTCAAGCAATTTGTTATTGAACTTTCAGCAGTGATGGTTATTTTGTTTGATTTTCCAATAGAATGAACCGATGCATCTAAATGTTTTAGATATTCAACACTATCTTTGTAAATAAATTCAATACCAAGTTCCATGCATGTTTTTGTCCATACATCTTCCAAAAATGACGCAGATGCACTTCGAGATTTATCTCCTGCAATATCTACTTCTGTCAGGAAAACAGCTTCAAAATGTAGACCTGAAACATAAAAATTAAGTAAGGCTAAATAGCTAACAATGTTACTATCTAACACTTAATTAAATCATCAAAAGGTAAGTTTTTTCTCTGTCCTTTTAACCCTGCATTAGTATTAACTTAGTTTATTGACAATTTTGTCAATTTACAAGGCCATAGATATCAAACATGTTAAGGCTTGTTCGTTATCTCGTTTGTTTTCAGTCTCTTTTTTGATTAAAAAAAATCCAAAAACAGAAATATGGAAACCAGAATTTGTTGCCTGTTTATAAATTACATGACGAGAATGCTCATCCCTACTTTTGAGTTTATTCTATACCCTCTATTACATGACCTTTGAAATCTTAAACCCAAAGACTAAAAACTCGCAATAATACCAAACAGACACTTAATTATTTAATAGTCCACTTTTGGGACCTTTAGTAAGCTTTTGTAAGTTGAATATGAACAGAAAACAACAGGCACTATAATCCCTTTAACAACATTGGCAGCTCCATGCCTCCATTGGAAACAAATAGAAACCTTCCCAGATAAATTCATCAGAAACTTTAACTGATAAGTAAAACATTACCTAAAGGCAAAAGCTTAAAAGCAAAATAAATTGGTGTCCAATTTTCATTTGTAAGCCTTCAATCTCAATCAAGTTGGAATCCATCCATCTACAGGGATATAAGAGACTAACCCATAAGGAGTTCCTTGGCAAAACCATTGTGATCTTTGTCACTTGCCATTGCAACGACAAGGACCAACCTAGAGTTTTGGCATACGGTAGAAATTGTATTTGCCAATGCTTTAGCAGACTCTTGGGTGTGGGCTGTATTCAAAAACAAGAAAAAAAAATAAGTACACATTGAAAATTGTAGTAAGATCATAGAATAATCTGAATGACCCTTAAACCAAGAAGTGGCTTCAAGATGATAAGCTTAATTATCTTACTACATCAACTATGTCCAATATTCATTTCCACGTTGGAAGCTGTTAGTAAGATCGTGTCATTTCTAATATTCATTACCAATGGAACTCCTTCATGCCATGTCTTTATAAATTGCCATGCAGTTCTTGCTTGTCTTGAAAACCCTTAATCAGTAGTAAGGCATGGCAAACAGAACTTTCTGAACTCCATTACTGATAGAGCAATTCGAGTACTGCCCACAACAATTTTTATTTCATAGACTTAAAATATAAGTGGGGAAGACTATAAAAAATAAACCTCCATCAAGCAATGCCATTGATCCAGGAAGTCCTAGTGCCTCAGTTTCCTCTTTCTTCAAAAACTGGCTTCTCCCAAGCAATTGTGTGCTCTCCAACCCACTACGAATGGATCCATCAGCAATTCTCCAGCCTGACACAACAACAGAGCTAATAAGGGTAAACAAAATTAAGGTGGAAGATAAGTGGCAAGCCCACCACATACTAAATGCATGATGCAGATATTCAAACCCCATTGCAGAATGCTGAGCTCCTCCCACCTGTCCAACCCATCTCACCGCCCCCCCCACCCAATTCCAACCCCAAAAATTAAAATGCAAACTGTAGATTACCTACCATGGAGACAAGTAATAAGGCAAGAAGACAAAAGCAAGCAACGCATTAAATCAAAATAGAAGCTTTATAAACCTATAGGCTATAATCCAGAAATTTGGGAATTTTGAGGAGATCTAATATGTTTGTGCATCAAGTAATTGACAAGGATAGAACACATGTGCAAGTCCTAGAGTGTAAATAGTTTGCAGATACCAGTACCACCAAAAAAAAGGATGGACATTACACCTTAGCAAAGATCTGACTTAGATATCATCAAACAAGATAAATCTCTGACACACTTGAAAATAGAACTGTTGGCAACATAATTCATGTATGACTGAAAAGAAAGAAAGAAAGGAAAAGACAAGAAAAAACAGAAATACCAAAGAAAAGTCTCACCCTGATTACGGAGGCATAATGCAGCACAAGTTGCAGTCACAGCATTCTGAAGTTGGTGATACCCAAGCATAGATAAATTCACATCCTTCAAATTAATGTACTACACGAAGCAAACCATTTGATTTAGTTAATAGACATAAGCACTTAAAGAAGTACACAAGCAACAGCTAAGATACAAGCATGGAGATCTGTCAATGGAGTGCATACTAATGGCATATCCTTCTCAATGTGAAGCAGTATATCACAAGATTGGTGTGGTTCACCATTGATGATGCCAAGACCATTCATGACGCTTCTGTTGCCAAGATCACACGCAGATACCACCGGTGAACAATTTGATAGAGCTTTATCACGCATAATTTGTTCAATGTGAGGAAGAAATGGCCCCCCAAGAATTACCTGAGAAGTTGAACCAAGTACCAGATCAAGAACATAGCATAAACATTAGCAAACAGGTAAGAAACGACGAGATCATTAGATTGCAATCGCATGACAGCAATCTATAAACAAAGATCTTGCTTCTCAGATACTGAAGTCACACTCGTAAAAGCCAAGCGCTGCAGCGCTTGGTAACAAGCTTATCATCTCTAAGCTTCATCTAAGATTTCCCACACCCACTAGCATGCAAGATAACAAAGTCAGAAAAAGGCTCGGAAATATTGAACATATATGCAGATAACATGGATGTTTCAAACTGCCAAGGAGTGCCACCAACATCCCAAACTCACGACTAACTTCAAATCGAAGCTAAACTCCATCCTGCATTTTACAGCATCCAAATTGCACAGAAATATACTTTAGATCCTGGGTTGATGCTTACTAGGAATAAATCCTAAAACATGTTATTAATCATGTTCATTCATCTCATATAGGTAAGTACAACGAAGGAAGAAGCGCTAAACTGGGCAGCCATGTTTGATGATTCCTGACTTTGCCAATGCTATGCTTTCCAAGGAACCCCCAAGAGCAGCCAGATGTTCCCTTCCTATAGTTGTTATCACTGCTGCAGCAAGCTCAGAACTTGATATTATGTTTGTAGCATCACGTGCTCCTCCTAAACCAGCCTGCATTAGCCCACATAGTCAAGAAGAGAATGCTTGCACAGGTAAACATGTTAAAATAAATAAATGTGTGCATGAAAACTGCAGAGCTAAGAAATTACCTCGATAACTGCAATGTCAACATTCTGATCAGCAAATAGAGTAAATGCTATAGCTGTAAGGACCTGAAAGTTTTCCAATTCTCATTAGAGAGAAGAAAATTGTAATGCAACTCAAGCTTGCTACAGCTATACAGAAAGATAAAATGCCACATCCCGAAATGATATAAGAATTCATCACTCTTATTTGTCGATTTTCCTTATCAAAGATGTGTCATGGATTAAAAACCTTAAAGGATATAAAGACGACAGTGTGATTCATTAAGAAATTATAAAAGAAATAACCCAAACACTTCTAACAAGGCCAAAGCCTAGGAAGATACCAAGTAATGCAGCGAAGAATGTATAGATGGTTTCTACAGCATGAGAAACCAGAACTTTTAATAGCTAAAAAAAATTATAGTTTCTTAACCACACATTGAGTCATGGAGAATATGTCTTCAAGCAGCCAATCCACTCAAAGGATCAGCTTTTACACAATTCACCCTCCAAAGCATGGCAATAGACTGTTTTAAATGGCTCCAAGGGAGAAATGATAACATAGTAAGGAGAGCCTCGCCAAGTCTCTACTAGGATGAATTTTGCTTAGCCACAAAATAGGTCACCGAGAGGCTATGTCTTAAGGTGGACAATCCACTCAGATCTCAATAGATCAACTATTACACGATTTGCCTCCAAACTACAGCAAGAAACTGTTTCAGTCGAGCCTGGAGAGGGGAGTTGATAAGGTAGGTAAAGAGAGCCCTAGCCCAGTCTCTACTAGCGCAAAACAAGGGGTAACTACCTTCAAGTAGTGGGGCACACCAAATTTGTAAACCCAGCCTCATGTTTAAAGGCACGGAGCTCAAGTACTCTACTGATGAGCTAAAATCTGATTACTGAAGGTAAAATGATTATAAGCATATTTATGTATGTAGAGTTTCTAATATTAGCACAATGGAGTTCTCAGAAACAAAACTTATATCGAACAAGACTTGAAAATAAGTCTTACAATATTTATCCTACACTCTATAGCTAAAGAGAAATAGGTTCCTTCTCCACAAAAGTCTACCTTTTTCTAATAACTTACAACATATAACACAAGTAAATACCTCAAAATGACTTAGCAGTCCAGACTCATGAGCCACGGCCTGGTCAAGTAACTTCCTGATCCTAAGAAAAAGAGAGTACAACATATCTGCTGGTACTGGCTCATTTTGTGTTCCCACAGACAAACGCTCCCTAATAGTTCGGATATGAGGGCTGTGCAAGTAGGGAGATCAATGGTGAGGAAAATTTAATACATAAGCAGGTCCTTAGCTAAAGATGGGGAACCTGAACATAACTTGTGAAAACGTAAATTAGTTGATCTCAACATATTTCACACAAAAGTTAACATTACAAGGATATTTTTTGGAGCCTTTAAGAAAAATTTATAATTGCCACCATCTTGTGTATAGGATTAATATAAAAGAATTTTTAAGAAGAATTCCAAGTGCTACAATTGCTCGATTGAATCTGGGCTATGGTCTACCTACAAACAAAGAAATGCAATGGATAAAATAAATTCGCCTAGATGCAACGGAAAACAAAAAACCATACCTTGTATAGCAACCCACACGATATCCCTCTGCTCGCAAAATATTAGACAAAAATGCAGCAGTTGAGCCCTTGCCTTTGGTCCCAGCAACATGAACTGTCTGAATCAATTATTAGGCAGCCAAACCACATCTTTAGATCAAAAGGGAAATAAACCATGAGACCCAAAGAAATTACAATTTGCATTTTGGGAAACTACAAAGACAGCAAAGGCCTGATGGTAGGAAAGTATGCTTCCGTCATCATATAGATCCATACACACCATAAATTCATATACTTCGCATTAATATCCATTTTTATCTTCAAAATCATTCTTAACGGCATGTCAGCAAATTCATGCACGCCGTAACTACAAAAAAAAATGGAATTATTAAGGTAAAATAATTTTAGATCACTATGATGGTGGACGGGATTAAAAGAAATTAAAAAAGTAAATAAAGATCCAACTAGTACTCTTCTTCCAAAAAAAAGCCTAATTTGACTATTGAGACTAAAAGCTGAATAAAAGAAGTCACAATTGAGAAGCATAATCACTAGAAATTTGACAAGGAATAGGCATGCCTCATAATAATCATCCACCTCTAGGATTAAACAATTAGCCTTCGATAAGCAGTCGAATTTAAATCATGAATCTGTTTGTAAACTCTAATGACAGTGAACAACGAGGTGAACATTATGCTCTAGACACTAGTGCTAACCAATGAATGAAATGCTTTTATTACCCAAAAAAGAGATAGAGAGGGAAGCATAATCACTAATAAAGTAACCATATTCATGATATTGTGAGATAAAGATCTACTACATCAATACATAACAAGTAACAGCTGCTTAAAGATAAGTGGAAAAAAGAACCTTGTATTTTGATTGTGGATTTCCAAGGCGGTCCATCAAGCGCTTCATACGACCCAAATCAAACCCATCATCAGTTTCAGTGCCAGCATTTTCTGGTACTCCTGATCTCTCAAAATTCTTTAGTCTATCCAAGTAATCTACCACCTCTTGCGTCTCTGAGCATATAGAGGTTAAACACAAAGTTCTAATGCACCCTGCATTTGGGATCATAGCAGAAAAATCCAAATTTGTGTGCCGGGACAGTATAGTACGTCTGTAAAACGAAGTAAATGCTTTCATATTGCTATCCCCACTTACACCAAATAAGGGAAAATCTCATATCTAAGTGGTATGTTAAACGCTAATGTTGCACTTGACTGTCACGGTTTGCAACGAAAACTTCTGCTCAGGGGTGATTATGCTAGTTCTAGCCCTGAAGTTCCCTTTTTCCCGTCTAAATTAGGGGAAATTCACAGCCGATCATACTCAAGAACAAGAACCTGCCAAGCAAAAGATGATATCAATGGGTCAGGAGAAGTACAGATTGAGCAATCCTTTAAATTATGTTATCCCATTGTCATTGAAGCTCAGTTGTTCATACATACATAGACAATCTGACAATGGAGCTAGATAAACAATAACACTCCCCAATCCGATCATCGAAACTCTAAAGCAATTCCCCAAACTTTAAACTCATTGCCGATTCCATAAATTTTAAAATGGGGGTTCAAAAATCAAACTAAATAAATCGGTTACATAAACAAAAACATACATAACATAGTCCAAATTGTAAATTACATTTTTGCAATTCAATACAATCTTCTTCTAATCATCTTCATCTTCCACACTCTAGCATTTCCCCAAATCATAACCATAATGTTAAAACGATCCACAAATAACTAAATAACTTAAATAAGCATAATGTCTAATGAAAAAATGCATCATCACCAAATATTAGACGTAGTAAAAATGAATTGAATCAGGGTTAAATTAGATAGTAAACCCAGAAAAATCTAACTGCAAAACATAAACTTCACAAAAAACCCAACTTTAAGCTTAATCAAAAAAATTAATTAGATTTGAAGTTGTAGAAGAAAATCAACTTACAATTGAAGTGGATGGAGAAGAACAATCTACTAGCTGTTCTGCGACCGTATGCCGGAAAAGAGTTTCTGGTCGCCAGTTTACCGTTACCTTTGGCTGGCACGCCTATTTAGGAGTGAGAAGAAAACGAGGAAGAAAGATGATAGTACTGACGCAAAAATGGCGCTTTCATTGCTTGGATGTTTTTGCAGTTGTGTAATTCGACTTGTGTGGATAAAGAACTTGAATGGAAGGATTTATCATAATTGCGACTAGTCTTATATGCACCCTATGCTGTGAAAACATATAAAATTCTTCATATATACTACCTCCGTTTCACAGAGTTAAAATATTATTAAAAAAAGTGGATGATATGGGTGGAAGAAGAGGAGAAAGTAGATGTGACATATTAACAAAAATAGAAAAAGTAATAGATTAAAAAGAAACAGACCAAAAAGGAAAATGTATAAATTAAAAGAAATAGAGGTAGTACAATGGTTATCTTAATTTTTTTGTTTAATTAAATCAGGTAGTTAACCTCCCTCTTGTTTTTCTTTTTTTCCCTTTTCCTATTTTTTTGGTGTCCTTTTTTTTTTGTTTAATGAAAACTATATAGTTAGTTTTCATTTGATATAGTCAGTTTTTGTATAATATAGTCAGCATTTGTATGATATAATCACCTCTTATATAGTCAGTTTTTGTATGATATAGTTAATTTTTTTTATAGTCAGATTTTGTATGGTACAATTAATTTTTTTATAATATAATCATCTTTTGTGTAATAAGGTCATTATTGTGAATCCGGTCATCCAAGACGTTTTGCTTAATGGAGAGTTTGGGGGGAGAGAGGAGGGCAAAGGTGTCATCTCCGCAATATGGAGAGTTTGGTGTCAGCATAAAATACCTAAAATGTCTTTTGAAGAGTTTAGGACTTGGGAGACTATTGTCCAATTATTATAATCTGAAGCACACATTGTGTGTATATGAATCTAGTTTCTATACAGCAAACCATATAATTTCTTTTTCATTAGATCATAGAGTACTTGAATCCATAGCCATGTAATAAACGAACAAAATATATCTTTGCTTTTGAGGTTAAACAAAAATATATACCCGGCACCCAAAAATTTGCAAGTCTTAATTTAAGAAAATAAAGAAAAACAATATTAAGTCTCATATAAAATCACATTACAATAAAGTTATCGTAATCCCACCTCATTTCCCCCTCTAAAATGTTAACTTTTTTAAAATTAAAGAGATAACTTTTAAATTAAGGCTCTATTCTTTTGGACTGAATTAATGAAAATTCAGTTCAGTTCAGTTCAATTCAGACAAATTCAGTATAGTTCAGTTTAGGAAAATTCAGTTCAATTGGTTTCCTCTCACAGTTTTCATTTAGTTCAGTTCAAACAAATTTAGTTCAACTCAGTTCAGACAAATTCAATTCAACTCAGTTTAGTCCAAAAGAACAGAGCCTACTAAGGTTACACTAAACCAAAAGACACTTTCTAATCATAAAATGTCACTTTTATTGTGAGTGGCGTAGTGACCCATTTAAGATATAAAAGTTCTTTTATCTTACCAGTTACGATAAATTATTGTAAGACGGTCTGATATGGGATCTTGGAAAGAAAATAAAACACAAGTAGATTTGCATATTCGGCACATCAACGTTAAAATTTTCATAAAGGGGATTGTTAAATATCGCCCCCAAACTACTTAAAATCGCCCCAATTATTATATGCTTGGACCATTATACCCTTATTTTACTTTTTTTATTTTTACTTAATTTACTCCACCTACCATCTTCTCTCTCATCTCCCCATTTTTCATCCTTCATCAGATTCTTCACCATCCCTCTCATCCTTCTTCACAAAAACATCACCACCACCACCACAGCCACCATCACCACCATCTAAACCAAAAAAATGTCAGAAAATCTAAGGCCACGAAAGAAAATTGTACTCAAGCGTCAAACGGAGGATGCAGTTGCTAGGGCTATAGAGGCAAGACGCCGGCAAAAAGCTGTAGAGGAGGCGGCGGCAGCGGCGGAGATGGCAGCAGCAGAGGCGGAAGCATCGCAGGTAATTTTTTTTAAAAAAAAAAAATAGCCAACGTCTGGCTTGCCCGTTGCTTCCATAGAAGCAACGTTATCGTAACGTTGCTTCTATGGAAGCAACGTTTTTGGAAACGTTGCTTCCATGGAAACAACGTTAGCCAAACGTTGCTTCCATAGAAGCAACGTTACAGCCTAAACGTTGCTTCCATAGAAGCAACGTTATTAACCAAACGTTGCTTCTGTGGAAGCAGCTAATTTTTTTTTTCTTTTAAATTTCTGTTATTATTAATTTTGTTATTTAGGTTATATTTTCATATTTAAAATGTTATTATTTTATTAATTCATGAAATGTAAGTGATATTTTTTTTGAATATTTTATAAAAATAATTTATATAATATTATTTAGTATGTTTTAATTTAATTATTATTATTGTAGGTTGTAGAAAATTAGAAATAGTAAGTTTTGATTATAAATAAATAATTAATATTGTAGGTTGTAGAATGTTATATGTTTTGATTATAAATAATTATTATTATAGGTAGTAAAAAATTATGAATAATATGTTTTGATTATTAATAATTATTGTTGTATGGTTAATATATTGAATTATGAATTATTAAAAATTATTTTATTAAATAATATTGTTGTATTGAATAGCCATCCGAGTTTCGACAATTTGCCGGGAAGACACTTCCCGGGTTTCGCATACACAACGAGGATTCGGTCCGCGACATCCCACTCACGTGGTGTTTCAGCTCGGTTAGGAGGACGCGGATGAAGCCGACCGGTCCGCGACGTCGCCTTCGAGCTACACGATGAGGGGGTTGGTGGATCGTACGATGCAAGGGAGCATCAGGAGATGGATGAGGGGGATGAGGATGAGAGGGATGCATATGAGGCGGGTTCTGATGTTCTTTACGATGATGATGTTCAGGATGCAATTATGCGGGAATTTGAGAGAGATCCACTGTAGAGCCTACAGGTAGGTGATCGTTGGAATGTACGTAAGGGTAGGGGTGGGCGGTTTATACGCGGTGAGGGGGAGTTCATCGACCTGTTGAGAGTCGAAAGGGGAAGGGGAAGGATGCCGATGACCTTAGCCGGAAGGTCACGGAGTCCGGTTGCAGGAGGACCTATTGTTGGGTCTCGTTATCCCTAGTTTTGGTGGACATGTAGCTATGGAGATTTGGGAGGGGGGGATAGAATTCTCCCGAAGTGTCGACACGAGAGAGGATTTGTGCACGTTTGAGGACGTGGGCTAGGGCGTTGCCTCCACCGATACAAAGATCGTCTTCGTAGAACGTCCCCGTACCATATCCCCTTT
This sequence comes from Beta lomatogona, assembly GCA_947646795.1. Taxonomy (NCBI): domain Eukaryota; kingdom Viridiplantae; phylum Streptophyta; class Magnoliopsida; order Caryophyllales; family Amaranthaceae; genus Beta; species Beta lomatogona. The sequence continues at coordinate 232,705 of CANSNZ010000220.1, forward strand.
ACTATGTTCACGCACATTGATGCGCCCTTGATTTCAGCATTTGTCGAGCGGTGGCGCACGATACGAGTTCTTTTCACCTACCGTTTGGGGAGATGACAATCATGATGCATGATGTGTGGCATATATTGCATATTCCAGTTGAGGGGTGCACGGTGAATGACACCACTCCGAGTGTTGCTCTTAGGGGTTTGGTTGCAGACTCGATCGGTAGGACAGTTGCAGAGCTCGGGAGTCCACTTTGGGAGAATGGTGCTATTGCTGCACAAGGGGTTGCTGATATTCTATCAGATGGGGAGACACCTGCTTCATTGGAGAAACAGCTGTCATGTATTATATGGTTGATTCTAGGATGCTGTTTGTTCCCAGATAAGAGTGGATCGAGGTTGAGACCCTTTGACATTGTTGAGGCCAGGTCTCCAGATATCGTTCACACATTCTCCTGGGGGTCGGCTACACTTGCGTACTTGTATCGTCAGTTGGGTGAGGCTAGTCGTACCTCCACAGTCGGGATTAGCGGCTGTTTGACTTTACTCCAGGCATGGATTTATGAGTATTTTCCATGCTTCAGGTCGCGCGCACAGCATATTATTGGTGGGGAAGCTCCACGAGCGCAGAGTTGGACTGCGTACCCAGAGCCGAGGTCTCATGACCGTCTTTGTTCTATCAGGAGACAGTTTGACACACTGACAGCAGAGGATGTAAGTGACTATTTATGTACTATTATTAACAGTTTGTTTTTTTACTTGTATTTCATTAAATAAAATCGCTTTTTTTGTAATACAGGTGGATTGGTTGCCTTATGGTCATCATTTTGATCCGAACACTATTCGGAGAACATTATATAGGGGCACCATTCGTTATCGGGGAGTTATCGAGTCATATATGCCTGATCGATGTGTGCGGCAGTTAGGCCGTATGCAGACTGTACTTGTTCCTATTATTGCTCCAGAGTCTGCATCTAGGCCTAGCAAGGGAAAGTATTCTCGTGAAATCTTCTCTCGTCCATTGTGAATCGGGCCGGTTCTCGTTCCCGACGTGTAATTATATTAATATAATATTAATATTATGTTTATTATTATTGTTAGTATATTAATATATTATTAATATTATGTTTATTATTATTGTTAGTATATTACAATTGTTATTTTGTTTACAAACAGGTAATTGTGTAAACATTGAGATGTTTGAGAAGGGTTCTGCACCGGCCACTTGCGCCACTGACTACTTGTCTTGGTATCAGCGACATTCACATCCATATTTGTCCAACATTGCCAACTGTTAGTCCAACATTGCACAAACTTCTCTTTGTGCACAAGCCAAGTCCCGTGGATGTAGGTAGGAAAATCAATGGATGTGGTATTCCCAACTGTACCCCACTCCTCCATCATGTTGGCTACATTTATTTCATATTCAGCCTCGGTTTTGGATTTCATTACCCTAGCCCAACTTCCTCGTCCGAAGCTAATTCCGATCTTTCTTTTCCCACCACACTTCCTTGTTACCCAGGCCTCCACATCATGATTGATATGCCAGGTGCAAAGTAGATGTGCAGATGTGGGAAAAATCTCCGAGATATATTTGCACAAAGCCAAATCTCGATCAGTGACAATGGCATTCGGAGCCACACTACCAATGAGGTTCTTTAGTCTGTCCAACATCCAGCGATAACTCTGAGCATCCTCATGTTGCAACAATGCCCATGCAACAAGAAAATTCTTGTTGGTTGGTGTCACCCCAACAATCTCCACCAAAGGATACAAGTACCTATTTGTCTTGTACGTTGCATCAATGTGAATCACGTGCGGATATGTACGCACTAAATTCACGGACGTCGGGTGTGCAATGAATGTATGTGTCACCCTACCCATCTCGTCCGACTGAATCCAAAAAAGATACTTGCTTTCAACGGCTGTTGAAGAAACCGTTGGGCTGCATTTCGCCTTCCGATCTCTCCCGTCTCAATATATCTCGCAATTGTATATGTGCCTCATGTTAGGCTTCAAAGACGGAAATGCACCTTCAATGGCTTTCATAATGTTTCGTGGTTTCACATGGGATGAAGTTAGTTCTCCAACTAACTTCTTGGCGGCGGGACTGAGACCAGAGATTTGTCGATGGCCCTTTGGGTATAACATCATTGGGTGATTATGAAACCCATGTTCAACCCTAGTCTCGACCACCCAACACGCGTAGTCGTTTTTTGGGACTAGGAACAACCGAAACTCACAGCCACATGCTTTTCTCTTTGTTTTTCTTCTAATTGCCGAACTGAAATCACGAGGTTCCTTCTTCTTGCCACGATCACAATCCAAAAGTTGATACTTCTTTTTGTGACTAGTGATCGTCAAGAAAAAACCCAAGCTCAACGGCAATGTATCTACACCACTCGGCAAGAAAGATCACGCGTTTCAAATTTCTGGACTATTATCGAAATACGGGTTATAATTAATCCGATCACCAACAGGCTCTTGAAAAAACAAATCATCTTTTATTACACGAAAATATCACAATATTCACAAATACTAGTTTAATCTTATTTTAATTTTTTAAAAACGATTTGATTTGTAAAAAGTTAAATAACAGAAGGAGATAAACATATAGGGTTCCAACGTTTGGCGAACGTTGGATCTTTGGAACCAACGCCCGGCCAGGACGTTGATTCCTTGGATCCAACGTTTGGCCGAACGTTGGATCTTTGGAACCAACGCCTGGCCGGGACGATGGTTCCATGGATCCAACGTTCGCCAAACGTTGGATCCAAGGAATCAACGCCCTGGCGACGTTGGTTCCAAAGATCCAACGTTCTGGCCAAACGTTGGCGATGTTTACAGACGTAAAAAAAAAAAACATTTACCTCTTTGTCTGAAGAAGACATCCTTGCCGGCGATGATAGCATTGGGTTGCTGGCGATGATGGCGTTGGGTGATGAGTTGCGATTGATTGTTGGTGATTTTAGAGAGAATTGTATATTGGTAAAATTCAGATTTCAAATGAAGGATAAATTTCAATGCTCAAGTAAAGTAAAATGGTAAAAAAGAGTTAAGGGCATAATGGTACATTCACAAGGTTGTTGGGGCGATTTTAAGTACTTTAGGGGCGACGAATAGAAGTTCAGTTTCATAAAACCCCAAACCCAAGAAGATTCTAAAGCGAACTCTTCTTAGTTAAGGAATCACTCTCGCTCCTTTGTTTAGGCGTCAGCCGTGCTGGGAAGCTGCAATATCTTTGTGAGTTTTTATTTATTTATTAAAAGATTCTGTCTTTTTATAAATACCCTTTATAGGTTTTCGAATATTTTTCAAGTTTGATGATTTGATGAGTTTCAACTATCAATTCAGTTGCATTTGTGAATACTATTGATTTTCTAGGTATTAATTGTGATTTTTATGGATGTTTTAGGTATTTTCTGGGTTCAATTGTGTGGTGTTTATGCTGTATGGGTGGAATTTAGAATTGAATTATAGTGAATTTTTCTGGGTTTTGATTAATTATGGATTTAAACGAAGTACCCAGTGATCACAATGTAAATAGAGTGAAAATTGAGGAGGAAAAAGTGGTGAATTTTAATGGTGTAGTAAATAAAGAGTTGCAAGACTCTAGAATCAAGCATGCTGGGGTAGAAGAGGAGGTTTTCGCGGTTGAATTAGAAATTCAGAATAAAGCCGCGAATTTGGAAGCAATTGAGGGTAAAATTAGGGTTTTGGGAGGTGAGAAACTGAGAGTTGAAGAGGAAATCAAAGTTTTGAGGAAGAAGAAGGCCGCACTTGAAAAGGCGGTAGTGGATGAGATGATGGATGGTGAGTTTTCCTTTGAAGAGTGGAAGATGGAGAGTGAGGAAGCTTTTAATGTTGATGAATTGATGGTTGAGAATAAAGATTTGGAATGTGAGAAGAAGAATGCCGCTGTCCAGGAAATGGAAGATTGGAAGCGGAAATGCAAGGAGTTGGAGTCACGTGTGCTTGAATTGGAGGAAAGGTTGAAGTGTGAGAGGAAAGATGGCAGCTCGATTGGAATACAGGGAGCTACTTCCATGAATTGTGATGATTTTCGTGGTCCAAGATGTTTTGGTTCTCCATCTCATTCACCGGGTGCAATACATGTAGTAATGCCTATGGAAGGTAATGAATGAATATGTTACATTAAGGATTTGACTAGTTTTTGCTTCTGCATTACTATTTGTTTGCTACACTGCTTATATTTTGATTGTCTTTGAATATACTCCTTCCTTTTCTTTTAATCTTCCTGGTGGGAATGTTAATGGTCTCTAGTGCACGTCTTTGACCATTTATATATGAGTGAAAATTTTAAAAAGTTTGGGTACTTTGAAAATGCACTTTAAAATGAATTTAAGAAGATCTCATAGGATAAGTTCTTGCTTATATATTGGTGGGATTTAATTTAAAGGCAAACAAGCTGAATAAAATGGGATTTCTTAAGCTAGTTCCGTTAAAGTGTGGATGTTTATATGTCCAAAGTGTCGAAAATGTATTGAGTTGTATGGTGAAGTTTAGAAGTATTGTATTGATGATGAATTTGGTTGACATTTGACATGTAAAATAAGCAAATTTCTTGCGAGGTTGACAGTATTTTGTTTGGTTTATGTCTGCTAGTGTCCATACCTGTAGGCTGTATGGCTGTGCAGCTGCATACAGCATATGTATAGTCAGTCGTTGGGGTACTGCCACTTTACAAATGTTCTCTTTCTGTCGTTTGAGATTCAGTGTTTTAACCTTTAGTTGAAAACTGGTATTGTATTTTGATAAGCTTATCTTGTTTTCACTACAATAGCTAAACCACAATTTTTTTCTCATTTATGAGAGCAAGTATAATAATTGTCCTTTCTGATAATTTTGTTGGTTTTACTAATTACCTTGTGTAGACACACCACCAGACAAGCAATCAGTACTTACGGAGGATATTCCAACTAACAAAGGGCATGTCAAGAGACAACTTGTTTATGAAATTGAGAAAACTTGCAATGAGAAGATCGCTCCACTGACTCAGGCTGGACCAAGGCCTTCCTATTTTGCTGTTATTGATATAAATGACAGTGACAATGAGTGTGATGCCCAGGCTAGACACAGGCCTAATTCACTGAGTGAGGGAATGCCCTGTATGATGTCGGAATATGGTATTCACATAACAGATGGAATCATGGATGGGGTTCACTATGGGGAAGAACAGAGTTGTGAAAGGGGAAGTGCCCCTTCTATCATGACCCCAAAGACTAAGAGAAAGCGAGACCTTATGGTGTTTATGAGTGATGATGAGTGTGAGGATCACGATTGTACGCCCAGTAGACGAGCTCTCAAATTAGAGAAGAGTGACGATGAGGGTGAAGAAGTAGATATCACCCCAACAAGGCGAGTTCCAAACAGGGTTACTAGTGATAGTGAGAATGATGATGATGATAATATTCCGATTAGTCAACTCAAGAGGAATGGTGCTCGAGGTTCTAATCAACCTGCTGCTGCTCTGAATTCAACTCGTCCAAGGAGACGTCTGGTTAAGTATGGACAAGGTGAACAAGGAGATCCTGATACCCGGACAACTGGAAATGTTGCAGACATTGATGAGGCATCGGAAGATGAGTCAGAAAGTAGTGTTAAGAGTTTAAGTAGTTTCATCGTCGATGACTCTGATGAGGATGTGGAAGATGATGATATGTCGAAAGAAGATGGTGGAGATGATTCTTATGATCCCGAAGACGTGTCGGATAGTAATCTTGATTTTGAAGAGATAATCTCTAGACTTCAGAGTAGAAGACATCCTGACTCTAAATGGGTTCTGGAAGCTGATATGCTCTCTGATTTTGGTAAAAATCCCGAATTGTGCATGAGGGCTGTATGTGCTCTTTATCGCCAGCAAACAAATGAGGAAAAGGCATGCAAAGCAAGCCTCATCCCTAATGGACGAGGCTTTAGCAAATTTGATGCAACGAGGTAAATTTTACTATTGATCTTTGTCTTCACCTACCAATTTAAAGGGTTAGGACTTAGGAACTATGTCTTGAATCCTGATTGTTTGTTTGAAAGGTCGCTGTAGGGGGTCTGTTTGTTATGGGGTTTTCTTTTCCAGTTTATAGTTTTTTTTTGTTTTTTTGAAAACTAAATCTGTTCAATGGAAACTAGAATTCAGTTTTAGCATACTATGACTATTCTTAAGCTCATTATACAAACTATATCATATGAATTTTAAAATCTTTAAATTAAAGTTCAGATATTGGCAGTGGTATTGAACGGCAGTTTTTCTGAAGATTTTGTATGTAGTTTATGTTCGTTAAATTGCTTTTTTTTGTCCATCACTTTGGTGTTTATCAAGAGCTCATTGTATTGATTGAGCTGTTAATTCATGTGCTAGGGGATCGCTCCTAGGAGACTTTCTTACTGACGGAGATCCAAATGGCGATTTGGTGAAAACTGTAGAGGAGTTGCAAGAGCATCATCCTTATGGAGTTGAAGAATGCCGCAAATTAGCAACACACTATTCTAAGCAACTGTTCAACATCTATGAAAATGGAGAAGATCCTTTCTTCCCGTAATCCCTTCCACTTCAAGTATGGGCATTTCTCCTATGGTTTCCAGTGCTTCGGGTAATTCTAATATTCTATAGGTTTATGTGTATAAGCGATCTTAGAGATCGTGGATTGTGTACTCTTGATCCTAGCCAAACTGACCTAATATTTTGTGGCTTTTGATCCTTGCCAAGCTGATCCTGTGTAAATCAGGAGATTTAAAATTAGATTTTAAGTGAAATGTGACCCTGTTTATGTTTATAAGTAGGACTAGGAGTAGTTTCATTTCCAGGGTAATCCTGTGTAAATCATGAGATTTAACAGTAGTACAATTCTGTGTATATTTTGGATGATGAAAAATCCTCCGTACTATCTATCTATTACTATACATAGGTTTTTTACGCACTCGATCGATCTTGTTAATCTATGAGTACACCTGAATGTCAAAACTGTTTGGTGGTGAACAAGGCTGTGAAAGGACAGTAGTGAGCGTATCGATGTCTTTTCGTAACCTTGCTTAGCGCCTAACGGTTTGCTGTTGCTCTGAAATTGAGGGCTGGCTGTTCCTCTCAAATTCAGAGCTATTTTCAGTGACATTTCGAAATATTTTCGAAACTTAAGGAGTCCCTGTTTTTTAGTATTTTTGTAAAATCAACCCTATTGAATGATGTATGAGATGTTTTTGGTTTGATCAATGCATTTTTTTTAAAGAAGTCCCAAAGGATACTATAATTCATTAATTAAAGTCATACGACATCTACAATTGACAATTAACGATATTGAAAACAGATTGAATAAAATAAAACAAGAATTAACTGGTGAAGGTTTGAGAATCCAAATACATAGATATAGCAATTCAGCATATTCTCGTTTTGTTGTCTCATACAACTTTTTGAGTGGATTCGTCGTCGCTTCATATTTTTGTGGGGAAGAAAATTCTTGTGTTGATTTTGTAATCCGAATCCGATCAATAAACATCAATCGTAGCCCCGCATAACTGGATACCCTATTAAACGCAAATAAAACCTTGTCTTTCGAAGGAGTTCGAAAAACCCTGTCTTTCGAATGAGATCGGAAAAACCTTGTTTTTCAAAGGAGAATAACCCTTTCTTTCGAGGGAGACATTATTATAACCTAAGAAACAAAAAAAAAAACTTAAAAGAAATAAACAAAGATTTGGGGCTTTCCACTGGTAAGATCCGCTGGAAGCCCTTTTAAAATTGACAATGGAGGCTAGGGTTTAGGAGAGAAGAGAGAAAATATGTGGTGGTAGTCGCATAGATTTTTAGAATTAAGTTCTATTATTCAATAATGTGATAAAAAACGATCAATGCATTATTCTAAACAAAGGACAATATATTAAAAGAACACATTAGGAATATTTAAAACCACTAACATTTAACTTCCATTTGCCTTTTCTCAAACCTGAACATTACTCGTGGAATTTAAACCACTTATTCAACAACTAAACAAAACCAGCCTAATTTCATTACTTACTACCCCGAACTTGGCCTCGATCCGGATGTAACCCGAAGGGTGAACCGGGTGCAAACACCAAAAAAAAAAAAAAAAAACAACTAAACAAAACCAGCCTAATTTCATTACTTACTAAGACTCTTTTCAATTCATTCATCAGTTCCCAGTTTGCTGATCTTCCTCATAGTCACAGTAACCTTGAAGGATATCCCCTTCCTCAGAAGTGAACCCAAGAGTAGTCAACATGTTAGGCCAACAATGGTGCTCAATGACTCGAATAGCACGACAACATCCCGGTCCAAGGTAAGTCTCACCATCATAGAAGAACTGGATCACTTCGCCAGTGCACGATTGTAGCTCGAACATCGAGGCCCAGCAGTTGACAGATGAAGATGATCCCGGTTCATCGTTGAGCTTCTGCAGCCTTTCGAACATCGAGTGGACATTCGATGTCGTGATGGTAGTAGTGTTTGGTGGTGGGATTGGCCTTGAAGATGTTGTGGTTATGTTGGTTGAGCATGTTAGAATGAGTACTAAGAGAAGATTGAACTTGGACGTGACCATGTAAGAAGCCATAATGTATGATAAGATTAGGTTATATAATGTAGGATAAGTGAGCAAGTATGCGTGTGTGTGTGTATATATATAGGGAGGATGAGGGAGGCTAAGTGTTACACATTAAGTGCGTTTATAATGAGGGAGTTCAAGAGAGTGTAATATAAGTGTTACACATAATGTGTGTTTATAATGAGGGAGTTCAAGAGAGTGTAATATAAGTGTTACACATTAAGTGTGTTTATAATGAGGGAGTTGAAGAGAGTGTAATATAACTTCAGTATTGACTAAGATGGATATGGAGAGACTAATGGGAGGTTTTTTTGGTTTGTCTTCCTGACTAAAGAAGATAATATAATTGATGATCTCTTCTATAATGAACTTAATTATACTAGAGAGTTGTCATGTTTCACCAATTATTGCAACATTGTTACACATTTTATCATAAGTTCATAACATATTCCATAACGCTTGATTGCATCCAAATAAAATCTAGTAAGAACATCATTCAGAACTTATTTGTGACTAATTCTGAGTTAGCTCCAGCTCTTTTCAAAAGCAAGTGGACTCAAACATGCATGACATGTTTTGGGCGAGCGAGAAACTATAGCTCGCTGATGGTTATTGGCCAAATTGACCACTATCTATGGCAAAAAGGTAACCTAATTGAAAAAGTAATTTTCAAATAACAAAGTTACTAAATGTAAAAAGACTTGTACATGAGCAAACATATCTAGTTTTAGTACTAGTGTCCTAAGTCCAATTTGCTTTATTCTAGATAACCTTGTCTTTGTTTTCTAGAAAAGTGTCACTGTTTTGGTGCTTGTATCTCAGATAAATGAATTAATGTACGCGTGACACGCAACCTGATACCATGCAATAAATAACTACGAATTAATGAGTGTCCTTTAAAACCAAACTTGTTTCATATTGGTTTTTTGGTCACGAATATTGTATAGGAGACGTATTTTCGTTGTGTAAAATTACTACATTAAGCTTCTTCCTATGTTTCTATTATAAAATTGCTTTAAATTATTTTATTCAGTGTTAGTGGACAGAAGGATCACTAACTGTTAGTGGTTTACCAATTCTCGTTTAGGGCATCATATCAATCAATTATTCTAGTAATATAATCGTATTAGTAGACTTGTACGATACACAGGGTGAAAAGATTAAATTCCCATGTATACCTCAATTTTCTACGGTATTTTTATTCAGAACTTTATATACTTTCGCACGCATTGCGTACATATAAGGCTAGTAATATTGTAATATAACTATTGTATTTGAAAGAAAATAAAATCAATCTTAACTTAATCTATACTAATGTATTAAAAGGCACGTGACTTTTGAAATAAAAAGTTGGAGCTTATCCATCAATACACTGAATAATGTTTCAAATAAAATATGATAAAGTCTTATAATTATATTTAAACTAAAAAGACTTAAAAAGTTACTTGTCAGACGACTAGATAGGGGTAATTTTTTGCTCTGACTAGGTCACTTACTTGTGCTCATCATTTTGAAGTGACCCATCTTGAGTTGCAAAATGACCCATTTTGACTTCAAATTGATCCATTTTAACGTAAAGTGAATGGTGTGATAATAAATTTATTATACACCCGGTGCACATAATACTAATTGTTTCAAGTTTATATGTCACCTACCAATATATTTTTTTTGATAGGAAAAATGCATTACCAATAATATTGATACAAGTATTTTGTACTTGATTATGACTCTTTTTACTTAATAATTAAGATATCTAGGTATGAGAGAATGAAACTATTGGCTTTAGCCTTCAAGGATTATTGTTTGTTATTTTCTGTTTCTAGTTTTGACGAGTTTTCTTTGAAAACAAAAATTAAGGAAACCAAATAATATATATTTTATATAGATTTTTTTATCAGAAAATATCTTATAAAATACGTTTTCTAAGCTGAATGTAGAGATAATACATTGTGAAATATTAGTTGGATGCTCCTAAGTCCATGATTTAGTCCTTGAACTATATACTTTCCATAAGATTATATATCTATACAAATATATTAAAAGGCGTTCTGAAGTAAGTCTACACGCCACGTGGCACTGTCCCTTTAGTTGTTTCGTTCCATGTCATGGACATACATTAAAATATTGGAAACATGTTTCATACAAGATTCGACCACGTGACCTCAAGTTAATATAATAAAGTTATAACCAATGAACTATGCAACATTAGATGCTTTCTTTTGACATGAAAATATTAATAACCCGGAGCATCGCCCGGGCCTAATAACTAGTTACTCTTCAAAGCATTGTTTATGCACCAGGTGTACAGTGCTCACTGTGCATCCGAAAGAACATGTCGTTCATTGAAAAAAATATGAACTTTTTAAGCAAATTTTCTAGGTAAAAAGAACATGCAATTCAAAATCAAAGAACATTTTTAATCTTCATTCATCAAAGAACATAGATTATAATGAAAAGAACATACAATTTTAAATAAAAGATCATATTTTTCAAATTTACATTTGAAAAAAATATCACCAATAAATTTGAAATTAAATGCTAATGTCATGTGCTAATTAAACTAACAACATATTCTTATTATATCAACCTTTTAAATTAAAAACAAACCTATTCTAAATTGTATAAATTATTTTCTTGTTAAATACCCTTGTACTGGGAGGTAAATACATTCATGTTCTTTTTCGTACAACATCATGTTCAAAAGAACATATGTCAATTAAGTTAAAATAACATACCGTTTAAACTCAAAGAACATAGTGCACGATGAGCATTGTGCACTTAGGTGCACCTTCTAAATTGCGATTACTCTTGACGATGACGATGAGAAACACATCTCATTTGAGCCATTTGCACACCATCATAAAGGATGACAGGCTTGACAACTTCAACGATTATCGAGATAAACAAGCCTGTTTTATAGGCTTTAGCACATAGATCTGTTCCCAATTGATCTATGAGAATGATACTAGCAGTCGTCAACAGTTTGGCAGCGGAACCATCAAAAATAAGTTTGATTGTATCTAACGATCGATGGCTAATGCCAATGAGCTCTTAATTTGTTTGTTCAGCATGGGCTAGCTAGTAGTGGGAGAAAAGGGGTTGGAATGTTCTATTTTCATCCACCTCATTCGCTGCTTTGCCTTTCCATTTAATGTTGAATAGCTCTAAGAATAACCCTAGAGGTTTTGAATGTATCTATCAGGAAACTAATGGATAATACCAATGAATGTCAATAACTTACCTGTTCTGCAAGGGCTAGTATTGGGAGAAAAGGGGTTAAGATTTTCTTTTTTGGTCCACCTCATTTGCTCTTTCTTATATAGGGTATTGATATCTAACTAAGTGACTGTTTATGCCGATTTCGTACTAAGTACTTAAAAGGTTTTGAGGAGCCAACAACAAGAACAATATACAAATTCTATAAGAAATAAACAAAGAGCAGTAAAGATGCAAATAAAAGAATTAAGAACACAAACAAATGGTGACGCGGAAAACCCAGAGGAAGGGAAAAACCGCGGGTGATTCTTGTGACCACCAATCCACTATGTCAATGTCGCCGTCAATACAAGTTGATCGTACAAGAGTAGCTATGGAGTTTACTTAGAATATTGATAGTGAGAGAAGGAGAGCTAATATATCTATCTACGAAGCTTGATTATAGGATTACCCTTTCTCTTTAGCTGCTTCTGGTTTCGTAGGGCACCACAACCATGTTGCGGAATGGCAGGAAGATCAATATATTCCATTAAACGCGTTGTCTTCCTTGCTTTATTGCATTGTGCATAATCATCATGCAATCTCTTCTTTGTCATCTCCAACTTTTTGTCGTATGATAAGAAGTCTAGACAAGCTTTATTATTGCATTGCTTATAATCATTCTGCTGCAATCTCTTCTTTGTCATCTCCAACTTTTTGTCGTGTGATAAGGAGTCTAAACAAGACTTATTGCATTGCTCATAATCATCCTGCAATCTCTTCTTTGTCATCTCCAACTTTTTGTGGTATGATAAGGAGTCTAGACAAGCTTTTTGCGTTGATATAGATGGTTTTAGCACTTCAATCAGAAGCTTCAATTCCTTGCCTTTTCCATGGTGAATGTGATGATGTTGGATCGTCGGCGGCGGCGGCGGTGGCAGCAACTCTTCAAGAAAGTCGCTCTTATTAAACATAGGATCAGTAGTTAGATTCGGAACAATCTCGTTTACATCCTCGTTCAATCCAAAATTCATGCCCCATAAAGATGTAGTTTCTTCCATGTTGCAAATATCAACTAAATAGAATCAAAAAAATGGAATAAGAAGTAATATTGAACTAGATGAAAGCAACGCATGCATGAACAATATAAAAAGAAGAAGGATACATAAAAACTTTATATATACGTGATATCGCACCAATGTTTAGTTAATTGAAACCAAATCAGTAACATAAAGTATGACAAAAGCTTCATCATCTAAGGTTATTGACTAAGTTATACATGAGTATATAAACATTAATCTAATTCTTGCAAAAACAGAAATTATCTATGATAATTAAGAGAGACAACTTTGCACTTTTCTTTAACATAGTGTACATGATTAAGAAAATAAAAATCACAAGGAAAGTTTTTAACTCCAATAGAGAATCAGATTATTGTCGACCAAGTAATGAAAAACTGAATTAACTCAAATCAACGTGAATATGTAGCAAAGAATTGTCATCAAAACTCAATAAAAGTATAATAAGTTGACACAAACATATTAGAAAGAAAGATAATGAAAGTCCTAAAACTTCCTCATCTAAGGTTATTATTGACTAAGAATACATGAGTATATAAACATTAATCTAATTCTTGCAAAAACTGAAATTATCTATGATAAGAGAACAACTTTGCAATTTTCTTTAACATAGCAGTGTACATGATTAAGAAAATAAAAATCACAAGGAATGTTTTGAACTCCAATAAAGAAGCAGATTATATATGATCGATCAAGTAATGAAAAACTGAACTAACTCAAATCAACGTGCTTATGTATGTAGCAAAGAAATATCATCAAAACTCAGAAACTAACATAGAATAAGTTGACACAAACATATTACAAAGAAAAAGATACTGAAAATCCTAAAACTAACAAAAAGAACACAAAAATATAACAAACGAAGATCATGAAAACTAAGAAACAAAACTTGCTTATTATTGATAATTAAGCTAAGGAAATTCAAGATTCATACCTTCACCACGGGAAAAACTGAACAGCTAAGCTAGTTTTACGACAGCGTCGGCCTTAATGGCGTGAAGCTAAGCAAATCAGTTGGTGTTGTAGCTAGAATGGAACTATGGATGAACTATTAGGAGGTGGTAAATGTATCGTGGCAGTGATAGATGTTCGTAGTTCGTAGGGTATGTATATATACATATGTAAGCTCGACTTGGTGCACAAGACAATATGCTATCCTAAATTCTGATATAACTAGGAGTCTAGGAAATACTAATTTAAGTATGATTAGGACACTCAAATATATTCACTGGATTTCTTAATGCGAATAGGAAATCACAGTAAACTAACAAAAGGCGATAGATTAAGTTATTTACATTACATTTAAGATAGAATTATAGTAGACGGTTAATTTGATAAGATTACAGTTATTTACATGGAAATATTTATCAGCTAAATTCATTTTATATATATACACTAATAATTTTAGTGATATATACAAAAACTATAATATTGACTTGTGTGTCAAAAGTTATAATCATTCCCTTGTCGTGAATATATCTAGTGGTTTAATCTATTGAAATCAAGTGCTATTTTTAACTATTTCTAAAGCTTATTTTTTTCTTCTTTTATAGGAAAATTTGTCAAATTTTACCTTCTAAATAATATTTTTATGAGAAACAACCTTTTAAAAAAACTGGGACCAACCTCTCTTATTTTTAATTATTTATTATTTTTCGGGTCAGGTTGGTTCAGCAGATTTCTTCTCAAAACAGCATGGCCTAAGTATTCTTATTTTTTGGTGCATTATTCTTAGGAGCGCTTAAGAACATTCTCAAAGTACGTATGGTATTTATTATTCTCAAAATATCTTGGATTATACAAAAAGTATATACATACTGTGGTTTTTTTTAGTTTTTCCAATGTAAGTTATAAAAAGAATTAGTATATACTCTTCTCTTAAGAGATAATTGTAATACATTGCCACGCAAGGTAACAAGGAAAAAAAATTAATCCATATCAAAATGAATATCCATGTCTTGCATCGTGCTGCAATAGTATGACCAAATCTAGAAGTTCGTCGACGATTTGATTAGCCTCTTTGTAGACTTGAGTGAATTAGACTGAGAGTATGCTTGTTCGAGTCATGGCATGGATTGGGAATAGACTCACATAGTAGAGAAGTGAAATGGTAATGAATTTTGTTTTATTGGGTAGTAGGTTCAAGCTTTGAAATAGTAAGAGAAACACAACTATTACTACCAACAAACGGATTTTGTTAGTTGAGGGGAAAGGGAAGGTAACAAACGAATTTTGTTAGTTGTTGTGAAAATGTGTACCTTTTGCTGAATATTGGGAGTTGACCAAAATCTCCAGCATTGACTTGGTCACATGACTTGCATGGAGCTTGACTCCCTAAATTTGACTCCCTTTTGAAGATTTTACCCAAATTTCCCCAAAAACCCCTGATTCTCTCTTTGTTCCTCCTTAACTCTCCATGGAGTTTGGAGGTGCAAGGAAGGTGAATCCGTGGCGGCATACGCCATTGTTGACTTAGGTTGAGTTGAATTTATGACATAGGATATGAATGGAGAGGTTGGAGACTGCGATGGAGTTGCTAAAGAGGTTGAATCCATCAGCTTGGAGAGCGAAAATGGCGGATTCGTGGTTAGGAGATAAGATTTGATATGGAAGTAGAGATGAGGAGAGAGAAAGTGAGGTAGAAGATGAGAGGATGGTTGGAGTTGTGTTTATCCGCTATCGAAGAAGGGTTGAAATATGGTCAAGGTGGAATTTGTAAATAGCGCAAATGTCAAAGTGGATTAAGTAAAAACAATGGAGAAAATATAATTAATTAAGTAGTTGAAGATTAAATTAATTCCCAAACTAAGTTGCTCAAAGTATATCCTTCATGTTCCAACCTACATCAATATATAAAAGACAAAAGTCTACCCAAGTGCAAAACGAAGAGACCCTAGAAAGCATATAGCCCAACTACTGCAAATCATCGAAGGCAAGAACTCGGAATTTTTAACAAAAGATGATCATCAAATAATGATGGTTAACTTTCATATTAAACATCAAAATAAAACCATATATCAGTTCAAAGCCAAACTTCATATATACATTGCAAACATTAAACATAATGTATATTACCTTGATTAAACCCAATCCTAATTTATTCAATACATATGAAGAAAACTGATGAACAAATTAAACTCATTCTAGAGTAACAACTTTATAATAAACCTACTTAACAAGATAATACTTTTATATAACATATATGAAAGTATGAATACCATAAACTACTTAATTAACCATTGTGAGACCTAATTCTCATAGCGAGCTGCATATCCTTGGGCATGATAGTAACACGCTTAGCATGAAGAGCACAAAGATTAGTGTCTTCAAATACACCAACTAAGTAAGCTTCAGATGCTTCTTGTAGGGCAAAAACAGCATGGCTTTGAAAACGCAAATCAGTCTTGTAATTCTGAGCGAGTTCGCGAACTAGCCTTTGAAAGGGGAGTTTCTTGATCAATAACTCGGTTGTTTTCTGATACTTACGTATCTCACGTAGCGCCACCGTGCCAGGCCTATACCTATGAGGCTTCTTTACGCCGCCGGTGGTTGGGACTGACTTACGCCCCGCGAAGCAGCTCACGCAGGCTCGTAGTTGCTTCCTAGGGGCCTTCCCTCCTGAAGACTTGCGCGCAGTTTGCTTGGTGCGAGCCATATCATATGAAGAAAAGAAAGTTGGAGTATATTTTGTGAAGAGAATTGTGACAACTTTAAGGCCTATTTATAGTTTTAACATTTGATAAGAAACCGATTAGAACTAGGATTTTGTTAATTAGAAACTACCAAGTAATAATTTGTGCAATCTGAGCCACGTACTCTGATTTGTCATCAAGGGATTATGTAGCTCCACCTCATCGATCTGAAAGAAATATAATTCACAAATCAAAGCTCTTATTTCCTTCCAAATTCACCTCTTCATAAATTAGGTAATAACTCGTTTAAATGACTGGATCGACGAACGACATAAATTAACTCTTGCGTAGATTACACCATATATGGAATCTTTCCTGAATTAAAAAGGCTTGTTCTCTTCAATTTATTTATTTATTAATTTATATTATTATTATTTTGAAACTTTTTAAATTATTTGAACTTTTCTTATTTTATTAAATTTTACGAACTTTTTTATTTTTTTTCCAAAGTTTTCTTATTTTTATTAAAAACGGAGGATGAATACTTATATTTAATTAAGCGCCCCACAAGACCTAAACTAGAAACTAAAATCGTACCGTGCAATTAATCTACTGATATTGAAACATGTTGGGGTTATTTGTGTTGTACTAGCTTATGTTGAATAACTCATGGGCTTATCTTAGTGGTATATCAGCGTTTTTTTCTCAATTTAGTTATTCATCAGTGTTACAAAAAATTCCGATTCGAACAGACGTTTATAATTATTTTTAATTCTTTAATATGTTTTTCTTAAATTAATATTTCATTGGTTATAATATTAAAAGAAGGAAATATAAATTAGAAGAAAGCTTGTGCTCAAATAAAGTGGAAGAATTTGTGTATCAGGTTATTCAATCGTTGAATTTTTATAAAGTGGAATAGTTTAATTTATATAATAAAGATTACCGAACAAGAATAATAATCAACATTTAGGTTTTAAAATATTATCAGTACAATTATTAATATGAAATTTAAGTATTTATTTTTTCTTCTGATTATTTCAATTAAGCTATATTGTCAATTTAATTTTTTATCATAGTTTTCACACATATGTAGGAAGAGGAATTCATTCTCCTTAATTTAATATATAATTGAAATTTCAAATTCAATTCCATTGTTAACTTGTTAAATATATATGGCAAATAGGAAGAAGAAAAGATTATTTAATATATATGGGAATATAAATTCATTAACGGTAATGTCAAAAATTTTATAAATATTATTAAGCTAAAAAAACTAGAATGGATCAGTTAGTGTGCATCGGGTTGGTAGTTGATATTAACTCCATATAATGAGTTTAATTAATATATAATGAATTTATATACAATATAGTGGATTTTATTAACAGAAAACATATAATGCAATTATATGCAATATAGTGGAGAATTTAATTTTTAATGTTTTAACATGTAGGAAGAGTAGGTTGTATAGTATATATCATGACAAGTGCTTTAACATATTGAAAAATGTAGTTTTTGCATGATATAGTGAGTGTTTGAATGATATAGTGAGTTTGTGCATGATATTATGAGTGTGTGAATGATATAGCAGACTATTCAGAAATGATGTAGTTTCTGCATTATATAGTATGTTTCTGAATTTTATAGTGGGTTTCTGAAAGATATAGTGGATTGTTTTTAAATGATGTAATTTCTGCATGATATAGTTTGTTTCTGAATGATATAGTGAGTTTCTATATGAGATAGTGGGTTTCTGCATGATATAGGGGGTTTCTGAATAATACAGTGGATTATTTAGAAATGATAGGTGATTTTGGCCTGTTGCACAGTAATGTTAACGTGAACCAGGTCCACGCAAGTGAGATTGTTATTAAGCCTTGTACAATATCCTTTGATATATAGCTAAACCCATATGTTTATTAGGTTGTATATATTCTCTTCCAGTTTAGTAAATTAGTTTTTTATGCATGCTATGCATGCAGCAACATTTTGGGCATAACTATTCCTCAGTATTAAAACAAATTAAAAATGAAAGTTCTTAGTCTAGGCTTTATACTTTAAACATGTTATAGTTTAGTCGTAAAATATTAGGCTGGAGTACCGAGTACATAAATATTATATTGCAAAATTTAGTATACAGACAAAAGGCAGCATTCGTATTTATGTTAATACAATAAGCGTGTATATATATATCGGTAGTAGTGTCATATCTTGAGTTACTTCCGACATGTGATTAACAATTTTCAAATTAATAACTCCATCTAAAAAAACTAATAACCATATAATGTTTCATAAATCTTAAAAAGAAATGCATCTTTTTCTCTTAGTACACCTTTAGTAACCAAATAATGTTTCATATAAGTTTAGAAAGAGATTCACTCATTACCTTTTTTTTTTGTACAGTGATTTCATTCTTTAACTTTTCTCCACCCCTTTTTTTTCCTTAAGTGCACAAATTTTCAAGCTTCGATTTTTTAGAAACATTCAAGCTTCAATTTTTAGTTTCTTACTCTCTCTTTTTTTTGCTAATTTTCCTCGATTATAGAAACTGGGTAGTCCACAAATATTTGAAATTTGACGTTATTGAGTTATGTGCTTGCTTCCAAAGCTTCCATAATTTTTTGTTTCACAGAAAATTTAGCTTTGACTTTTATTTCTCTTTTTTTTTTCGGGTTTGAATATGAGTTGTCTCTATGATGAGAATGCCGTGTATTTTTGTTATTGTCTGTGGTATTAATTTTTGGTAAATGAATTTTTTGGTTGACTGAATGTGAATTTAATTTGATTGAATCTTTTTTATTGGTAAGTTTATGTGATCGACCGTTATATGAGTTGATTGGGTTTAATAGAGATTTGATTGATTATTTTTTTTTGGCAAGTTTATGGGTTTAATGAGTTGTTGTGTAGGGGTGAATATGTAAATTGATAGGAGGACACCACTGCTCACTGAACTTATATAATAGAGACTAGTATTTTTTGCACGCGATGCGTGCGCTAACATCGCGGTGATATTGAACATGTTTCTTTTGTTTTCAAAAAATATAGAAGTTACTTTTACTAAAAAAAAGCTGGTAGTTTTTTATTTTTAGGGAAATCTGGTAGTTACAGTAGAGGTTTTTTTTAAAAAAAGTTCTATGACTTTTTTATCCTCATAAGTTATCCTGGAAGAATAAAAACATAAAGGGTATTTTAGGGAACTCAGGTGGACACCAAAGTCCTCAAGAGTTCCCATATATAATAGAGATAAGAGATAGACTCAAGAGAGAATAATTATATTGATTCTCTACAAAACGCACAAGAAATTAAACCCTAGTAGAGATTCATATAGGCGCCGAAATGAAGATCATGAAACGGCGAAGAGGCAAATTTTCAGTAAACCCTTGCTTACCACAAGAGCTAACACTCGAAATCTTGCTTCAACTGCCTGTAAAATCATTGGGAAGATTAAAATTAGTTTGCAAAACATGGAATTCTCTAATCTCAAACCCTAACTTCATAAAATCCCATGCAAAAAACTCTAACAACCCACCTTCACCCTATCTTTTTGATCCACCAAAAAGACTTCTTATTTCTACACCCCATAATGATAACACCAAAAACATCAACATCAACTTCAAATTCAAGCCTACGATATTACAATTAGATCACTTATTTGAATTAAAAAACTCTTCTTATGGTTACCATTGTTGTGGATCAAGTGATGGACTTATATGCATATGCACTTTTACCACAAAACTTATCCACCTTGTTAACCCCATCACCAAAGAAACCAGGAAAATCCAGTTTCCCGATCATTGGTATGGGTGGCATCAAAATTCTTGGTTCGGCTTCGTTCCGTCGCTTAATGACAACTTAATCGTGATATCAATTTATACAGCTTGTTCTTCGCAACTAATCTTTCATGTATTCTCCATGAGAGAAAATAAATGGAGAAGATTACTCAATATTCACGGTTCTGAATATAATTATTTACCTACTTGTGGGAGTTTTACTACCAAGGAAGTTGTTGTTATTGTTAATGACGCATTATATTTCTTGTTTCGCAAGAGTAGTAGTGATACTTTCATCCTCAAAGTTGATTTAGTTCAACGAGTTTTCAAGAAGATACAATATAGCTTTAACAATTTTGGATGTCAGTTATGTATTGGTATCATGCAAGATAAAAGTCTCTGCATTTGTCAAATTTACTACAGTGAAATTGAAAGGCGGTACATCTTAGAAATGTGGAAGCTTGAGCAACATGAATATGGACATGGTGAGGAGAATTCTTGGAGGAAATTATTTTGGATTAATTTGGAGGATTCGCATTATTGTAGCTATGTTTTATCAGGGTTTAGTACATGTAGAGGGAAATTTTTGGTAAGGCCATCTACAACTTATTCAAGAAGACATTGGCTCTGTTTGGCAATACTAGCTGAAAATAAACTGAAACTGATAAGTTAACTGAAACTGATAAGATAAAGCTGAAACTGATAAGGTGCTGGAACTGATAAGGTGACTGATTACTTTAACTGTTTGGCATGTTAGTTGATTAAGTTGATAAATTATTTTGGCAAAATTAGTTGTTGTCAAAATTTTGGAATGATTTTCCAAAATTTCAGTCACCTGATTTTGAAAAGGTAAAAATTTTAACTTATCATATAAGTCATTTTAACCACCTGAAATTTTATTTTAGGTGCTCCCCAAACACTACTAAGCATTTTAGCACCTAAAATATGTTGGCACCTTATCATTTAAGGTAGCTAAAATGATTTCCCAAACAGAGCCATTATATTAATAAAAAGCTCCTAGTTGTGGATCCGGATCCGGATGGAAATCCAAATTATGATATAATAGTACTACCGGGAAGAAGAGATGGTTATCCCATATACATGTTGGATAATTATATTGAAACTCTTGTTTCTCCTTTTTCTTTGATTTAAATTTTGTTCACAATGTGTAGTTTCACTCTTTCAGAGTTTTCTCTTGTTAGTAAGGTTTAGAGTAATTCATGAGATTATGCTTTGAGGTATTTTTGAAATTAGAATAATGCTCTACAATTATTTACTAAGATTCGTTTTGATGTTATTTTTCATTTGTTTGGGAATTTTTGATTTTGTATAGTCTTACAGCCTATTTTGTTCACCTTATTTCCATACTTCGAATACAATTAATGATACCAACGGTCAAAGACATATTATAGACATCGTGAAATACATTTAAGTGAACTTTTGAAATCATGAGATGTGAAATATTTTTTTTTACAGTTACCCAACTGTACTAGGTGGATACAAATAAGTAATGTTTTATTACTTGTATTAGTGAAAATCTACTACTAAAATTTTCATACTTTGACAACATTCACAATTAGAAAACGCAAAGTTCAACCATTAAAAACAAATAAAGATACGTTAGAGACTCGAGACGACATTGTAAGTTCTAAACATTTAGATGACATAGAGGTACACTATTATGTCGTCTTGAAGATCTTGGGGCCCCTGTTCTAATATGAAAATTAGGCCCCATATTTATGAAAAATAATGATGGAAGGTTGGGGTATTAAAGATGAAAAGTTGAAAATTTAAAGATTGATCATTGACAAATTCATTAAGGGTGGAAAACTAGGGTGATTTCCTCAAATATGAAGTAAATTTTTTTTAAATAACATATTTTAGGCCCCTTATAATTTTGAGGTCCTGTGTTGTTGGGCTCTTTGCACAACCTCATCTACCCCCTGACACTATATGTTCATTTCTTAGCTCAATATTCGATAGACGATAGTACTAGAGTTGTATCATAGTTATATGATGAGATTACAGTCAGCTTTATCGTATACAATCAAGTAGCTCCTTATCTAACAAAATGGTTCACCCAACATCTTGGTGTAATTTTACACCCTCTCACATATAGGATGAAAACTGTATCTGTCTGTAGTGAACTACAATGAATTCCCTATAATTTATACTAATATATTAAAAGGCGTTCTAAGAACGTATATGTGCCACATGTCACCATCCCTTATTCAATAACATTCTATCCACGTCTTCCTCATATAGTAAAAAAAGAAGCATTGTTAACGTGAAGATTCGAACCCACAACCTCAAGTATGAAAGAAAGAGATCCAACCATCACTCCACCATACTATTATTGCTTATTTAATCAAAATTAATAAATCTATATAATGGATGAGATGACTTTTTGAATTTCCTAAAACGTCCATCAAATGCCCTTTTTTTCTAACGGACGTTAATTTGCCGTTTTCATTATTTACAATTTTGTCATCATTAACCCTAACCCTAATCCTAACCCTTAATCCTAACCCCTAAATCCACCATCTTCTCCCCCATGCCAGCCCCCCAGCCCAGCCCCCACCCCTCCTCCTCCCATTAGGGGTTAGGGTTAAGGTCAGGGGTTAATAATGGCAAAATTATAAATAACGCAAACAGCAAGTTAACGTCTGTTAGAAAAAGGGCATTTGGTGAATGTTTTTGAAAATATAGAGGTATATGGTGAATATCTGAAACATTAAAGGTATATGGTGAATTTCGTGATTTGTTGGGGATATATGGTGAAAAAAAATTTAATTTTTAATATGTTTTTATTAAATAAATATTTCGTTGGTTTATTTAGTTATTTATTCATCATTATTTAAATATAGTACTGAGAAAATAAAATATATATGAATTAGAAGAAAGCTTGTGATCAAATAAAGTGGAAGAATTTGTGTATCAGGTTATTAAATCATTGAATATTAAGTAATAAAGTGAAATAGTTTGATTTATATAATAGAGATTACCGAATAATAATAATCAATACTTAGGTTTTAAAATGTTATCAGTATAATTATTAATACGAAATTCAATTTTGATAAGTGCATATTTTAACATAATGTAGTTGCATATTATGGTGCATTTTCATGTAGTATTAGAGCATTTACATTGCATTTATGCATATTTAGGTCACTTTTTATAAGCTACGATGCTTTCACAGGTTGTTTGGTCTTTTGATGTAATCTCAGGTACTTTAGACTCCTTTTTAAGGACATGATGATTAAGGCACTTGGATTACCTTCAAAACGATATATCATGTGCCCAAAATGGATTGGAATTCGAGAAGATACAAAGGACTTTGTGGACTTGTGTAAAATATGACACCTCTGCACTATTTTACTCATAACTTTTGACACAAAATTGATAATGAGGTGATTCCAAATGGGTTGGAAACTATACTTGAATATCTTTCCAACGATATATTACATGCACCAAACAAAGCTCTAAATCCAAAGTTATAGCTGTTCGAAGTTGAGCTGAAGAATCTGACAATTACAGGACAACACGTCCGTGTCACTTTTGACACGTCCGTTTTCTGTCGTAGCATATTTATGTAGTAGCAGGTGAGTACGTCCGTGTCATTATTGACACGTCCGTGTTGGTCTGCTACGTAGCGCGTTCTATTTTGTCGGTTTTGTTATTTTAGGAAGTTATAAATACCTTTTATTTGTTTAATGACGAGGGGAGATATAGTGGATTGTATACACTTTTTTAGGGTTTCTAGAGAGAAGTTAGAGAGAGAAACTTGTAGATCTCCATTGTTCTCCAAGACTCCACTTTTCTTCCATTAATTCAAGTATCTCTTTTCTTCTTCTTTTCTCCTTGTTTTATATTATGATGTTTTATTATTCTTCTCTAGTTTCTTTATTTATTTCAATTATGTTTGAGTAGTTCTTTTATCTATGGTTAAGTTTTGAACCCTAGTGTGAATTAATGCATGCTTATTTCTTTAAATTCCCAAATTAATTGTTTAAGTATTCTTGCTTAATTGATTGTGCATATTTCAATACTAGATTAGGGATAACTAGTATTGTTATGATTTCATTGTCTTGATCACAACGGGAATTGGATTTTGACGGATTTGGGTAATTCAATTAAGGACATGAAGTTCTCCACGGGAGTAGGTAGAATGAATTGTTAGGAAGCTAGAGTGTCGCATTTAATGTCTTTAATTTGCATGATTCCATGGAGTAGGCTTGAGTGCATATTAGAGAAGCCATAGATACTCGGGAGAGGTTTATGGTATTTTATAGGGTGTACTTTTCCTTATGAACATTTAATTGACTAGTTTGGGGTAAAAATTATTATAGTACTAATTCATGTGAGTGGGGATACTTAACTATAGAGTCTTTTATTTATAGATTGATTAATATAGTTGATTCGACGACCATTATTCTTGATATTAATCTCCTTTAGTCTCACCATTATTTAAGGGCTAATCATAGAGAACAACTTTTTTTCTGTGGGATCGACTCTGACTTACCCTACTACATAGTTAGGAGGATTAGTTAGGTTACTTATTTTTTTAGGTGCGCGACTCGCCTATCAAAGTTTTTCTTTTTTCTTCTGATTTGTGTCAATTAAGTTATATTGTCACTTTAATATTTTTATCAAAGCTTTTCACACATATGTAAGAGGAAATCATTCTCCTTAATTTATATTTAATTGAAATTTCAAACTCAATTCCATTGTTAACTTGTTCAACATATCCTCTCAAAAAAAAAAACTTGTTCAACATATATAACAAGTAAGAAGAAGAAAAAATTATTTAATATATATGGCAATATAAATTCATTAATGGTAATATCAAACTTTTTGTAAATATATTATTAAGCCTTGTACAGTAGCCTTTTATAGCTAAGCCCATATGTTTATTAGGTTATATATATATATAACCTAATAAACATACATGTATTATATCAGGGTTTAGTACATGTAGAGGGAAATATTTGGTAACCCTATATGATTCAAGAAGACATGAGGTTGAACATAAATTCCTAGTTGTGGATTCGGATCCGGATCCGGATGGAAATCCAAATTATGATATAATAGTACTACCGGGAAGAAGAGATGGTTATCCCATAAAAATGTTGGATAATTATGTTGAAACTCTTGTTTCTCCTTCTTCTTTGGTTTAAATTTTGTTCACAATGTGTAGTTTCAGTCTTTCAGAGTTTTCTCTTGTTAGAAAGGTTTCAAATAATTCATGGGATTATGCTTTGAGGTGTATTTCTGAAATGAGAATAATGTTCTACAATCATTAACTAAGATTCATTTTGATGTCATTTTCTATTTGTTATGGAAATTTTTTATTTTGGCACTAATGTTTGAGGTAGCGAGTAGCGGTTGGACAGGATCAAAATGCTACTTAAGAAAATTTTGAGTGTTTGGTAAGGTAGTGGTTGTAGTAGTGGCCTGGGTAGTGGTTGGAGTAGATTATGGGTAGCGGTTGTAGAACGTTACTACAGTCTACATGTAACGTTTGAGATTTATAGGTAACGGTCTAGCAAATAAAAACTATATAATAACATAAGGTAGAAATGTTAACCAATGTTTTTAATTTCTTTTTCTTTTTCATTGATTATTAATTGCTTTATTTTGTGGCAATTCATTGCTTTTTCTTTACAATAATAGGGATATGATTTAATTATAAGAAATAACTAATATTTCACAATATTTTATACTTCTAATTCCACGAGCATTTTAATTAGAATAGGTAATATAAATTTAAACTTATACTCCATTTCTTTGATTAATT
Organism: Beta lomatogona; assembly: GCA_947646795.1. Taxonomy (NCBI): domain Eukaryota; kingdom Viridiplantae; phylum Streptophyta; class Magnoliopsida; order Caryophyllales; family Amaranthaceae; genus Beta; species Beta lomatogona. The sequence goes on from CANSNZ010000220.1 coordinate 258,735, forward strand.
AAAAAGTCGTATACTCCTGTAAGTTCTTTGAAAAAATGAATATTAAATTTAACTATTGAAGGAACATATGAAATTGTTGTAGTTCATTTTATATTAGAATAAATGACATGTATTGCATTTTACAATTTCAAAAGCTACTTTTGCCAAACACTTCTAATTAAACAATTACTTCAATTGCTAATCGCTAACAGCTTCTAGTAGACGGTAGCAGCTACCCCCAACAGTTACCGCTACTGCAACAGCTAACCGCTACTAGAACCGCTAGTTTTGCCAAACATGCCCTTTGTATAGTCTTTAGGTCCCCAAATACTACTCTTTTTATATTAAAAGTTATTGACTTATTGTTCTATATTTTTCATTTATGGTGTTTGTATTTAATGCATTATGTTGTAGAAATACGATGTTAATGTGGATTTTTATTTCATTTCATAATATTAAATTATTTTTTCTATATATTTTCTTGTAATTTATTAATAAAGGGTCTACTTTTGTCTACGTTGCATCAACCTCCTTAATAATTGAACCGCCCCTGACAAGCAAAAAATAAGATTTGCCACTCTTATAAAATAAAGTTTAATAAGTTCCGCTAAGTTTGAGATAAGGATTAATAATGTCTAATAAGTTCAGATAAATTCAGATAAGTCCAGATAAGCATTAACAAGTTACATAGAACATACCCTTAATCTATATACTTCTATAATTAATGATCTCAATGGTCAAAGACGTATTGTAGAGATCGTGAAATATATATATATATATATATATATATATATATATATATATATATATATATATATATATATATATATATATATATATATATAAGTAAAACTTTTGAAATCATGAGATGTGAATTTTTTTACAGTTACCCAACTCTTTTAGGTGGATACAAATAAGGGTGCTTATCGAACGAGCCGAGCCCGAATAGCACTGGGCTCGGCTCGAGCTCGTTTAACTTTTCATGGGCTCGGCTCGGCTCGTGAGCTCGACGAGCTTGGGGGGGCCGAGCTCGGCTCAAGCTCGTTTAGCTTTTCATGGGCTCGGCTCGACTCGTGAGCTCGACGAGGCTCGAGTTCGTTTTTAGGCTCGGCTCGAACTCGGGTTCGGTTATGGGCTCGAGCTCGATTATAAGGCTCGAGCTCGATTATGGGCTCGAGCTCGATTATGGGCTCGAGCTCATTTGGGAAATTTATTTTTCGAAAAATCTGTATATACCTTAGTTGAGTTAATATTTTAAAAGAAATACTTAATATAATTTTTAATATATAAATAATTTTTAATATAAAATATTTTTTTAGTATCAAATATTAATCGAGCTGTTCACGAGCTTTTCAAGCCGAGCTTTGCTTAGCTCAGCTCGGCTCATATAAGTCTCGAGCCGAGCCACAACGAGCCGATCTTTGACCGAGCCGAGCCCGAACTGTTCGCGAGCTTGTCAGGCTCATTATCACCCCTAGATACAAATAGGTAAAGTTTTATTACTTGTATTAGTGAAAATCTACGATTAGAATTTTCATACTTTGATAACATTCACAACAAAAAGCGAAGTGTAATCTTTAGAAACAAATAAAGATACATTAGAGACCCGAGACCACATTGTAAGTTATAAACATTTAGATGACATAGAGGTACACTATATATTTATTTCGTAGCTCAATACTCAATAGTACGAGAGTTATATCGTAGTTATATGATGAGATTACAGTTAGGTTTATCTTATACAATCAAGTAGCTCCTTGTGACCTTGTCTAACAAAATGGTTCATTCAATATCTTGGTGTAATTTTACACCCTCTCACCTTCTCCTCCATCACCAAATTCGTATAATAGAGTGAGAGGGTGACACCTGAGAATAGGATGAAAATTGTATTTGTCTTTAGTGAACTACAATGAATTCCATATTAGTAAGGTAAATCTCATTCCAGCTAGGGAAGATCAAGTAATCAATAATAAACCCATGTGAGATTCAATATTGTTACTCATCAACCACACCCGCATCGCGTGTTGCGGTAACATCTACCATGAATCCACGTCGAAGGCAGTCAACTATAATTGTTACTCCTACTACAAAAAAAACTTTTATCATCAAAACGCCAAGATCAGAAGAGATCAAGAGAGGAGAGAAATGGAGGCAAAGCCAGTGGTAAAGCATGTATTGCTAGCAAAGTTCAAAGATGATGTCCCACTTGAGAAGATTGAGGAGCTCATCCAAGGCTATGCTAACCTCGTCAAGCACATTGAACCCATGAAGGCCTTCCATTGGTACGTACTCTTTGACCACTAATATCTATAATTATCTTTTATTTTTATCGAGAATATCTCTATTATATAAGGGAAGGGAGGAGCTATGGTGTCCCCATTTGAATAGACTGTTTTACCCTCCTTTCCTTTCTAAATTATAAAACCAATTTCAACCAAAGCGGGGCTTCAAAAAAAACTGCCGGAAGTACAATTCTAACAATAATCACAAGTCAACTGAAATCAATACAATTGCATAATTCACATTATACAAATCACTCAAATGAGGAAACTTTACAAAAACTAAAAAATTCAATTACAAACTATAACCCATTAGCAATTACATACTCCGTAAGAACCATTTACAATTACATACTCTGAAAAATTACCAATACACTACAACACGTCCAAATTACAAACTAAGAAAAACATACGTTTTCGACGGGGGATTACACATTTGTCCATTAGGGATTTGCGAACTTCTAAAAAAGGTACATAATTCTTTTTAACCTTGCAAGTTATTTCAAATTAGTTGAAGAAAAAACTAGCAACTCTTATGTTCGAATGCATGTTCAATTGTAGTATCGATAATCACATGTTTCAGAAAAAAAATTACAATAAAAATGATACAAGAATAATTTAAGTCTGTATTATATGGTATATATTTCAAAATAATTATTAAAAAATCAGTACATGTATGTAACAGAAAAAGGCATTATAAAATATAAATCAATTTCGAATGCAATAAAAATGACACAAAAATCAAACTAAAAAAGAAATTACATTAATTAACAGTTAGTGAAATTGAAAATTGATGAAAACGATTGATTTTCTTTTAGTAGTTCGTGGAATGAAATATAAAAAATTTGATCTGAATTTTGAAAAAAAATTATTTTATAATTAAAAAAAAGTGTATAAAAATAACTTTTCGATAGTAATTTGTCGAAAAATAAATGCAATCTTATAAACCGTTAGTACAAAACTGACATTTCTTATGAATAATTAAAAACCCATAAACAAAAGGTCTTTTACGCAATAAATTATTCTTAAATTTAATTACTTTGCATACAAAATTTGCCAAAGCAGTAGAAGAAGTCTTGAAAAAAACAAAAGAAAAGAAAAAGGAAAAGTGGATGATTCAAGAACCGACTAGGATTGTAACTGGATTTTTGCAAATTCCAAATTCTGAACTTCAGCCACGAATTTTAAAAAAAAACCATCTTCACAAATAAAAGTTCAAACATAATGTAACCGGATCTTTGAGAAATATAGTTGACAATTAAGTTTTTTGGGATGAAATCAAGAACATAAAACGTAAATAATTGCCTTCAAATTTGAGGCTCCCTGTTTACTTCGTCAACCAAGTAAAACCCAATTTAAACCCCATTCCAACGAACGTTCTTCAACATTACCACCCAAATCAAAATGAAAACCCAAAAAGACCTAGAAGAACAGAGACCAAAATTACCTAAAAAATTAATGGAGTGTTGATGGGTTTAATTTTGACACCAAGATTAGCTTATCAATGTGGTGTTTGCTGTGAAATTATAATAACCATTACATTTGATTAAATCTTAATTTTTTTAAGTGAATATGAAAGATAGTGAGGATAAGGAGATGAGCCGTTCTTATTTTTTGAGGGAAAGGAAGATGTAAGGTTGTAGTTGGGAAGACGAAAATTAAATATGGAGGATAATTAGATAATTAAAAACATACGTGAGATTCATCTATCATTCATATGGGTGTGTCATATGTTGGGCGGATAGTTATATGGATATGTGGGAAAAATTATGTGGGTTTGTTACTTGCATACAAGTGGCTTTGTGGCTTTAGGTTACAATTTTTTTTACTATTAACAAACAACTAACATTTATTAGTTATTCAATTAGTTATAAGTGAAACAATAATATTACATAAAATCATGAAGTGTAAGTATTTTGGCAAAAATGATGCATAGTTGGGACCAATTTTGGCAAAAATGATGCATAGTTGGGACCACTTAGAAATAATCCTTAGTTGGGACTGAAAATGGCAAAACGTCCATAGTTGAGACTGTTCCTATCAATTTTTCCTTTTAAATACTATCTGTAAGTATTTCAATATTTCTTATTCACAAAATGAAGGTGAACTTAGATACGAACTTTCGTCTTTGGTTCGTTTACTACTGACTATTGAGCAACAGTTATGCCCAAAATATCGTCGCACGCATTGCGTGCATAAAAAGCTAGTATATATATATGGTATGAGTTGGACCCCTATCTCAGGTAAGGTCCAAGCCAATTTTGAACTACTCGGCTCCTTTACCCTTTTCCAACTCCAACCATCATAAAAAGTGCGGCTTCCTAGGCTTGAACTCGATTCTTTCCTGGGAAGAATAAAAAGTTCCACTAAGGGCATGTTCTCTTCGGCATAAAACTACTGAACTGAACTGAACTGAACTGAACTGAATTAAATTATAACTAATTAATAGTAATGATTATCATTTAGGAACTGAACTGAACTGAATTAAATTGAACTTAACTGAACTGAATTGAACCGAACCGAACCGACTCGAATTGAACCGAGCCGAATTGAATTGAACCGAACCGAATCGAACCGAATTAAATTATAACTAATTAATAGTAATGATTATCATTTAGGAACCGAACCGAATCGAACCGAATTGAACTAAACTGAACTGAACTGAATTAAATTATAACTAATTAATAGTAATGATTATCATTTAGGAACCGAACCGAACCGAACCGAATTGAATCGAACCGAATCGAACCGGGCGGCCGAAAATAAGCTGGGGAGAACAGGCCCTAAAGCCAAGGCTCTTTGGTATATCCAGTACAAATTATACGAAATAGATATTTCAACGATGTAAATTAAGACTAATACTAATAACATAATACTACTGTTATTTCTTTTTAATCAATACAGTTTGACTTTCATGTTTGCCAATGCAAGAATTTGACCATCATGATCTCTAATTACGATCCAATAAGAAATTATATAATGTTGATATTTAGAAAATATATAAATTAAATATATGTTCTGATGAATCTACCAAAATCTCACATGACGATATTTTAAATTATATATAAATCACAAATGAAGGTTTACGTGAAGTATGTGAATATTGTCAAAGTATAAAAGTATATGAATTAAAAAGAACGAACATATGTAAATAATGTATATGATGGTGCAGGGGCAAGGACGTGAGCATCGAGAACCTACATCAGGGTTTCACCCAGGGCCGGAGCCAGTAAGGGGGACATGGGGACAGATGTCCCCCCACTTTAAAAAAAATGATTTCGCGGTTTTTATTTTTTTTTTTGAAAAAAAAAAAGGCAAAGGACTGGGGTTCGCAGGAGTCCAGGAGACCAGGACGCGTGAAAACACAAACATAAAGGCCTTTAAGAAAAACGAGGAGAGAGAATGAGGTAGTTGCAATCAAAGTTCTTGATCTTGAGAGGTGCAATAATGATCTGGTTACTGGTATGTGCTTACCTTCTTTAATTCCTGCATTTTTCAGATATGATTCCGTATGATTTCATTGTAATTTTGATCTAATTGTTGTAACCATTGCAATTTAATTGTTGTGCACTTTTTGGGTCCTTGATGTGCTTTTTTTCAATTATTTTCTCACTAGAGCGTGTGATTTCTGTTTTTTAAGGGTAAGAAAAAAAGGGGTAGAATTAGGAGATCCTCAGCATGGGGTAAAAAGGAACCCAGCCAAGAAGGAAGCAATTAAAAGTTCACAATTTTGTGTTGTAATTTTTTTTTTCTAATTTTTTTTTCCGAATTCCCGATGTCCGGATTTTGTCCCCCCACTTTGAGAATCCTGGCTCCGCCACTGGTTTCACCCATATATACTGGTTTCATCCTATCTTTTTTTAAGGGTTTTTTCTATGAGGTATTTCTGTATTATTTAAAATTCTATGTTATATCCTTATTATCATTCAGCTTTTTCAAATTTCTCAATAATACTCCTCCTTTAAGTCAACATTAAATTGATTGTTACTTTCTTTATTTCCCACCAAAATTCGACCTATAGGTTCATTGCTACTGCTTTAAATTTGAGATCTTCGAAAAAAATTCAGAGTATATTTCACACCCAAAGCATGTTGAATTTGCAAATCTCTTCCTCGATCACTTGGATAAGGTCCTTGTTATTGACTACAAACCCAATTGTTAGCTGTTGAATACCTGAATGTAAGCACTTTGCAACTGAAGAATTTCGCAGCTCCTTTAATTTCATCCTATCTTTTTTTAAGGGTTTTTTCTATGAGGTATTTCTGTATTATTTAATTACGATCCAATAAGAAATTATATAATGTTGATATTTAGAAAATATATAAATTAAATATATGTTCTGATGAATCTACCAAAATCTCACATGACGATATTTTAAATTATATATAAATCACAAATGAAGGTTTACGTGAAGTATGTGAATATTGTCAAAGTATAAAAGTATATGAATTAAAAAGAACGAACATATGTAAATAATGTATATGATGGTGCAGGGGCAAGGACGTGAGCATCGAGAACCTACATCAGGGTTTCACCCAGGGCCGGAGCCAGTAAGGGGGACATGGGGACAGATGTCCCCCCACTTTAAAAAAAATGATTTCGCGGTTTTTTATTTTTTTTTTTTTGAAAAAAAAAAGGCAAAGGACTGGGGTTCGCAGGAGTCCAGGAGACCAGGACGCGTGAAAACACAAACATAAAGGCCTTTAAGAAAAACGAGGAGAGAGAATGAGGTAGTTGCAATCAAAGTTCTTGATCTTGAGAGGTGCAATAATGATCTGGTTACTGGTATGTGCTTACCTTCTTTAATTCCTGCATTTTTCAGATATGATTCCGTATGATTTCATTTTAATTTTGATCTAATTGTTGTAACCATTGCAATTTAATTGTTGTGCACTTTTTGGGTCCTTGATGTGCTTTTTTTCAATTATTTTCTCACTAGAGCGTGTGATTTCTGTTTTTTAAGGGTAAGAAAAAAGGGGTAGAATTAGGAGATCCTCGGCATGGGGTAAAAAGGAACCCTGACCAAGAAGGAAGCAATTAAAAGTTCACAATTTTGTGTTGTAATTTTTTTTTTTCTAATTTTTTTTCCGAATTCCCGATGTCCGGATTTTGTCCCCCACTTTGAGAATCCCTGGCTCCGCCACTTGGTTTCACCCATATATACTTGGTTTCATCCTATCTTTTTTAAGGGTTTTTTCTATGAGGTATTTCGTATTATTTAAAATTCTATGTTATATCCTTATTATCATTCAGCTTTTTCAAATTTCTCAATAATACTCCTCCTTTAAGTCAACATTAAGTTGACTGTTACTTTCTTTATTTCCCACCAAAATTCGACCTATAGGTTCATTGCTACTGCTTTAAATTTGAGATCTTCGAAAAAAATTCATTAGAAAATGAAAGGATTTGGAAGCAGAAGTTTGGAGTTAGAAAAGAGAAGTTCAAGGGGGTTCAAATAATAACCGAGTAGGTGACCTTCACGTTAACATTCGTAATGAAGTGATACCATGGAAAAAACTTGCAAATTTAAAGGGTATTATGCAGAAAAAATAATAATAACAGATACGATGAAGAATAATTTTAGAAACAAAGGGGTAATTCATAGAAAAACCCCTTAATTTATAATATAAATGGACTCGTATTATTTCGCATATTTTGATCCTAAATTGATATATAGATGTATGATGTACTAGTGTTCTATTACTTCCTTTTTTCTTTTATCACAATAATTTGACTTTCATGCTCTCTACCTAAACAATTTCGACCACTAATATCTTTAAGTAATTGTTTCATCTCAAATGACATTACCCATTTTTTCATTTCTGGAGATGCCTCAATATATTTTATCAATTTCCTTAGACTTACATTTGCAACTTATCTATGTTATATTTTGATGGAAATTATCTATGACTTTCTTAGAAGGAAAATGTGCAAAAAAATAAAATAAAAATAAATCTTACCTTGATATATTACTTTTCGTTTCTCAAATAGTAACAGAATCAGTGTTTCTTTTACCAAGAACTACCTGAGAAGAAAATATATTGCTCTTTAAGGTAATGTATACACTCATCGTTCCAGATCCAGCCATCCAGGCAATCTAAATGCACCAAAAAAGCATATGCAACTTACGATCTTATTACTCCTAATGTTGTATTAAACTCTTAATTTATGGCAATCCCTATTTTAAAAAAAAAAAAAAAAAAACCGTACGATCTTACTTAACCTACTTCACGCGAGGAGGAAATACTTTATCTCTGCATAGCTGACCTTGGGAAACTAACATTTGCATACAAGTCCAAAATCTTAATTGCTCATCTACAAAAGGTGGGTACCTATTTAAAAAACCAAATTTATATCATGTCGAAAAAAAAAAGTCAAAAATCTTAACTACTTCCTCCGTTTCAAAATAAGTGAAACACTTGTCTCAAAAAGCTCTCACATAAATGAGAGAAGTGTTTCACTTATTTTGGAACGGAGGAAGTATAAGATTACGTCGAATAACGAAATAGATTTTCGTTTTCCAGCTACATTTAAGAACAAGCTGACACAGATGTAGTCCAATTTAGAATCTTGCTAAAATTTGAAGGACATGCTAAAAAGTCAGAAGTTTCTTGAGATATTGTCTGCAGGGTGGGTCACAGCAATAGGAGTATTATCTATCCAATGTAAAAATCCAAAGCATGTAAGCTTAATAAAGCATATCATATCTTCCTTTCAAGAGAGCTCATACACAGAGTGGAAATGCAAGAATTATGAAAAAATCCAATCAGTATCTTGGAGATAATATGATTATTGTTTTCAATAATATATTTCCCTACAATCTAAGACGTTTAGATGCCTACATACTGACCCCCATCAATTTCTAATGCTTTGCATTGCTTGGCAATTCTAGTCGTCGTCGTTAATGGCCATACACTGCAGGAAAGAGCAGCCTATTAAGAGCTGAATGTGCTCTACAGGCATCTTTTACTTTCTTATGTATGCTAATATTCTCTTATGCACTCACTAATCACAAAGAAGACAATTTTGGAAAAATAGTCATGAATAATCTCAACTTTCACCTATCTTCTCAAAATAATTCCAACTTTAGATTATTCTAAAATAATTTTAACTTTCGAAGATATCTTCTCAAAATAAACCAAACTATCATTTTTCTTGCCTATGCTAATTCGTCTTTAAGTCTATAATATATAGAAAATTAATAGTTCGGATTATTTTGAGAAGGTACCCCCTAAAGTTAGGATTATTCTAAAATAATCCAAAGTTGGAATTATTTTTAGAAGACTGATGAAAGTTGGGATTATTCATGTCAATTTTTCCGACAATTTTTTACAAGGAAAAGAATCCCAACGTTTCCTGGATCTATCACAACGATAGGCAGAGATATAGAGCTGCGGAGTTCCACGTTTGTGCTAGTAGCATCAACTCTAAGCACACTACCATATTCTTCTTCAGCCCCTAGTAACCAAAATATCAGCAGGAGACATAAAGACAGCGAAACTCTAGCAGAAGACTAACAGAAAGATGAGGTTTCATATATACCTGCAAATAATATTCTGAAACTCTGAATTATTAAAGAACCGGAAAAATTTACAACTAAATAAAAGAGTGAGCAAGTCGGTCGATACCTAACACTAGTAGAATATTCTCATGAATATATAGAATGTTAATAAAAATATACTTCTTCTGTTTCATATTACTCGCTACACTTCTCAATTCACGGACTCCTAGGCAATTTTTGGAGAAGAGAGAGGTAGAGAGTAAAAAGAAAAGGGACCCATGTGAGAGGAGAGAGATAGAGAGAGTTTATTGCCTAAAAAGGAAGTGTAGCAAGTAATGTGAAATTTCACACAATTGAAAGTGTAGCGAGTATTATGAAACGGAGGAAGTAGAAGTAATATTGTGCTACCTATCTATAATCCAATCAAAATTCACGGACGGCAAAGCTTCAAAAGCTAAAGCAAAAGATTAAAAGAATGAACAGAGACATCCATGCTGCTTTAAAGTCAACTTTATTCAAATTTGTAAACATCAGAACAGACATTATAATAAGTGCATTTCAACATCTAAGATTAAACAAACATAGATGATGCATCCAACAAATGAAACAAAGATGACAAGTTAATTAACCAAGCCAATCACCATCACTTTAATAATCATCGTCATCCCCACCAAGATCATCCTCTACTTGCTCAGCAGCCTCATCCGCAATATGATCCTCTAGCGCATCATACCCTTCAGCTAAAGCTATACCACCCACTAACCCTGCGGCCGCACCTATAGCAAGTCCAGTCCCCATCCCTCCAAATCCACTCTTTTTCTTTTCTTCTACGGGACGCCCTTGCTCATACCCGTACCCCGGATTACCATACGGTGCAGGTTGCCCTGCACCGTATGGGTATCCACTCGGGGGTGCCGCGTCGTATGGCGCGGCACGGTATTCCACTTGTTGTGGAGCGGGGTACGGGTTTGAGCTATGGTATTGGGGATTGCGTACCGTGATCTCAAGCTCAAGCTTTCCTTGAGGCCTGCCAGAGGGACGCTTGAGCTTGAGATTGCGAGTGGCTAAGGCCCCAATGCCTACATCATCTACAATATCGCGGAGTTCAATCTTCGTTGAGCCTATTAGGGGTTTGATGTCCTCCTCAGCTGACGCGTGGTGGACGACGTCTATGCAGAGGGTGGCCTCCTCGATGGGACGATCGAGGGGGACGATCAGTGTCTGATTCCAATGTGGACATGTGTCCCCCTCATCATCAGTCCGGCTCGTCACTTTACGATCCGGACTGATCCATATTATGGCGTACGGTCTTATTGGACCGTAACGCCAATTGATGTTCTTGAGATCCTTGGCGCCGGACAATGTTACCTCTACTTCATATCTAGAAGCCATTGGAATTCAGGAATATAACTTTCGGAACTCTTTAGTTTTTTTTGTTGGGAAGATTTCTGGCAAGATTTTGTGTTTGCACTTTGGTGTTTGGACTCTGAATGCTGTCATAGTATTCTATTTGGTACAACTTTTTATACTTGAGTTTGTGGACTTTCTAACCCCTAAATTTCTTAGCGCTGTAGGAAACACCAACACGTTGGCGTTAGGCATGATAAGAAGCATGCGAAAGAAACACCCCATCATAATGCTGGGGGTAAGGATCGAACCCCTGACCTCAGGGGCCAAGGGGGAGTGCTCTATCCACTTGAGCTAACTCCTATCCTTGTTTGTGGACTTCTTTATTACCCATTTTCTTATGTTTAGGCCATTTTTGTTGAGTATAGTTCCCTTTCCGTGTCGATTGCGTGGGTTGTGGGTGCACGATAAAGTGCATATTATTCTTTGGCCAATGGTTGTTCCAATTATCAAAAGAAAAATAGTCTATCTCATTAATTAAAACAAAAACTACATCTGGTGGAAGTGTTTTTGGGGAAACAAAGTACTCTACTATATTATTCTAAAATACTCTAAGATACTATTACCTCAGTTATCAATTAATTAAAGATACGTTGATGTCTAACATCTAATGTTATTTTATTGTATGTTGTTTTCTTAAAATATGATATGGCAAAATCTTATATAAAGTAAATGACAACATAATAATTAAATACATTTAAATTTAGTTATCAATTCTCACAATTTGGCTTTGCGACTTTTGTAAGGTCATAAATGTTGTATATGCAATATCTCGGGACATTACTGAGGCCTAAAATTAATATTTCCTAACGTTTTGAAATAAATGAAACGCTTCTCTCTTTTATGTGAGAGCTTTTTTTAGAGAATCGTTTCATTTATTTTCAGAACAAATGAAGTGTATTATTAAAAAAGAATTTGCATTATACATATGATATTCCTCTCATGGCAATTTCTCAAAAGTATCCACTTCCACATGTGCCACTGGCAACTAAAACAAAAGTTTGTTTTTAGGTTTGAACTCGCAACTTAAAGCAAGAAAACAACTAACTTAGGGCCCGTTCGGTATTATTGTGGTTTTCTGTTTTTTGGTTTTTTGATTTTCAAAGTCATATGATATATGTCCGATAGTGAATAAAAAATTAGTCAAATTTATTGGGAACATGATGATTTTGAAAACTGACAACTAAAAAGTGAAAACCACTTTTTCTGGTTTCCTGTTTTTGGTTTTTAGTTTTCAAAAAAACTGAAAACTGAAAACAAAAAATGATAACAAACGGGCCCTTATCGATTGATTAACAAATGTAGCTGAAAACTTTTTTTTGGCTCATTATTAAAGATGGGGAAAAACAAATACATGTGATCGACAACACTTACAAGTCACAATCAGAATACTGAACTAGAATTATCTCCTTCAACTTGGGATTCAATGTCATGATGTTGGAGTTCAACCAATACATCAAGCTTTATTGTTTAAAATAGAACAATATAACTTGAGTGATGGATCGAAGCTCAAATCAACCAATAGTTTGTTGGCTTGTTGCTACTTGCTACAACATTTCCGTGTTAGTTGCGTGGGTGCACAATAACGTTCACAGTAATGTTCCTGCACTTTTGATGTATCAACTTCTTTTTTCTTTTTCTTTTTTCTGCTGAGGGGAAATATCGCAATTCATCAACTTGTCATGTGTTAGCATTCAGTCTATTCATGTGTAAACTTCTTGATCGGAGACGGAGGCCATATTATCTTCGCATCAAATAAGGTACTTTGATATGGATTTATCAAAATCTTGTGTGGTTTGGGCTAGTGGCATGATCAGTTTGATCTCTGACCACATTTTGATGCTAAGGTATAGTAAGAAATTTTGTATAAAGTGATATTTTATTAGATATGTCTCGAATTTAATTTTAGTTTTAACAAATTTAGATAGTTAGTTGTATGTATCTTATTATATCGAATAAACAAGGTGTCGTCCTTAGAAGACAATAAGGGTACCACTAGAGCGAGGCCCGTGTGGTAATTAGGTTAGTCTTGTTGCTTATGCGAGGCAATTGACATGCACTAATAAGATTACTCTATGTACCAAAGTACTTAATTGCTATAATTGATCAGTGAAGGTTTTTCGATTATAAGGAAAGTTCACGTTTGCCTTTGCCCTTGTGAGGTTGATTGTTGAAATATTGGTATTACGAGAATAATTTTGCACCTGGGGAGCCTACTTGTTCGAGTTATACAATATTTCTTTATAATAGTTGGGTCACTTAATTTATGTGCGTGTGGAACTTTGAGATGTTTTATTCTGATCTATTAATCAGTATATATTGAATGGCAATCTAACTTGGGTGAACCCGGTTCACGGTAAAACTAGTGTGCACCATGCCAAAAATACGTATCATTTTTTAACAATCCACTATATCATTCAAAAACCCACTATATTATGCAGAAACTCACTATATCATTCAGAAACATATTATATCATGCAAAAACTACATCATTTCTAAACAATCCACTATATCATTTAGAAACCCACTATATAATGAAGAAAATCAATATATCATTCAAAATCATATTATATCAGGCATAAACTACATCATTTGTGTACAATCCACTATATCATTCAAATACTCACTATATCATGCAGAAACTACATCTTCCTATATGTTAAAGCACGTATTACGATGTATACTACACAACAATTTAATCCTCCATTATATTGCATATAATTTTACTATAATTTTTCCGTTAATAAAATCCACTCTATTGTTCATAAATTCACTATAGCTCTATGAAACTCACTATATGAAGTTATATCAATTACCAACCCGGTGCACACTAAGGATCCATTTAAGTTTTTTTATTGAATGGAAAAGGAGATAACTTTTTTCGAACATTTTCGTTATGTATTCTTGCTAATTAAGCTTATCAACCTATCATGCCTTGCCAACACCTTTCTTTAATGTGTTTTAGCATAGTTCTATTGTCAAAGACAATACTTTATAAAATTTTCAAACATACGTAAACAATTTTAATCCCATATGGTCAAGACTTGTATAGTAAGGGTCTTGTAGTTGTATACCTAAGAATTGTTATATAAGAATCTTTTTTTTTTGAAGAGATATTAGAATCAGTACTAACACTGGATTAATTTCTTTGCTTTAATGTTCTATAGCTCTTACATTATAGTATCTAGTTTGTAGGCTCGAACTACGGGTAATTGGTAATTGTAAATTTTATCTACTGATATTTTACTCTAAAATGATATTACCAAATATCACTTGATTTGATATTACCAACCAATGCTCAAGAAATAGTAGTTGCCAAAGTGCCAAACATGGAAACGCGTCCAATATACTATATGATCACCTGTATTTGCCACCATACAATCGCATTCTGTTTCCTTCCAATTGTTGTTTCACAAAAGCTAACATCACAAAAAATAGATCCCCTTTTCTATGCTCTATGTTTACAAACTATATACGTGTTTTACATCAGAAACTAACCTTAATATGTGATATGTCCCTAGATCCATTGTCAAGAACTTTTAAAGCAGGCCAAAACTAGGGATCTATACTAATATATTAAAAGGCGTGCATAAACAAGGAAGGGTGCCACGTGGCGCTCTCCCTAAGACCCTAAGGGAGTTTTACTCCATGTAATCCACAACAATAAAAAAAATTAGAAATTGCGTAGCATAGGGTTTGATCCCGAGACCTCAAGAGCATATACTAAAGTCTTAACCACTAGACCAAATAACATTTAGTGTTATAATCTTAAAGTATAATATTAATAAATGAAAATTTTCCTTATGCCCAATAACTAGTTAAGATTTAAAAGAGCCAATAATTTTTAAAGCAAATTTATTTTAAAAAAAAATATTTTTAGTTATCCCATTTTACCACTCAAGTAAGAAAATTTATCTAATATAATAGCCAATTTATACAAATATACCTTAAAAACCTACAGGGGCCACTTTAAAATGCATGGACCGCAAGGGTGGCGCCGCGGGGGTCGGGCTCCTGCCAGCCTCCCATGTAGCTCCGCCCTTGTTTTGAAGGAAGCCATAGGACTTCGATCTCTTGGATGATTTATGTGATAACATAACTTTTTGTTCTCTTTCTTTCTTCTCAAGTAACTCCAAATCCCCAACCTTCTTCTCAGAAAAGAGCTTCACGTATGAACTCCTTCTTCCACTTGCACATACGATCGCTCTCTCCACGCTTGACTCCAAATCTTTTTGACAATCTTGAGACATAGAAGGAAAATGCACGCTCACTTCCCTGCAAAAAAAATAAATAATAAATTCGAGTCACCTCAATTATATAGCACAAGTTTATCCTGAGATGAAAGTGTGCGTCATACTCAGATCCTAATTCCTAGAGACATAATTCCTCTTCATGTCATGATCAGTACTCCATCCAGAGATATTGCAGCATCTTTTGTTATGCATCCACGAGCATGTTTAATGTGTTCTTTCGTATCACACACTTGAAGTTCTACATAGAGTCGATGAAAAAGGGTTTCACGAAGGCCATGAGCCCATGACCCGCTTATGTCCTAGTTTGGAGATGGTCCACATCAATGTTAACAGCATAACCTAAGAAACCACGTGGAGTTGTTTTGTAAGGTAAGATGGGGTTTGGTAAGGCTAGCCTTCTTTGAGGATCAGGTCCCAGAATGTCACCACCATATGCTGTCAACCATGTCTGTTAGTTGCTTTGCATCAAATTCTAGAGAGTTTGTATCCTTAACTTAATATATATGACTTACTTTAAATCTTACAAGACATATAATTAGCTGATGCTTTTTTGATGCATTTTCCCAAATCGCCTGCTAAGGACATTAGGATGGCTTCGTACTTCTCAGGCATTGTTAATGCAACACTAGATTAACAAACAATGGCTAGCATTTGATCTTCCCCCAAATACTCAGCCAATGAATTAAAATTGAATACACAAGTCACAAGGGCATAACTCAAAAGAGATATCTATTTTTTGATCAAGCATGTCTACCTTAAAGAATATAAAAGATTACCAACTAAGCGTAGGTGTGAAAGCTGTTGCAAGAAGGCCAACCACATAGTCCATGAACTCAGGGTTCCGATCCTTTAGTAATAGATTCCTGGAAACAATGCCATATATGAAAGCCGCTGAATCAACCTTCCCTTCTATTTTTTTCCAGCACCAGCTCCTGAGTAAGCAATCTGACTGAGATACTGGCAGCAGTTCTGTTGAAGCTGAAAATGAATGGGGAAAATAAAAAAGCACAACCGTACACACTAGACAATAAGTCTATGAATAGAGGTAGATGTTGCTTCTGAAACAGGCTTCCATCAAAATACAGTATGTGTGGGATACATGATGCCTATGATTTATTTCATCTTTGCGCAAAACAAACCTTTGCAAGCATTCTTCTTGATCTGCAATAGCAATTATATCTGACATTTTGAAGGAATTGCTTTTGTAGGAAAATTGAACAATAACAGTTTCATTTTGCCAAGCTGACTGCTTAAAATCACATAAAAACTCTATTTTGGAATGATGATACTAACTATTTGACTAATTAGCAGAATAAAACAGCTTAGAGCCTCTTATTGAAGTACTTCAAGATAGTTCAAAAATTTCGGAATGGTTCAGGAAAGTGTAGGAAGATACAGAAAGATAAGTTCAGATAACAATTTTAAAGGATGAAGGTATTATCTACTTTACCACCAGAAGTTATCCCAAGTTCTTGTTTAATTAATTCAGTAACAAGAAGAACCGGTTCATCGTCACAACAGTTGAATTCATCATCATATTGAATATGCATTTGTAGAATGCAGTCTTGATACTCCAGTTGTTGAAGTGTCTATTGCTTTTCTCCTCTACAAATTTGGACTTTTACTACTGCAAGAATTAATCAGTTAAGATGCTTATCAAAACCCATAGACAATTTTACAATCTAACAGAAAAAATAGTTGTTAAGTGGGTAGATAAAAAGAAAAAGGTAAGAGAAAGCGGATAAAGTGACAGAAAAGTAAAGAGAGATGAAACATAGAAACTAACATACTTTCTTACCAATACAACAATTAACTTTTGAGCAAAACCTCCTCTTTGCCCCCCCTCCCCTGTTCTGTTTGGGTTTCATGAAAGTATCAGTCCTGTAGCACATATTAGATAAGTTCAGGTCATTCTCACATGTTGTATCAAGTGAGCACATTGAGGCAAAGATGACAGATTGGTTGATAAAACCCTGCGATTACCCGGAAAAAAAGACAAAAAAATGTATAGTAAGTAGAAGAAAATATTTCCACTAAAATATCTCCTCAATCAATGGCCATAAACAAGGAACTACCAAACAACCAACTAACTTTTGAAGCGTACACACTAAAGCACAAACTAATTATATGGCTAACTATCCCTGAGAGCTTCAGGAAGAAGATGGCCCAACCACCTGATGGAATTCAATTTTTCCGAAATTTTCTCAATACTCTCCTTGCCCTGCAGAGTTTATTCAAGTATCAAAATACTCGAAAGCCATAAAAAAGACAAAAATCTATACCTCAACAATGGGAATGTAAACACACTTCACGCGCGCATTTCCCTTCTCGCACTGCGTTTACACCTGAAAGCACAGCTAGAAGAAGTTGGTCAACATCATAAAATAGGTAAAAGACCTACCCAGCTAGTCATGAAAACAGGAAGAAAGTCTACAATGAGAACTAGACGCTAAGTAACCAAGGACTGTGGCTTCTAATCTCAGCAGATAGACAGTAACTTGATAAGATATCACAATCACCAGTCATCAGTACTCATATTCAACTATCCCTGAGAGCTCCTTGTAGAACTGGTTATGAGCTTCATGTACAAGTATATGTTGTATACAAGAAAGTAGGATTTTATGTTCAAACTAAACATCAAAGAAATAAAGAAAATTTGGTAAAGAACCTGGAATCCACCAATATTGTAGTCCTCCCTGTTTTGGATACCTCATCACACTGCAAGAAAATGCTCCACAATATTACTCCAGCATACATTATAATAATTGTATCTCATAGAATAGAAGTCAAGGTATAGTGAGAAGCGATGTGTGTTTATGAACAATTATCAATGAACAATTATCACATGGACAGTAACGCTAAAAATGCAGGTTTTGTTCTGCTGAAAGCCCAATAACTTGTATTCTCTCCTTCGATGGACCACCCAGACGAAATATTATCATTCCTGGACAGCTAAAATCCAGTCTATGATCTAAGTGATTATTGACTGCGAGTGAAGGTCTCTAAATTACTTAATACATTGACAATAAACTCACTATCATCTAGTACTCATAGAGATATCAGTAAGTAGATAACGCTAAACTGAAAATGAACGTTATGCTTTACTACCAGTATTTGGAGAGTAGTCAAGTTGCTTATTAGATTGACGCTAAAATTTCTAGAAAAAGAGCAGCTTATAATCTAAAAGCACTTTTATATAATGCTAAAAACCAACGTGAAAGGATCAAAGCTCCTTTCGTAGTTATTCATACTCAGTAATTGATTAAAAAGAGCGTCAAGATTCAAGAGACTGAGTAAATGTTTCTAGAAACTTGACGTTTAGAAAAAAATGATTGTCAGTCAAAATTCTACAGGACAGCACTTTCTGAAGCCAGTCAAAGACTACAACATGAACTTCAACAAAACCCACACAAGAGACCAACCCACAGACACATAAAACATATAGAGATTCAAAAATGAACAGAGATAGCCTGATTTGTTCCTGTAAAAATAAAAAGCTCATACATCTTAAAATATAAAAGAAAAATGAAGATTTTTGTGCTCACTAAATCTTGAAGCTCCAAATTATGAAAAAAGTAGCAAAATTGATACAATATGTTACAAAACCATACCTGAATGCAAGGGATATAAAATCCTTAATCTTGCACTGGAGTTGAAATAAAACAGGGGGTTCTAACTTGGGCTTCATAACAATCTCTAGTGCATTGGACAAGAATTCAGAGTCAGAACGCATAACAGCACAAAGTGAGTATCAAAGCCAAATCTATGAATTCTAGTATCCAGATCATTGAATTCAAGGGGTTAAAACAGCAAGGGGACTCAGTACAAGTACAACATGCCTATGAATCTAATATAATTTGTCAAGAAACAAGATAGTTGGCTGTGAGAGCGTAGCAGTAAGTGTCATTTTGCCTTTTGAAAATCAACAAGCATCTACTGCACTATGTCACATATAATCAATGCAGAAGATCACTAGATTCAGCAAGATTGTTCGGAATCTCTAGACCTGTAGAAGCAACATTAACAAAGGACTGGGGTAACCATAATTCATGACAATGTAGCAAAAACGTAAGAAGAATAGTTTGAGTAAAAGATAAGCTTAATTCGTCTATGCCACCAGTCCAAGCATGCCGTAAGGAATTAAATATAAGCTTCTTGAGCTGACTACACAGTCTGCACAAAACAAGCAAGCAAAAGAGTACGGTGGGGACTTTCCTAAAAGACGCAACCCTAAGGACCCAAATAAAAAGGCCAAGGTGATAAACATCAACATGCACAGACTGCACCTTCGTAAAACTTCTATGGGTGGACAGTTCGATCTTTCTGTCTGACGGATTCGAAGTCCACCTGCAGCCTGAAAATTAATAAATATTTCTGTAAAAAACTCTGAAGATAACTAGAGCCTGCAAACAAAGCCTTTCTAAAGAAAGAGAAGTATTCTATATTACCTTCTAGTAAGATCAGAGCCATACCGCCTGAATAGTGCATCCCTCTCTAAACAAAGCCAATTTTCTTAGACTGTTTAGTCTTTGCAGAGACAGCACCATGCCTAGCATAATTCCACCATATCCAAGCATCCCCAAAAAAAGGCTGCAAAAAAGAAAAGGAAAGCATGATTCAAAAAGAAGTCAGATTCCATATTAAAAGCTAAAATATTTCCTGCACATGTTCCAGCTGCAATGCACAACTAAACCTGAAAGTTCTAAATCTAACTTCGAGGTTACAACCTAGACTAAATGCTCAACTTTAACACCTTGAATCAATAATTACACCTTCCTTAAAAAATTCCACGTACATATTTCTTGGAAAGTGTCGGTTTTATGAAACTATTTCCGAGAGTAGTTTTGTTTGCTTCATAAATAAAGCTCCTTGGAAGTAAAGGCAAAAGAGCAGTCTGATCAAATTAGGGACGACACTAACTGATGGATGATTATTTCCAAGACAGCTTTGTCTACTGCCGAACATGTGGGTCTCTACATATGATTGCTATTAGGTTGGATAAAACTTTTACCATTACCATGAGATATGGAGGTTTTCCGCCTATCGCAAGCTTTTTGGACGTTATGTGAGCTGAAGCACCCATTTTTCCACTGATAAATTAAGAAGATTAACAACCCAAGAAACTAGCATAAGAGATATGAAACATGTAGGAGAAAATATAACAAAAACAGCAGATATTTTAATAATTATAGCCACAAACTAAGCAATTAAAGACCAAGCTTTTCAAAAGGAGCAACTGAAAATACCACTTCACCATCGAATTCTCATCACTGCCATCCATTCGAGGGCCAGTATCAAACATAGAAACTTTATCCTCGTAAACTTTCAATACTGCCAAACAAATTTTCTCTCGGTTAACCAAATAAGTTAAATATGATAATTCCATCATGCAGTTACTGATTCTAAAACGTAGCCACTAGCCAGTACCCTTTATTGCAGAAATGTTAACAAGTGAGTTTACAGCGGCAGAGGGAGACTTATATGAGAAACCATGACTGACATTAAATATATTACCTAATCACAACTGAATAAACTGATAATAACATCAAAAATGATACTATACCTCCAAAGAAAAAATAATCCCCATAAACCCTTAAGAGTAAGGCATATAAGTATAACCATATACCACCAACCACCAGGTGGGGGAGGCTTGAAGATAGAAATTGCAAACTGATTCGTGAACTTACATATGATGAAAAGTAGTATGCATTTAAATTCAATTAATGAAATGAAGAGGATGTTGAAAGAAAAAGAATAACTAAGATCACCAGCTCAGATATTAGGTTTCAGCATTTCAAAGTCTCAGCGCTGACACGTATAGACATAAAACATGATTTCTTAAGTATCTCTTTTTGAGAAATAGCTTCTCTTTCACCTTCTCGAGGATGGATCTGCCTAAGGACAAAGGAACAACACTCTCAAGGTCTGAGCTGAAAAAAAGACAATTACGTATAAATTAAGGGTGACAGTTTTCAATGTAAAGGTTATGCCATACATTCCTCTTTCCCTGGAGAAGGAAAAGTCCCAAAGTCCTAAGATCAAGATGATGAAGAGTAACATATTTATAACAAACACTTCTGCCTATATGGCTATATGCTCCTTCAGCTAGCCAAAAAAACCTAAAAAGTTGCAAGCAAAAGTCAAGAAAGCACAAGGATACCTGACTATGATACTGTGTATTTTGATAGGGAGGCTATCATGGAGTAATCAGTGCCTCATTCAGTTCGTAAGAGCAAGGCATGATTGAATTCTTCCCATGAGATGAAAGCCAATACAGGAAATAAATAAAGAGCAAAAGCTACAACTAAGCATTTGGCCATACTTAGCCATAACTTTAATTTAGCCTCCTCTCATGAAGAACAAGTTAAAACTCCTGACATATATAACCACCATACAAAAGTTCACTTGATCAGGAACAACTTTAAGCAAGAACCAGTATCAAATATATAAAGATATCAAGTTACTAGAACAAGAGTTATAGTTAAGATGGTGATGAGCAAAATTATTTACCTTATCATTTTCCTTTCGCCATTGCCATTAGACCACACTGCCTGCAATGAATTATCGTGGGAAAGCAAAAAGAGTCATACAACTATAATTAAACAACAAACTGAACTAGAATATTGAATATGTTATTCATAATGCACAACCCAAACACTCACAATTAAGTCAGCTAGGGCAGTCTCAAATGTATAGTCTTCTGGAAGCTCTGTCACAAATCTGGGTCTAGTGTCAAGTCCCACATATTATGTGAAGCCCACAGAAAGGAAAAACGCAACGAGAAAAGGCAATTAACCACCCAGAAAGTCCCAAAAAAAACAAAAAATCAATGCACATAGTCCACAAACCTCAAAGGTATCAAGAGTTTGACCACTAGTTGTCTGTGGTTTAGAGCCTCTTATTGAAGTACTTCAAGATAGTTCAAAAATCCGGATGGTTCAGGAAATTTCAATTATTAGTTCAGGAAAGTGTAGGAAAATACAGAAAGATAAGTTCAGATAATGATTCAAAGGATGAAGGTATTATCTACTTTACCATCACAAGTTATGCCAATTTCTTGTTTAATTAATTCAGTAACAAGAAGAACAGGTTCATTATCACAACAGTTGAATTCAGCATCATATTAAATATGCATTTGTAGAATGCGGTCTTGAGACTCCAACTCCAGTTGTTGAAGTGTCTATTGTTTTTCTCCTCTACAAATTTGGACATTTACTACTGCAATAATTAATCAGTTAAGATGCTTATTAAACCACAGACAATTTTACAATCTAACAGAAACAATACACCGTCTGTCCCTAAGTAACTTTGCATCTTGGGTTGGCACAGAGATCAAAAATAGTTGTTAAGTGAGGTAGATAAAAAGAAAAAGGTAAAAGAAAGTGGATAGAGTGACAGAAAAGTAGATAAATATTACTTTGTTATAACCCAAAATGGAAAATGTCAAATTTATTGAAAAATAGAAACTAACATATACAATAATTTGGGAAAGCATACATTCTTACCAATACAGCAATTAACTCTTGAGCAAAACCTCCTCTTTTGCCCCCTGTTCTGTTTAAGTTTCATGAAAGTACCAGCTCCTGTAGCACATATTAGATAAGTTAGGTCATTCTCACATGTTGTATCAAGTGAGCACATTGAGGCAAAGATGACAGATTGCTAGATAAAACCCTGCGGTTACCCGAAAAAAAGACAAAAAATATATAGTAGGTAGAAGAAAATATTTCCACTAAAATATCTCCTCGATCAATGGCCATAAACAAGGCACTATCAAACAACCAACTAACTTTTGAAGCGTACACACTAAAGTACAAACTACTTATATGGCTAACTATCCCAGCGAGCTTCAGGAAGAAGATGGCCCAATCGCCTGATGGAATTACGACTCCCAGTCTTCTTCAATTCCACAGCCATCAGAATTCAATTTTTCCAAAATTTTCTCAATACTCTCCTTGCCCTGCAGAGTTTATTCAAGTATCAAAATACTCGAAAGCCTTAAAAAAGACAAAAATCTATACCTCAACAATGGGAATGTAAACACACTTCAGGCGCACATTCCCTTATCGCACTGCTTTTACACCTGAAAGCACAGTTAGAAGAAGTTGGTCAACATCATAAAATAGGTAAAAGACCTACCCAGCTAGTCATGAAAACAGGAAGAAAGTCTACAATGAGAACAAGATGCTAAGTTACCAACAGAGGGGGAGAGACCTTCATTGTCAGAGGCAGACTTTCTAGAGTTTATTCTGTTCTCACTTCTAGATTTAGATGCAGCCTTATCCTCTTCAAAGAAAAGTGAAGATTCAGGACAAAGTCTGGGCCATTAGAATAGTGCACATTAGTCATTGTGACTTCACCACCTTCAAGTTCAGCTAACTTGATGTCATTGATCTACAAAAACCAAAGATCAGTTAACTACACCTATAAGCACCTGGGAGAGAGTTATAGATACCCAAAATATGAGCTCGTTATGACCACCATGAAACTACTCAACCAGATGTCAATCCACTTTTATAATGTGACATGAAGTAGCCGCCAAGGACTGTGGCTTCTGTCTCAATAGATAGACAGTAACTTGACAAAAGATTACAATTACCAGTCATCAGTACTCATTATCAACTAACGATATCTAAATTTAATAACAAAAGAAAGCCAGAGCTCCTTGTAGAACTAATTATGAGATTCATATACAAGTCTCTGTTAAATCCTACAAGAAAGAAGGTTTTCTACTCAGAAAGCATCAAAAATATGAAGAAAATTTGGTAGAGAACCTGAAATTCGCTAATATTGTAGTACTCCTTGTCTTAGATATCTCATCACACTCCAAAAAAATGCTGCACGAAATTAATCCAGCATAATACAAGCAACTAACAAGGCAGTCCTATCTCAGATAATACAAGCAACTAGGGCCACAATCATAACATTTTTGGAAGTCAAGAAATGTGAGAAGGGACGTGTGTTTATAACAATCATCACATGGGAAGTAACGCTAACAACTAACAAGGCAGGTCTTTGTTCTGATGAAAGCCCAATAACTTGTATTCTCTCCTTCAATGGACCAAATATTTTATCTTCACACTAGACAAGTTAAAAATCGAAAATCATTCCTAGACAGCTATAATCCAGACTATAATCTCAAGACTGCGAGTGAAGGTTACTGAATTACTACATTGACAATAAACTCACTTTTATCTAGTACAAAATAGAAATATTAGTAAGCACATAGCGCTAAACTGGGAATGACAGTTATGCTTTACTACCAATATATGGCAAGCTGCAATTTAGATTGATGCTAAAATTTCTAGACAAAATGCAGCTTGTAATCTAAAAGCATTATTATACAATGCTAAAAACCAACATGAAAAAATAAAAGCTCCTTCCATAGTTATTCATACTCAGTAATCAATTCAAAAGAGCATCAAGAGTCAAGAGACAGAGGAAATGTTTCAAGAAACTTGACTCTGGGAGAAAAATGATTGTCAATCAATCTTCTACGCGACAGCACTTTCTGGAGCCAGTCAAAGACCACAACATCAACTTCAACAAACCCCTCAGAAGAGACCAACCACAGACAAATAAAAACTTCTAGAAGTTCAAAAATGAAAAGAGACAACCTAAGTTGTTCTTGAAAAAAATAAAAAGCTCATACATCTTAAAATATAGAAGAAAAATGAAGATTTTTGTGCTCATTAATTCTCTAAGCTCCATCAATAATGAAAAAGTAGGAAATTAGTACAATATGATACAAAAGAATACCTGAATGTAAGGGAAAATAAATATTGCACAGGAGACCATGATTCATAACAATGTAGCACAAAAAGTAAGTAGGATAGTTTGGGTAAAATATACAATATCATTTACTTTATTAATCAAAAATTTATTCCGCCGTAGGTGACACCAGAAGATGTTATACAATAACATATCACAATAGCACACCAAGGAGTCAAGGACACACTTGAATTAGGGGCATATAATTAAAGGGGGTCGCAAAATGAAAGAGAAGGTGACGGGATAAGGTAGTGGTGGTTGATAGGAGGAGGCATGGGAGAATTACCCTAATTATGGGTCATACATTACCCTAGCACCAACGGTTTATGGTAATATTTCCTCCACCCCTACTCCTCTCTCTCATCAACCACCACCTCCACCCATCTTCTTTCTGTTTACTTTCTCTCATTACCCCTTAAATCTATGCCCCCAGTCCAAGCATGCCGTAAGGAATTAAAATAACCTTCTTGAGGTAAAAATACAATATCTGCATGAAACATGCGTGCAAAAGACTAAGTTGAGGACTTTGCTAACAAGAAGCAGGAAACCCTACGAACCCAAGATATACCAAGGTGAGAAACATGCACAAACTGCGCCTTCGTAGAACTTCTATGAGGGGGTAATTCGATCTCTCTGCCTTACGGATCTCGAAGTTCACCCGCAGCCTGACAATTAACAAATATTTTAGTGAAATATTCAGAAGATAACTTCTGGAGCTTGCAAAGAAAGCGCTGTCTAAAGAAAGAAATGTCATTCACAGACTTCAAAAAAATTCACATCTGAAGGGAAACCCGTATTACCTTCCAGATAAGATCAGAGCCAGACACCTTAATAGCGCATCCCTCTCATAACAAAACCAATAAAACTTTCTTAGACTGTTTAGTCTTTGCAGAGACAACACCATGCCTAACACAGGACACAGAATTCAGAAAAAAAGAATGCCAAAAATAACATTCCATGCTCAACAGTAAGGAGTCTTCGTTATCATACCACCCTACATGCACAGAAGCAATAGATCCGCCAAATCCAAGCATCCCAAAGAAAGGCTGCAAAAAATTAAAGAAAAGGAAAGTATGATTTGAAAAGAAGTCAGTTTCCACAGTAAAAGCAAAAATATTTCCAACGACTGCTCCAGCTCTGCAATGGCACAACTAAACCTGAAAGTTGTAAACCAAACTTTAAGATTACAACCTCGACTAAACGCTCAGCTTTATATACAATAAATTCCACCTGAAAAAATCTAAGTACCTATTTCATCGAAAGTGTCGGTTTATAAAACTATTTCCAAGAGTTGTTTTGTTTGATTCATACGTAAAACTCTTTGGAAGTAATTAAATGCATATAGATTCTCTCTCTAAAAGCAGTCTGTTCAAATAAGGGAAGACACTAATCTATACATGATTCATTCCAAAGATAGCAATGTTAATGCAGAATATGTAAAGGGTATGCCATGCGTTCCTCTTTCCTTGGAGAAGGAAAAGTCTCAAAGTCCTAATATCAAGATGATGAAGATTAACATTATTTATTACAGACACTGCTGCCTATATGGCCATATGCTCCTTCAGCTAGCAAAAAAAAGTAAAAAACTAAAAAGTTACAAGCAAAAGTCAAGAAAGTAGAAAGATACCTCACTGTATTTCAATAAGAGGCATTCATGAAGATATCAGGGCATGATTGAACTCTTCCAGTGAGACGAAAGCCAATACAGGCAATATATTAAGAGCAAAGCTACAATAAAGCATTGACCATAACTTTAGCCTTGTCCCATGAAGAACACCTTAAACTCCTGATATTTTTAACCACCATACAAAACAAAAAGAGTCATGCAACTAGAAAAAAACAACTGAACTAGAGAATTAAATCTTTATATACTATGCAAAACCCAAAGACTTACAATTAAGTCTGCTAGGGCCTTCTCAAATTTATAGTCTTCTGGAAGCTCTGTCAACAAATCTGTGTCTGGTGTCAAGTCCCACATATTTTGTGAAGCCCACAAAATAAAACGCAACGAGAAAAGGCAATCAATCACTCGGAAAGTCACAAAAATGAAAATCCAATGCACGTAGTCCACAAACCTCAAAAGTGTCAACAGTGTGACCACCAATATCCTATAGTAAAGAAACATCAGCCAATCAAACAAGTGATCGTGCTTATTAACTGTTGCAATTGAAACAATATTGATCACATTATATGATAGCTCATGATAGAAATGCTACCGAGATATAGCATCGAATTTACTATTCAAGATTGAAACATAAAAAGCCAGAAACCGAACCACTTAGCCAACCAAAAAGCAACATAATTAACTAATAAAAGTGCCCTTAACATACTGTGGAATTTATTGATAATTATATAATAAACTTCTTTAAGTTCAAATAAATTAAGTTCAGGAAAATAAAGGTGAAAAGAACGCGCCATTAACATAAATGTGAAAAAATAAAAATTAAATGAGCATTCCTCAAGACAAAAAACCTAGGATTTTTTTTTCTGGTAAACTACTTCAGACCACCACAATAATAGGGAACTGAAAAACACATACTGTGGACTAGTGATACAAGAAGCACAAAACATCAATGTAATAGTAGTACTTTTAAAAAAGACTATAAATATGATAATTCTGAAATTGTATTCCCTTTAATCCAAACGAGAAATCCATTTGTTGCACATACAAGTTCAACTAAAGATGGCATCAAACAGCCCATTTCAGACGAACAAGAAGCACATACAAAAACCCACAAAGTAAACAACCAAAAAGAGTAGAAATTTGAGCATGAGAGTGAAATACCCTAATGACAATTAAACACCCCAACAAACATGATCGCACTCTCCACTAAGCTTAACTCCGAATCTTTTTCTCAATCTCATTCATGACCTCCTTCGAACAGACAACCAATTAACAATCAACCACCTGAAAGCATGGTCAGAAGTAGTTGGTCAACATTAATTACCTACACAGCTGGTCATGAAAACAAAAAGAAATACAATGAGAACTAGAGGCTAAGCAACTGAGGATGGAGAGAGAACTTCATTTCAGAGGCAAACTTTCTAGAGTAGATTTTAAAATACAGATTAACATATAATTCTGGTCTCACTTGGAGATCTAGACGCAACCTTATACTCTTAAATAGAAAAGTGAAGATTCTGGACAAAGTCTGCGCCATTAGAAGAACGCAAAATTGTCACTGCGACTTCACCAGCTACAACTTCAGCTAAATTAATGTCAGCATTGATCTACAAAACCAAAGATCAGTAAGTTACACCAGTAAGCACCTGGGAAACCCTTACAGATAACCAAAATATGAGCTTGTTATGACCACCATGAAACAGCATAACCAGATGCCAATCCACTCTTATAATGTGACATGCAGGCAGCAGCCACCAAGGACAGTGGCTTCTAATCTCAGCAGATAGACAGTAACTTGATAAGATATCACAATCACCAGTCATCAGTACTCATATTCAACTAATGATATCTGAATTTCATAATAAAATAAAGCTAGAGCTCCTTATAGAACTGGTTATGAGCTTCATATACAAGTATACGTTGAATCCTACAAGAAAATAGGATTTTCTGTTCAAACAAGACATCAAAGGAATAAAGAAAATTTGGTAAAGAACCTGGACAACCACCAATATTGTAGTCCTCCCTGTTCTGGATACCTCATCACACTGCAAGAAAATGCTCCACGATATTAATCCAGCATATATTATAATAATTGTATCTCATAGAACAAAGCAGCTAGGAGTTATCACAATATTGGAAGTCAAGGAATAGTGAGAAGGGATGTGGGTTTATTAACAATTATCAAATGGACAGTAACACTAACGATGCAGTTTTTGTTCTGCTGAAAGCCCAGTAACTTGTATTCTCTCCTTCGATGCACCACCCAGACGAAATATTTTATCTTCAAAATCATTCCTGGACAGCTAAAATCCAGTCTATGATCTCAGCTATTGTGAGTGAAGGGCAGGTCTCCAT
Organism: Beta lomatogona; assembly: GCA_947646795.1. Taxonomy (NCBI): domain Eukaryota; kingdom Viridiplantae; phylum Streptophyta; class Magnoliopsida; order Caryophyllales; family Amaranthaceae; genus Beta; species Beta lomatogona. The sequence continues at coordinate 287,904 of CANSNZ010000220.1, forward strand.
ATTACTTACTACATTGACAATAAAATCACTATTATCTAGTACTCCATAGAAATATCAGTAAGTAGATAACGCTAAACTGAAAATGAACATTATGCTTTACTACCAGTAGTCAAGTTGCTAATTAGATTGACTCTAAAATTTCTAGAGAAATAGCAGTTTATAATCTAAAAGCATTAGTATATAATGCTAAAAACAGACGTGAAAAAGGATCAAAGCTCCTTTCATAGTTATTCACACTCTGTAATTGATTAAAAAGAGCGTCAAGATTCAAGAGACAGAGTAAATGTTTCTGGAAATTTGAGTTTTAGAAAAAAAAAATGATTGTCAGTCAAAACTCTATAGGACAGTACTTTCTGAAGCCAGTCAAACACTACAACATCAACTTCAAAAAGCCCTCACAAGAGACCAACCATAGACACATAAAGCTTCTAGAGATTCAAAAAGGAACAGAAATAACCTGAATTGTTCCAGTAAAAATAAAAAGCTCATACATCTTAAAATATAAAAGAAAAATGAAGATTTTTGTGCTCATTAGATCTCGAAGCTCCAAATAATGAAAAGTAGCAAATTGGTACAATATGTTACAAAAGCATACCTGAATGCAAGGGATATAAAATCCTTAAGCTTGCACTGGAGTTGAAATATATCAGGGGGTTCTAACTTGGGCTTCGTAATAATCTGTAGTGCATTGGACAAGAATTCAGAGTCAGAACGCAGAACAGCACAAAGTGAGTATCAAAGCCAAATCTATGAATTCTAGTATCCAGATTATTGAATTCAAGGGGTTAAAACAGCAAGGGGACTCAGTACAAGTACAACATGCCTATGAATCTAATATAATTTGTCAAGAAACAAGATAGTTGGCTGAGAGAGCGTAGCAGTAAGTGTCATTTTGCCTTTTGAAAATCAACAAGCATCTACTGCACTATGTCACATATAATCAATGCAGAAGATCACTAGAGTCAGCAAGATTAGAATAGTTCATGACAATGTAAGGAATTAAATTATAGCAAAAACGTAATTAGAATAGTTTGAGTAAAAGAGAAGCTTAATTCTACATCACCAGTCCAAGCATGCCGTAAGGAATTAAATACAAGCTTCTTGAGCTGAGTATACAGTCTGCACAAAAACATGCAAGCAAAAGAGTACGTGGGACTTTCCTAAAAAGACGCAAGAAAACCCCAAGGACCCAAAAAATGCCAAGGTGATAAACATGCACAGTTCTAAAGAAAAAGAAGTCTTTTATATACTTCAAGGAAAATCTATATATACTTCAAAGAAAACCCTAAGGACCCAAAAAAATGCCAAGGTGATAAACATGCACAGTTCTCTGTCTGACGGATCTCGAAGTCCACCCGTAGCCTGAAAAATAATAAATATTTCTGTGAAAAACTCTGAAGATAACTTCTAGAGCCTGCAAACACAGCCTTGTATAAAGAAAGAGAAGTTTTTTATATACTTCAAGGAAAATCTATATTACCTTCCAGTAAGATCAAAGCCATACCGCCTGAATAGCGCATCCCTGTGATCCCTCTCTAAACAAAGCCAATAAACTTTCTTAGACTTTAGTCTTTGCAGAGACAACACCATGCCTAGCACAGGACACAGAATTCAGAAAAAATGCCAAAAATAAAATTCCATGCTCAACAGTAAGGAGACTTCTTTATCATACCTCCCTAAATGCATAGAAGCATAGTTCCACCATATCCAACTCCAAGTCTCCCAAAGAAAGGCTGCAAAAAAGAAAAGAGAAGGAAAGCATGATTCAGAAAGAAGTCAGATTCCATAGTAAAAGCCAAAATATTTTCTGCGAGTGTTCCAGCTGCAATGCACAAAAACACCTGAAAGTTGTAAATCTAACTTCGAGGTTACAATCTAGACTAAATGCTTAACGTTAACACCTTGAATCAATAATTACACCTTCCTTGAAAAATCAACGTACATATTTCATGGAAAGAGTTGGTTTTATGAAACTATTTCTGAGAGTAGTTTTGTTTGCTTCATAAATAAAGCTCCTTGGAAGTAAAGGCAAATCGATTCTCTTTCTAAGAGCAGTCTGATCAAATTAGGGAAGACACTAATTGATACATGATTATTTCCAAAGACAGCTTTGTCTACTGCCGAACATGTGAGTCTCTACATATGATTGCTAATAGGTTGGATAAATCTTTCCAACATTACCATGATATATGGAGGTTTTCCGCCAATCGCAAGCTTTTTGGAAGTTCTGTGAGCTGAAGCACCCATTATTTCACTGATAAATTTAGAAGATTAACAACCCAAGAAACTAGCATAAGAGATATAAAATATGTAGGAGAAAATATAGCAAAAACAGCAGACATTTTAATAATTATAGCCACAAAATAAGGAATTAAATACCAAGCTTTGCAAAAGGAGAAACTGAAAATACCACTTTATTATCGAATTCTCATCACTGCCATCCATTCCAGGGCCAGTATCAAACACAGAAACTTTATCCTCATAAACCTCAACACTGCCAAACAAATTTCCTCTCGGTTAACCAAATAAGTTAACTATGATAATTCCATCATGCAGTTACTGATTCTAAAAACGTAGCCACTAGTCAGTACCCTGTATTGCAGACAGGTTAACAAGTGAGATTACAGCGGCTGAGGGAGACTTATATGAGAAACCACAACTGATATTAAATATGTTACCTAATCATAACTGAATAAACTGATAATAACATTGGAAATGATACTTATACCTCCAAAGAAAAAAAAATCCCCGTAAACCCGTAAGAGTTAGGCATATAACCATATACCACCAACCACCAGGTGGGGGAGGCTTGAAGATAGAAATTGCAAACTGATTCATGAACTTGCATATGATGAAAAGTAGTATGCATTTAAATTCAATGTATGAAATGAAGAGGATGTTGAACGAAAAAGAATAACTAAGATCACCAGTTCAGATATTAGGTTTCAGCATTTCAAAATCCCAGCGCTGACACGTATAGACATAAAATACGATTTCTTAAGTATCTCCTTTTAAGAAATAGCTTCTCTTCCACCTTCTCGAGGATGGATCTGCCTAAGGACAAAGGAACAACACTCTCAAGGTCTGAGCTGAAAAAAGACAAGTGAAGTACGTATAAATTAAGGGTGACAGCTTTCAATGTAAAGGTTATGCCATACATTCCTCTTTCCGTGGAGAAGGGAAAATGTCTCAAAGTCCTAAGACCAAGATGATGAAGAGTAACATATTTTATAACAAGCACTACTTCCTATATGGCTATTATGCTCCTTCAGCTAGCAAAAAAAAAAAACCTAAAAAGTTACAAGCACAAGGATACCTGACTGTGATATGTACTTCCTATATGGCATTCATGAAGTAATCAGTGCCTCATTCAGTTCATAAGAGCAGGGCATGATTGAACTCCTCCCATGAGACGAAAGCCAATACAGGAAATAAATAAAGAGCCAAAGCTACAACTAAGCATTTCGCCGTAATTAGTCATAACTTTAATTTAGCCTCGTCTCATGTAAAACAAGTTAATTTCCTGACATAAATAACAACCATACAAAAATTCCCTTGATCAGGAACAACTTTAAGCAAGAATCAGTATCAAATATATAAAGATATCATGTTACTAGAACAAGAGTTAATAGTTAAGATGTTGATGAGAAAAATTATTTACCTTATCAGTTTCCTTTCGCCATTGCCATTAGACCACACTGCCTGCAACGAATTATCCTGGGAAAACAAAAAGAGTCATACAACTATAATCAAACAACAAACTGAACTAATATTGAATATGGTATTCATAATGCAAAACCCAAACAATTACAATTAAGTCAGCTAGGACAGTCTCAAATGTATAGTCTTCTGGAAGCTCTGTCACAAATCTGGGTCTAGTGTCAAGTCCCACATATTATGTGAAGCCCACAGAAAGAAAAAACGCAACGAGAAAAGGCTATTAACCACCCAGAAAGTCCCAAAAAAACAAAAATCCAATGTACGTAGTCCACAAACCTCAAAGGTATCAACAGTGTGACCACCAGCATCCTATAGCAAAGAAAAATCACCCAATCAAACAAGTGATCTAGCTTATTAAGCCAACTGTTGCAATTGAAACATATTTATCACATCATATGATAGCTCATAATAGAAATGGTACCGAGATATAGCATATCCAACTTTACTATTCAATACCTGAAACATAAAAAGTATCATTGACAAAACATAGCCAAATAACAAGCATAAACAATAAACATAACTACAAAAGTGACTTGTACTCACCTTAAAATTACAAGTTTCAGTCTTTCAGTTCTATTAAACACCTTATAAATAAATAAACTTCTATATGTTCATATAAGTTCATTCAAGAAAATAAAAGGTGAAAAGAACGCGCCCTTAACATAAATGTGACAAAAATAAAAACCAAATGAGCATTTCTCGACACGAAAAACCTAGGATTTTTTCTAGTAAACTATTACTTCAAACCAGCACCATACTAGGGAACTGAATTACACATACTATGGACTAGTCATACAAGAAGCACAAAACATCAATATAATAGTACTTACAAGACTATAAAATATGATAATTCTGAAAATATATGCCCTTTAATCCAAACGAGGAACCCATTTGTTGCACATACAAGTTCGACTAATAATGGCATTCAAACACCACATTTTCGACAAACAAAAATCACATACAAAACCCACAAAGTAAAAACAACCAAAAAGAGTAGAAATTTGAGCATGAGAGTGAAACACCCTAATGACAGTTAAAACCCCCCAACAAAGACAAAAGCAAAAACAAAATTCAGGACTACTAGATAACCCAAGTAAGTTCATCAACCCAAAAAAACAAAAAAACGAAACCAAAAAAAATTTGGAATTTTGGAAAATTAAAAAAAAAAAAAAAAAACCCGCTAAATCCATTAACCCAAAATCATATAATAAAAGTTGTAAAAGAACTCACAAAAAGTCTCGAGTTTAGAATTCCAGAAAAATCTTCCTCCTAATTTTTAAATCCTCTGTTTCCTTCACAATTCCCACAAAAACTTCTATCTTTTGGGTTTCTTTTAATGATATAACACTAATCTTATTTGGGAGAAGTAGTACATGAAATTTATCTCCATTATCAATTTATCATCATCATCATCATTTCATCATAAACTTTGTGAATGTCTAAAATTTCCTGCAATTCTCACTCATCTATTTCTAATCTTCAACGAAAATCAAAACCCAGAAAAAAAAACATTGGAATTTTGAGGAAGACCCAGAGAATGATTAGCGTGCCAAAATGGAGAAATTTTGAATGTTGACAGTGTGAATATATATAAAACAAACCAAAACGCGTATGTTAACTGGTTATCATGATATTAGCTATAATACGCCTGGAATTACGCGTACAATAGCTGTTACTATTGTGCCGCAAGCTATAATGCGCGTAGGAAAAACGCGTACAATAGCTGTTACTATTGTGCCGCAAGCTATAATGCGCGTAGAAAAAACGCGTACGTTAGCTTTTATGATTTTTCTTTTGGCTATGATACGCGTAAAGCTTAGATGTCGTTTCTTGTCCACGTGGAGCGGTTTTGGAAAGTTTTTTTTTGGGATAGCATGCTGATGTGGAGAGTGACAATTGAGTCAACTATTTTTCTTGATAGAAGAAAATTGAGTCAAATTAGTTCAAATTTATATTTCTTCCCTTTTATTTTAATTGCATCATTTATTTTTTCACACTATTTATCAATTAATTTTTGTAAGTTATCTCGTATCATTATATAAGAAAAAATATGATCAGTAGGGTTTTGTTTGATTCTTCCCAATGCAAGGATTTCAAATATCAATTTTTATAATTTTTACTAATACGCAATTAGAGATATTGACGTTCAAAGAAGCGTATCGACAAACGTGAAAAATAAAATGGTGAAATTAAAAAATAGAGGAAGTATGAAGGAAAAAACAAAATAAGCGATTAAACTTGAGCTTTGATAGATAACCTGATATTATAGACTACTAACAAAAACTAATTAATATTTTGCACTTATTAAAGTCGGTCACTAAGGAATTTATCTACCAAATGATTGGATTCATTTTTTCCCGATAAATTTTTATGGAAAGTTTATTTTGTGTAAAATTGTTCTACCGAAAAAATTGACACTACTAACCAGTTCCAAGCATAGTTGATTTGCCTAAAAAAATTGAACTTTTGTTTTTTCTCATAGTTGTCCCAATATTAGAGGATGGGCTTATTTCATAAACGATATGTCACTTTTATAAACTTGTTGAATAACATTGTCCTGTAAAACTTTTAAATTAACTTCATTTAATAAAGGAATTTAATATATCGATTTAGCAAATTAGTTAACTAAACTCTTTGACCTGCCCCTAATATAATTGCACAGTTTTCTTTGCATGTTGCTATCATATCATTAGTTGGAATTAGTGTAAGAAAATTTTAACTTGTAATTGGGTTTACTCTATTTTTTAATAGATCGAACAAGGTATTGTCCTTAGAAGACAACAAGGGTACTACTAAAGCAAAGCTCGATAACAACAATTCACATAATTTCCAAACAGCACACATACACAATTTCAAAAATACATAAAAAGTTGTCTTTTTTTTCATTTAATATAATAGTAATAATTAATTAATTAAAATACAACATCTCACAGTTTCATGTACATATAAAATTAAATGAAACCCCCAACCTATCCTGCTTCATGAACAGCTTTCTTTAATTTTTTTTAGCATAGTTCTATTGTTGATAACAACAATTCACATAATTATCAAACAACACACGTACACAATTTCGATCTTATATGGAGACTATTAGAGTAAGAGTCTTGTATACCTAAGAGATATTAGACCTTAGAACTAGTTGTTGATTAAGACCCTGTTCTTTTAGACTTATTTTCAGTTCAGTTCAGTTAATTTCAGTTCAGTTCAGTTAATTTCAGTTCAGTTAAGTTTCTCTGCAATTCAGTTTCAAACGGTGCAGTTAAATTAATTTCAGTTCAGTTCAATTTTTCTCAGTTCAAAAGAACGGGGTCTAATTTCTTTCAGTTATTATAGAACGGAGGAAGTATATTTTATCTTAATTCACTATTGCTCTTTGATTAATTTCCTTGTCCTTGGGTTTACCGTTTACGAGACAATACCAATATACCATGTGGACCAAAAATTGAAACTGGAACTTTCTTCTTCTAAAAGTTATTTGTTGTTGGGCCTATTTACCGGGCCTTTATAGTGCAATCTCTACCACCATTTAAAAAAGGAGGATTTGTAGTTGATTAGTAGGCCAAGCCCGCGATTAGCCCAAGCTCTTTGTAAGGCAAAGACAATGGGCCCATAATCAGCCCAACAATTAAAGAGGAGCATGCCAGATGGGCCATAGAAGATCAGATGGAAGCGTGATTTAAGGGATTAGGTATATAGATAATAATGTGTTTACTGTTTATTTTTTTATAATTTTTTATTTTTTGAAAGGCATGTGTTTACTGTTTATTGCTTACTGCTTAGTGGTTAAATTTGTTTAAGAAATATGAACTCATTAATTTTTTTCAAAAAAAAATTCAAAGAGAAAATAAGGAAAGGATTAATGATTAGAATAACGTTAACATATTTCATGTATCTCTTGTAAATAATAATAAAAAAAGCTCATGTATCTAGAGTAAAGTTAGGACGTTACAAATTTTTCTTTTTTTTTTGAAGGGAGACATTACAGGAATTTTGACTTTAAAATCCAGAATTTCAAATTTAAAACTTTGTAGGAAGGGGTTTTGGAGTAGGTAAAATATCAAGCTTGAATTTCTTCCAAAGGTAGCAATATTAATATTAATCTACTATCCCTTCAAAAAAAAAAATATCTACTATATAAGATCATAATGTTTCACTTTTTTAGATATCCAAATCTTTTAAATGAGTATTAATCTGATGTATAAAGTAGTAATTGACAAAAAAAGAGAGTTAAAAATAGAGCTGATCAACTTCAGCCAGGCCCCGCTCGGTTTTTGGGCGGGCTTGGGCAGTTTTTTTAGCCCCTTTTTTTTGCCGGGCTTTTGGACAAGCCAAAAAAGACGTTTGAGTCTAATTTTCTGGGCCGGCCCGTTGGCCCGAAAAAGCCCGATCGGCCCGGCCTGAAATAACGGGCTTTGGGCACTTTTTTGGCCTGGATTGGGCCCGGCCCGATCAATGGGTAAATTTTTTTTGGCTCGGCTCAGCCCGAACCCAGCCCGGCCCATGATCACCTCTAGTTAAAAAGTTGTAAATCACAAAAGCCGAAACATACGAGGTAGCTATTCTCAAAATTTTCTTTATATATTTATGATATAAAAGTCGTTCTAGCTAAAATATCGCAAAAACTTCTCATCAGAAAAGAATGTAAAAATTAAAATTAGAAATAATAGATACCGAATTTTGATTGTTTTTCAATTTTTAAAGTTTCTCAGCTTTTGACTTGGTTCCCAAACTAAGGAGAGATTGTTGAAACCACTTATAATTTGAATTATGTGGATCAAACTTTTGATCATAATTTTAAAATTTCCCGTTTGATTGATAGAGTAATTTGAGTTGTAAAATGGTCCAAATAAAGAAGGAATCCATCCTGGAGACAACAAAGCAAAAGAGAATTTTTGCATTCTATTAAAGAGAGAGAAGAGGCCGTTTAGCCGTTGCCAAAATAAAAAATCCAAAAAAAACGTTAGCAACGGAAGGAAGGGTCACATCACATGGCCTAAAGTCCTTATCACATGTCCTTGCAATTTGCTTCTGGCGATTCTTTGCCTTTTTCTTCTTTGGATACCACATGCCCCTCTCTCACCAATCATCATTAGTGGAGTATCATAATTAGTTTTTCTAGATATAATTAGAGTTAGGTGTATTTAAGACATATTTTTAGTTACAGAAAACCCTCTAGAGGGGCTGCCATAGATGTTTTCGTTCATGGTAAGCCCCTCTTTCTCTCCTTTTTGCAGTTTCTAGTTTATTTTCTTGCTTTTTTCGTTTTTTTTGCAGTTTTTAATAAGTCCCATCTGCGTGATGGCTTTAGTCTCATTTATGGTTTTTGTAGTCACCCCCTTCACGGCGGGTCTATTAGTTTGGTTTCTTTGTGTGTTAGCGGGGTTTGGACTCGGCTCCAGGTTGAAGGTTGATTTGTTGATAGGATTTTGTGTGGGATTACGACGGCGGTCGATCTTTAGCGTACAATCGGTTGAATCAACTCTATTTCTACATCAAAACTACATCAGATCGTTAGACCCCCTCATATAAGGTTGTATCAGACAACGATGTGAAAGAGGGTATTTAGAAGGGTTATTTCTGCTCAACGATCGTGGTTTTGCCATATTAGAATTAAGTTTCTTTCAATTTGATGTGTATTTTTTAGTTTCTGACTTCTATAGATGTCGTATGATTTTATATTAATGAATGAATTTTCACTTCAAAAAAAAAAAGACATATTTTTAGTTATATGTTGGGATTGCTTCAAATGAGTAATATGATTAAGCAAATATTTTGTCTGATGTGGGTCCTGGACTCATATTAAGTGTACCTACTTCATTCGTTCTTAAACAAAATAACACACTTACCATTTTAAGTTTTTAACACGTTTCAAAATAAATAATTGTAACTTCAATTGATATTTTCTTCTCTCTATCTCTTTCCTCATCATCTGGATCCTTTTTTTTTCTCTCTATCTCTCTGCTCTCCTAAATCCCCGTGCCAATCCCATATATTTTATTTAAAACAGAACGGAAAAATTATAATTTAATTACGATAGCGAAAACTACAATTTAAAAAAAAAAGAAATGTATCTAACTAAGGGCATTAGTCCAAAGAAGATTTGTTTTTGTAATGGTTACACTAGTTATGTGTCGAAAGGTTGTCATTATGTACATTTAGGCCCTAGCTTTACATGTATCCGGGAACATTATAAAAAAATGCTGCTAAAACTACTTCATGTGTCATAGTATGATTATTAACAGAACCAAAAAGAATTCGCCTATTATCAAAATAAATAAATAAAATTGCTAATAATGGTTGACCTTATCAATGTGATTTAGCGCTACGTAAATTATCATGTGCCAAATTTTGTAAATTTAGCACTACATAAATAATGCTGAACTTTGCTTTTACTGCTTTATGACCTTATCAGTGTATTTTGAGAGAAATAAAAACAACAATTAAGGTTTACATTTTAGAAAATTGAAAGCTATAAAGATTTAGAAATTGAGGTAGTGTCCCACAAAGTTCAGTATTGTGTTTATGAGTTGTACATATACTTAGATAAGTGAAAGGAATCGGTTGCTTTACTGGCAAATGACAGAACTACAAAGCTTACCACTTTTTGGCATCCTTTCCCTCAACACCTTGTCAATTGCTAGTCTTCTCAATGTTGAGGACATTCTTTTCTAACAATATGGTTCTTGGATTTTGGATACAATCTTAAAAGTTTATTTGTGATAGCTGGAATGTGCTCTGTTATCATTTTTTTGGTGTAATAAGAACTTTACTTAAGAATATATATAATTCCTCCGTTCTGTTTTAAATGAAACGTTTGTTTTTCCACGCAATCCAACGCGCTTCTTTGATCATTAATATCTTTAGTTGTGCACACGTAAAAAATATAAAAAGTTATAATTTGATAGTATGCATCGAGACGAATCCAAGAAGATCCCACTTGACTATATTTTTTCTTTATATAATGGCGATAAATTGGAGTCAAAATTGATCAATGGATAGTTTCATTTCACCTAATGTTTCATTTAAAACAGAACGGAGAAAGTATTCAGTTTAACAAAAATAGTTTTGTCAAGTAAAAATAAGTCAAATTTAGCTCCCGTCAAAAAGTCAAATTTAGCTAAAATTAATTGTGAGGTAAACACGACGCCTTACTTGAAAAATCAATAGATACAAGTATGCAAAATCTTAGTTTAAGCCTCAATGTATGTAATATAAAGTTCCTCCAGACTTGAATTTGACACACAATGAATGTCAAAGGCTCAAAGTAGAGGTGATCATGGGTCGGGCCGGGTCGGGTTCGAGCTAGGTCGTGGCTAAAAATTTACCCATTGGTCGGGCCGGGACGAAATTTTGTGCCCAAAGCCCGCTATTTCGGGATGGGCCAAGCGGGCTTCGGGCCAAAATTGGGCTCTGGAAAAAGGGTCAAAACCGGGCCCGACCGCAAGCCAAAAAAATCTGCCCAAACTCGGCCCAAAATCAGGCCGGGCTGGAGTTGATCAGCTCTAGCTCAAAGCCATGTGCATTACACAAGAGAAGTGCCTGTGTGTGGTGTAATGCACAACGCACCCATATGGGGCCAAGTACATAAATGATGTGCTTAGGATGCTTTTTATTAGTAGGCTTGATTAGCTGTGAATTTACCTTATATTTACATCTTATTGAACTTTTCAATCCTTGGAACTTATCTTCTTTAATGAATAGAATGCATCCTCATGAGATAGATCTTCACAAAATAACACAACTTTTTTATGAAAATTTTATTCTCTCAACTATCGAAATTTATATTTTCAATTACTTTTTACACATGAATACTTATTTAAATATGAGAGTTGAGACATAGTCACTTCCTACGCTGTACTTCTATCATCCCTGTTGTTTACTCAACTCTCCGTCTTTCACTTTCCTAAGAGTTCTACTCCCTCCGTTTCATTTTAATCTACACACTTTGACATTTTATACTATTCACAAATTTCACTTTGACCATAATTTGTGATTATACGCTGATGAAAATATAGTCATGTGGGATCTTGTTAGATTCATCATAACATGTATTTTATTAATATGTACTTTATATAATTTTTACAAATACAAAACTAAAGATATATGTCCTCAAAGTTTTGCATTGACATGCGTGAAAAGTGTAAGTGTGTAGATTAAAATGAAACGGAAGGAGTATTAAACTGCCACATAGTTAAAAAAATAATGTCATTTTGCGTGTCGGGCAGAAGACACTTAGAGTGTGATCGTAAAGACCATATCACCTTAAATGAGAATAAACTAATCCTTAAAACAATATAAATAAAAAAATTAGTCCTAATCTTTTAAAAACATAGGGGTATAATTATATACTATATACCACCAAACCAAAAACCATGAAATAGAACTATTATCTATCTACAAATAGAAAGAAGAATGATACTCTAAAATTTTCCTAACCCATTGAAATAGGAATGGACCTCCACAAATTCCTCTCCTGTTGACTCTCTTAGCCCTCTAAAATCTAAAAAATTTTAAATACAAAAATTTGTAAAATTTGGAAAAATATAATTAGTGGCCTCCCCGTAAAAAAGCCGACTAAAACAACACAAGAGACAATTATAAGACCCTCCTTCCATCCACAGCACATGCTGCTCTGCCTCTTTCTTCATTGACGCATTTCATCAAACACTTTGTGTGCTTCTTTTTTCCTCCATTTTTCTCCCCTCTACACCCTCTCTCTCTCTCTGGGTCAGCTCTCTTTCTTATTTTTTTAAGAGAGAGAGAGGCTGTAGAGATCATCCTGCATATTTTTCACAGCAATAGAGGGAAGAAATCAAACAACAGAAAAACAAAAAAAGTTTCAGAAATAAACAACAAGAGAGTTGAACAACAATGGAGGTTGTTAAAGCTTCATTCATTGTTTTAGTTGTTTTCTCTCTCATCTTTTCATTGGCTCAGGCTCAAGCTGCGGGTCCCGCACCTGCCCCAACTAGTGATGGTACTTTTTTTTTTTGGGTTTTTCTTATTTTTTAAATTTCTGTAAATTTGATTGAGTTTTCAATGAATATTTTGAATGAAAATATGAAAATGGGTATGTTTGGTTTTTGCATTTCCAAGAACTAGAGAGAAAATGCAATAATGGGTTGTTTTTAGATCCAAGAATTCTTGTTGGGTTTTTATTGAGGCATTTCATCATACATCTAGAATGCATTTACAAAAATTAACTTTTGTTGCTTAGCATTTTTCTAGATCTATGTTATTCTGGGCAAGAATTGGGAAAATGAATCTGGTGCCAGAATTTAAATTTGTAGAAGGAAAGTTTAGATTTTTTTCCTCTTGAAATATCAAAGTAATGATTTTTCTTGTGAAGCATATATGCAATAATAGCTATAAAATAAAGGGAATTATTTGAAAAGGACAAAAGATATGGGTAATTTATGGATATTTTTGACTCAAAAGTTAAATAGTCTAATTGTTAGTGGAATCATAAAAAAGTTTTTTTGTATTTTTTTCTTTGTTTTGATTAAAGTTTCCATGTTAGCAACTTATAAGCCCAGGTTTTCAGCTGCCGAAGATCTATTATGTTATTATGTTTTGGTGATTGTTAGATTGATAGTTTTCAAAGTAAAAAAAAAAAAAAAGAAAAAACTAATTTGAAGCAAAGTGTTTGTGGTATAGTATGTTATTCAAATTTTTAGAGATTTAAGTATGATGGTAAAGTAATTGATGGGATATTTGTCAAAGATGGTTGATTTGGATAAGATCTATCTGCTTTTTACCTTTGCTTAAATTGTTTCAACAAATGAAAATGACTAATCATAGTGCTAATTCAGAGTTACAGCTGCATTTTGCAATATTCTCACTCTTTCTAGGATGTGTTTACTCTTTACATTGTGCTCTTGCCTCTTGGGGCCTGTTATCCCCAGCTTATTTTCAGTTCAATTCAGTTCAGTTCAGTTCCTAAATGATAATCATTACTATTAATTAGTTATAATTAAATTCAGTTCAGTTCAGTTCCTAAATGATAATCATTACTATTAATTAGTTATAATTTAATTTAGTTCAGTTCAGTTGTTATATGCAGAAGAGAATAGGCCCTTGTTATATTCTAATGGAAATCAATAAACATATTCAAATTACTCTTATCTTGTTCATTGGCTCATCATTCAACTGATTTCGACTTATCTGAACTTGTTCTCATAAATTGTTGAAACTTTTGTAGTTATAAATTGTGATTATTTACTTATTATACATAGATGATTGATTATTGTTCATCAATTGATGACTTTCAGGGACAAGTATTGATCAAGGGATAGCATATGTATTAATGCTGGTCGCCTTGGCGCTTACATACCTCATCCATTAAGCAGAAGTGCAACAATGGAGGCCTCATCATCAACATCATCACCGCACTTAAAACCGGAAAGTGCTCGTGATTTTTGGTGTCCTTTTTCTTTTAAATGATTAAAATTGTGAGATCAGTGGATTAGTGTTACTATTCCCAATTTGCTTAATTGATGCTTAAAAGAGAGTATGATTGATTGTGATTGACTAGGAAGAGGTTAAATTTGAGCCCTTTTAGACATGGTGGTGTACATCTAATTTGTATTAGATGAGTAATCGTGAGTTTTTTTTGCACATATATTTATCTCATCTAGTATTGTTGTGGCCTTTTATCTCTTTCCCTCTCTTTCTCTTCTCTGCCCTTTTCTCGTGGATATTCGTCTCATGTAATTACAAATCACGGGCATTTGAAAGATTTTATCGACTAAACTAGCTGAGAAGTGACATTATCTTGACGGTTGATAAAACACTATCAAAATGATGGAGACAGTCCTGATGTACATTGTGTACTTCTTGACAAGAAGAGAATTAAGGTTAAATTTAAGCCCTTTTAGACATGGTGGTGTACGTCTAATTTGTATTAGATGAGTTATCGTGAGTTTTTTGCACATACATTTATCTCATCTAGTATTATTGTGGCCTCATCTCTTTCCCTCTCTTTCTCTCCTCTGCCCTTTCTCGTGGATATACGTCTCATGTAATCACAATCACGGGTATTTCAAAGATTTTATCGACTAAACTAGCTGAGAAGTGACATTATCTTGACGGTTTGTAAAACACTATCAAAATGATGGAGACAGTCCTGAAGTACATTGTGTACTTCTTGACAAGAAGAGAATTAAGGGTGTTTGTTGTGCACCAACCCACTATTTATTACTCCTATTTGAATGAAAGGAGAATTTATTGTATTTCAAGCTTCCTTCCCTTTAGCTTCATCTGCATGACTGCACTCAACAACCAAAAGTGTAGAATGTAGGATAAAACTAATGCACTCAACAACCGAATGAGTAGAATGTTGGATGAAACTAATGGTTGCTTGGGATCCTAAAACTAGAGATACATAGAAAAGCAGAATGCAGAACTATAGAATTTACTAATTTTGACTTGTTTTGGTTGAAAAGTAAATATTTTACTTAGTTTTCAATATCTGGTATGTGCATTGAGGAAAATTACTGAAAATGTATCATTGGAGTTTGGATAGGCGTCTCATTGAATGGACTCCAACAAGGATATTTTGGTAATTTTATATGCTAGAGGTACAAAGTAATATGTAAAAACGAAGTCAAATTGGTATCAAAATACACTTTAGTAGTAAGTGCATATTTTAGTATCAATTTTACTGTAATTTGGTAACTCCAATAGTCCAATTTATGAAATTACTTTGAACTCCAACAATAAGACACCAAAGTTGTCTCGTATCATTGTATGTAGAGTAACAAAATATTTATACTTTTCTTCTGTGTTTACATGTAAATATGTGTGGTAATATCGAGGAATTCTCACTCTCGTACAATTTTACTTAGTTTTTCTCTTCGATGTCAAGCTCTGAAGTACAACCTAAGGTTTTGACACTTTGAATAATGATGGCATGTAAAGACTAGTTTTCTTTTTTTTTTTTTTTTTTTTGAGGGGAAAAGACTTGTTTATTTAGAACAATTTTATGGGTGTCCTAATTAAGAGGGGTAGAAATTAGAATAATGAGTTTCAAGCAACAATCATGTTATATTGAGTTCATGTATACAATTAAAATAGGCCAGGTGTGACCGTGTGTAAAAAAAAATATTCAAAGGTAAGTTTTTCGTTCTCTTCAAGTCACTCTCTAATTTTTACTTTTACAAATGTAAGGTCAGATTGTAGAACTTTTTTGAGGGTAAAGGAGGCAAAAGCAGATCTTGCATCTTGTAAGTTGTAAGGGGATAGATCTTTCAAACAATTCTTGTCCATAACTACCTGATTTACATTTTTTTTGTGAGAAACTACCTTATTTACAAAATTTTATGCAAAACTACCTTTGTTACGTTATTGTTTGTTGACCACCACCTAAAAACTTTTTCCGACGTTTGACTGTAGTTTTCTGGTGAGTAAAACCCATGGGCAGGTCGTGTGACTTGTTATTTTCCTTATTTTATTCCCCCCTTCTGAATTTATTCCTCCGTTCTATCTTGTACAAAACCCGTGTGCATATCCTTAGTTAAGTAAGGAGAGAAAGTGTTAGTTTAGAAAAGGGAGGGAACAATATAAGGGGGAATAAAATAAGCAAAATAACAAGTAACGTGACCTACACATGGTTTTACTCACCGGCAAACTACAGTTTAACGTCGGAAAAAGTTTTTAGGTAGTGGTCAACAAACAATAATGTAACAAAGGTAGTTTTATACAAAATTTTATAAATAATGTAGTTTCTCGCAAAAAAGACTGTAAGTAAGGTAGTTATGGACAAAAATTCAAACATCAACTTGTTCATTTGTTTTAAGAAATTTAATTAATTAAACGGTAATGACTAAGGTCTAATAGCACATCTATATGGAATTTTTTTACAGCAAAAAAGGTGGGAATATATTCTGTAAGTCCAAAAATCTAGAGTGGGAGGCGTGAACCAAGCCTATTAAACATCCTATAGGAAAATCAAAACAATCATGAATCATTGCAACATTTGCAACACAGGGATGACTTTGTTTTAGTTTATTTGGCTAAGTTATGAAAGGTTCAAAATACTAAAGTTTTTCAAAAGAACCTTCGAAAAATGTATTACATCTTTTTACTCTGTCAACAGACAACAATATAGAAGTATAAAAGAACAAGTCAGCAAAGATATGAATTGCAAACATTAGACTTATATAGAGTTCACCTAAAGAATTTCTCTAACCCTAGGTATCACACAAAAGCTGTAATTTGGTAGAATATTCAAACCCCTAAATGGGGCCATGCTAAAGCTTGGGTCATTAGAAGAACTAGATCCTCGTAGGACACGTCTATGATACAACAAAGGTGACTTTTGTAGAATTTTGATATACTTCATTCGTTTTTTTTTACTCGCAACACTTTTTTTTTTCATCAACTCCAATGCAATTTTTAGGTATGAGAGAGGTTGAGAGAAAAAAAAGAGAGGACCCATGTGATTGGAGAGAGATAGAGAGAAAGGAAAAGCAAAAATAGAAAATTGTTGCAAGTAATTAATTATTTCCCTTTTAGAAAAGTGTTGCGGGTAAAAAATAACGGAGGAAGTATTAGGGTGACTTTTACTAAGAAATGAGGAGTATTTCCTATGTTATTAACAAACCTTAAAAAGAGACTAATCATTTTTCGTGTAATAACAAAACAAGGCATCATCACGATTTCACGATCACTAGAATAAAAACCTATCACACTGAACACTAAGACAAAGGAAAAACCATTTTGTAAGATCGAGAGTGGTGTTGTTGCATCCAAGGGTATGCTGATACACGTATGGCAGTGTTAAGGGGTGTTAACAAGCCAAACCATGTCCGAGAATGCAATTGCTCAGCTCGAATTAATAACACTTGCATTCAAGCTTAAGCTTTCTCGAACTTAAGTTAGATTTTTTCATGTTCAAGTTACTTTAAAGCTCAGATTGGCAGTGCAAACCAGCAAAACAAAAGGGTATTAACAGACAAAATGTATACGCAAAACTGAGACAAGCTCTCAGCAAAAAAAAGTTTTCAATGTTCTAAGAAGCTATACTTGGACAAAATTTTGCTCAACCTTGAGAAACAGACCTAACAAGTAACCTGACCATAATCTAATCGTGCACCAACTCACCTCAAAAGATTACATTTCAAGGTCAGATTCATTAGCTATGTGCATTATTTATATAACTTAGAAGATTGTAATCTTGGAAGCCACGTCACCAAAAACTGCATTCTTCATTGGATGAGCTCGATCTAAAACCTAGTTGTGTTAGCTGCCAACTAAAATCAAGGATTGGCAAACCTTGTATGAAGGACGTATTTCACTACTTCGTAGAATGAAACCACAATCCCAACTGAAGGCCCAGCACGAGCAACACGAGGACCAACACCTGCAAAGAGGCCTCTAGTTCCTCCATCCCTATTTTTAATATAAGAACACGTCCATCAGTAACTGCCATAACATTGGTTTGGAATACACATTCGTTTATAGAAACATTCAGAAAGGAATACAAGGAAAAGCAAGAATGAAAAGGCAGAGGAACTACCTCCAGATCTCCATTAGAGTCTTCCTTGTGGTCATCCTGAGTGCCTTGAGAGGATCCTTCTGGAGTTACAGAAGAAATAGCGTTAAGAAACTGATAAGGTAAAGTACATTAAACTATCTGAATACATACTGATAAAAATAAGAAATATAAACAAAAAGAACCACCCCTACTGGGACTTAAGTGTAGGTTTATCGGGTAGTTTTCTTGTTCGAGAAACCACTTAGGGGCAGTCTTCTGCAAAAGAGTCCATATAAACTGAAGTATTAATTCAGGTCCAGCCAATGGAGGAAAATTTAGCATCTCTCACCTCTATTTGTCTGCGTGTTCTAGCCACATCCAAAGGACATGTAGCACCAGCAGCTAAGCTACCAGCCACAAACCCAGAAGCAAAATTTGACCCAAGAACAGTGATAGCACTTGCTTCATCTCCTGTAAGAGTACCGAGTTTCCTCCTCATCTGTTATGACAAGGTACATATTAGCAAAAGGATACAGCTCGATTAAGCACTTTACAGAACAAAATAAGATCTTACAGGTTCCAGGGTTGCCCAACATATTGCTGAAAAGGGAACATCACGAGCAAGTTGTGCTCCAAGGCCAGTCCAGAGAGCACGATAACGTTGCACTGTCCACGGAAGTATATTCATATACTCAAAAAGCCATATATTGATAAGCTGAACAAAAGAACAGCCACTGATTCTATGATCTAAGCTTCTTAATTCTTACAATTATATTATCTACAGGATACAAGTAAAATCCATCATCACCAGCGTAACATTTCAAATTATCATTGCCAACTAGCAAGTAAAAATTTAATAACTTTGAGAAGAACTACAGAAAATTTACTAATTATTAAGTAGAGCTTGTAAAAAGCGACTAAATTGATTATATGACAGCCAACAAAAGGATGAACTTACAGTTGCTTTGAAAGGTGGTGGTATTATTGGCATTTGAAAAAATCCCAATTAGGGTCTTCAATACACCAGGAGGCTTCTTCCCAGTCTCCTTGAATGCCTAACATAAAAGAACACAGCAAATTCAGAATTGACAGCAACAAACAAGCATTACACAATAAATGTAACTGAAGATGAAAAAAATTTGCTAAACGAGCAAGACAGAAAAGGATAAGCACCTGCATTCGTGTTCGAGCAAGTTCAATAGGATAGCATGTAGTACAAGCCAGTGAGCGTGCCAAAGCACCAGCAACAAGTGGCACATATGGCTCTACACTTGGAGAATTTTCAGCTGCATACTCCTCCATGCGAATGCGGAATACATCATAAAAGGGAAGATAAATTCCCACCTAAAATGCAGAGCACTACTTAAATTAATCAAATTACCTACTTAGGTTGGTAAATTTGAGATCATTATTGCAAGAAGCTTACCATTGGTATAGCCAGTGCCAGGCCAGCATTTGTCCCTCTCCATAGTCTTGTGACTCCTTCCTGCATGTCACTTTATTGTTAAAATTCCCTACACAGAAACAATGTATACGAGGAAAAACAGATAGATACATATATACCACACCCAGTTCCTTAGGACTTTTAAGTTTATAACTACGAGGACTTGGGCAGACAGATCAAACACAGACAACTACTATCTCTAAAATGTTGGTCTATTGTTAGTTGTGACAAAAGATGTAAGTTTGAGCCCTGTTGAGATATGCAAATTAGAAGGATTATCACCACCTTTCTATGTCGTATTACTTGTTGAATGGACAAATTGAAGATCAAATCCCTGTTAGTAGACAGAATGAATTTAAAACACTAACCTGTCTGACAATTTTGTACATAACATCAAGCGTTCCTTTGTAGTGAAAACAGTCAGGAGGACAAATTGATACTGTTCCCTGAATACCAGCCCATGCACATGAGGGGGAACACCTCAAGTCTGCAAACATCTGCAATCAATATATACGAAGAGGAAAGACTTAAGAAAATTTAGCTATAAAGCATAATTGTTACATTACATGACACTACATTTGTACTGTTAAGTCTGCTTGATCATGGACACATACCATATTTGGTCCAAATACGGCCATACGACTAAGGGCATTACTCAATGGATGCGCATATGCAGCTCCTGCAGCTTGCGCTTGCAACCTTGTCTGCCAAACATGAGCGATGCAAATGAGGACAATTAACACTAATAAGCTCACATATATATTTGAACGAACCAGAATATACAACAAGATTTTTAGATAGCCACGTTCATATGTGTATTATAATCTTGATCCTTAACAATATTAAAACACTAATAAATTTCAACCAATTCAAAGACAATGTCACATATTCAAATTGACTTCCCGGTAACAATAGAAATAATGTGCATTGATGGGAGATACGACACCAGGTCACTTATAGCATAAATGAAGATTATTAAGAAGTCTAATCCCATATCACGGTAACACCTCCTTCATATACAAGGGAAACTGATCAAGAGGTCTCCCCAATTGGAAATTGTATTCGGTTACCGGGAACAGTAGGCTATATGCTAAGACACTGAAATATCTCATCCTGCAGACCGTCAATCTAAAACAGATGAATTCCGTGCATCTAAAGTATAGCAATCTCATACGTGACAGCTACATTTATGGCTTACATGTAAAGTGCCTGTAAAGCCTCTTTAAAACCCTTCATGTAAAGTACTTGTAAGGCCTCTTTGAGCCCTACATGTAAAGTGTCTGTGAAGCCTTTTATAAACCCCTCCAGAGCACTCACCGGTACACTCTCTAACCCTCATCTTACCTATTCAGAAAGATACTGACTTGCGCATCAAAGAAATATCATTGTTGAAGAGTCTATACTTGGAACTTGGAAGAAGGTATACATAAACCAAATCCAAACAAAACATTGAAGAGTCCTTATACTACTTCTAAGCAATATGCCAAGATGAATAACAACGATCATACTAAAGCAAATTCAGCCAAACCAAGCTTGCTCCACTCTGAGTCTAGGGGAGCCTACATTGAGGCAAGGGGGTGTCAGTTAACACACCAACTTCGTCCACCTTTTTATTCGACCATTTATAAAATAATTCCATCTTTCAAAAAAAATTAGATTGTCGATTTCACAACAAAATCCAAAGCAACACCGCGAAACTAAAATCCTAGGTCCACCACTAGCTCCACTACTTGGTATTGCCTACATGAATAACAGCTACAAATAGCAGCAGCCAGCAATTATAAACCTAGAATGCAACCCAAAAAATGACAATCTAATTGCTACAAACATCATATAATATATCCAAAATCAACTATAATCCCAATAATTTCAATTCTTACAAACATATAGGGGTTCAAAACATAAAAGAAAAAGAGCAAACCTTAGCAACATCAAGAGGGTTAACAATGATAGCAGAGAGAAATGCAGCACCAGCAGCCGAAAGCGCATTCGCCGCGAAATTAATTGCATTTGTATCACTTGAACATTTCTTCAAAGGTTGAGATTGAGATTGAGGCTTCAATAACATCTCATAAATCACAGGTTCCGACATCAAAAACCTATTAATTTCTTCCTGACTCAAAAACTCATTTCCATCTTCATTTGATTCCTCAGGCCTCATCCAAGGCTTATCATGGAGATGGGTTTTATCAGATTCCACCATATATATATATATATATATAATATAATATCAACCACTTCTAATTTTTGCTCTACAATCCCAAAAACAGCAAATGGGTCACTCTCAATTCCGAAAATAATGACAACCCAGAAAACTATAATTCAGGGGAATACAAAAAGAAGAATAAAACTAATGGAATTTATGCAAAGGATTGATATTTATGGAAATTTATGTAAATTTTATGAAAGAGATCATAAGACATAACATATATTAACATGTACTAGTAATAATAACATTATTTGCAATTTAATTGATGAAATTAACAGAAGAAATAAGGGAAAAGTTACCAGAAGTAGGAGAGAGAAACGGAAAACCCTTCAAAGAAGGGGTGGTCTCTAGGGCAGCCGCTTGAAGGTGGTTTTTTTTTAAAAAGTACAAAGCACTGTTTTTTTCTCTGTTATTGGCTTTTCATTGGTTTCTTTCTTTCTCCTATAATGTTGGGGAAAAGTCTTTTTCTTTGGGTTCTAAATTCTTTTTTTTTATTTTAAATAATGAATTGCATCTTTTTTCAAGTTCACACATAATAATGATATGATTAAAAATTAAATAGATGAGTTGTTGATTGTTGTTGTAAATGAAGAAAATGTATGGTCCAAAAAGGAAGAGGTAAAGTGTGGATTTTAGGAGTCTTCTAGTCTTAATTTCTCTCTTTTTAAGTACTTTATTGTTTTTGTTAATTAAACTCGTTTTGTTTTATACTATATTTTTGTTTCTACAAATAATTGAAGGGTGTCGACAATAGTGGGTTTATGAAAGGGTTTATTTGCTACATCCTTTGTTTCTTAATAGATGCATTATGGAGTATTGGTCACGTGACTTCACCTCCAGCCCTTTGGAAAACGGCGACTGCCAGTATTTTTTTCTTCATTCTTCCTCCTTCTACTCCTACCATTACCTTCACCCTGTCGTTGGTCGCGGATCCCAGATTCGCAATACAATTTTGATTACAATTTCCCAACCTCAAACTCGAAGAAGCTAAGATGAAGTAGATTAGGTTATTTTTCAAAACTTTTGCTGGTGGTGGTACTTCTTAGTGGTTCACGAAGAGGATAGAGAGGGACATCAAGGGAGTGCAGAGAGGTAGTGACAGGAAAGCGGCGCATGGGGGCGATGGTTTGGTGTTGTAAAGAGGCAACGAGAAGAAAAAGGAAGAAGTGGATGAGGATGTGGTAGTTATCATGGATCCGTTGGAAACAGAAGGAGGTGGAGGAGATGTAATGAAAAAAGGGTAGAGAAAAGGGAGTAAATACATAGACAAACAAGGTATGTGTTTAAACTGATAAAAAGCATCCATAAACTTATGAGTTTACACCTATAAACTAATATATTTATGCCATAAGCTGATAAACAACATTCATAAATTGATATAAAATATACATAAAATGATCAATATATGGCTTAAACTGATATAAGATTGTCTTAAATTGATACAGCATAATAATGTCAAAAAGTAAAACTCATCTAAGTTATTGAAAATAATATTTTGAAAATATACGTCAAGATCAATTCAATATATAACATTTAAAGTAACAACATTTAGTTTTACATATTAATAATTAAATATGTTGAAATTTAATATAAGTCAATGTGATGCATCTATTAACGAGCGAGAGACGTATTTTGGAGGTTTGTGAACAAGCCTCTATCGTTGAAAAATGTTACAATGCAAAATATTACAATATTTTATACAAATTTGTGTAAATGAGTTTTTTTGATAATGAGTCTTACAATATAAATCGGTTAAAAGTTTTGTCTATTATTATTGTAAAAAGGGAGAGATTCATTCATATGTTGGTATAATGTGATATAAAAATTAACCTCAAAGAATTATTTTTCAATACTTTCATAATAACTATAATTGCATGATTTATAGGAGTATAATATTATTAGCCATGTAAATTTATTTTGAAACTTGGTGTATTAATAGAATTAGCAAACTAATCTATACACAACCTTATTTGAGTCCTTTGGCTTCTAGATTAATACTACTACAATACAACAATCGTCATTCTCTAATTCAAACAACAAGAATCATTCTCGTCATTCGTATGATCTTATCTATGAATGTTTTGTTTTTTGGTTGGCAGGATTATGTATGTATTTGAATATGATGGATGTGAATCAGTGAATGGCAGAATGGGTAAGCAAAACAAGACCTAAAAGTCCATATTACGTGTCTTGGTCTCAAGCTGTATTTAGGACTTTACCTTTTGAGGTGGACAATCAATCTTGTAGCTTCTACGTGTGAAATGCCATGAACCAATGAATTTGGAATTTAAAATTTGATATCATTGGATGTAGACTGACAATTGCTGTTACGTCGACCATGCTAAGCGATTTTAGGTCACATCCACCAAAATGCAAAGTTTTTCTCGCTATGTTTGGGAACATAAGATGAAATAGAATTAAACCCGATAAAATAAATTGAAATGAAATTTAACTAATAAAATAGCTTTAAGATCTTATATTTAATAAAGAACTCAATTTCAGTCATTTTTTTAGCTTAAATTTTATTTAAGCTCTTACTCCCAAACACGACTATTTATTTTGGGTGACTTAAACTTTTAACACCTACTCATTTAAGTTGACTTAAATGTGTTGCCAAACAGAGCATTAATAACGTACTTCCTCCGTTTTTTCATTACTACACTTTTCTTTTTTAGCCTTTTTTTAATTGTTACACTTTTATTTTTTCCTTATATGGTAATCTATTACATCAACTTTTCACACTTTCTCACCTCATATATCCCACCATTCATTTTAAATTTTTAATAATCCACCCAAAATCTTTCCACCAACCCTATTTTTCTCTCCTCCTACATTATTTTAATGCTTCTTTTACATTTTCCAAAACATTCTTTTTTTATACTTCTTTTGCTCAATTTCCTTGATTCTCCCCTAAATTAAAGTGCAACAATTACAAAAAACGGAGGGAGTATTTGGGACATGTTACTAAGCCAAAAGCCATTTGTTTTTTAAGTTACAACCTGTAGACCATCTAAAAATAAAATAATATGGTAGTTTTTGATATAGTTCATTGAATACTGACCGCCTTTATCACAGAGCGTTGCACTTACATCTTGAATGGATTGCCCAGAATATACTTGACTTATCTTTTTCCACTAATAGAAACCCTTTATTTTGTGGTCTCTATGCGATGGCACTCTCCTCCCATCTAGTTGCTTCTCAAGCCTATCGGTTTGGTCCTACGTCTCCCCTTATGGTAGAAGCTTGGGGCTCAGGAATGGTCTCCAATTGGTGCTTCAGAACAATATTTAAGACCTCCTTATTGAAGGCGACAATCTATTAGTAATTTGAATCTAGCAAAGTCGTCATTACTCCTGCCCATGTTTAATTTATACTTCAATTGACGACATTCCTCTTCTTTGTCGTCAATTCAACACGTGTCATCACGCATATATTTAGAGAAGCGAATAGGGCAGCAAATTTTCTCTCTAAAAAAGGTCACTCCATCAATAATGCCTCGCTGTATAAGCCACTTTAGCTCATATAGTATCTCCAATTATTTTGTTTAGCTTTTTAACAATTAAACACGCATGAGCACAATCTACTATCTCTAATTATTTAATAGTAAAAATTATTGAAAAAATGATATTTTGAAAGTACATATCGAGACAATCTAACAAGATCACGTACGACTATATATATATATATATATATATATATATATATATATATATAGTATATATTTTAAATCACAAAAGATGGTTAAAGGAGAGTGTGTGAACAATTCAAAAGTCCAAATGATGCAATAGAAAGAAATAGAGAAAATATCACTAAAGGTTCTATTTGATATTTATCAATGTATTTTCTATATATTTGTATAACTTCTAAATTAAACTTATTAATAGTTAAAGGTGTGCTTAAATTTCGTAAAATACAAAGTGTTACACCTCAAATAAAAGAAAGAGGCAGTGGGCTAAGCCACAACAGAAACGGTGCTAGGGAGGATTGGGCCTTTGAGCAGCAATACGTCTTTGCATTTCAAGCAAAAGCAGACCCAACATCAAATAGGGTCATTTATTCCCTGTGCAATGAATAACAATATAAAGCAGGCTATCTAACGGATCTTTCAGCCCATAAGACTAAATAAATATACATATCTGACACAAATATAAAGGAAATACAAGAAACTATTACAAACTTAGGGTTTCGAATCATGAGTAGAGGATATATGGAGTATGATGATTTGCCTAAACTAAAAAGGCATAAATCGACTCGGAAATGTGTGTAATAAGAAATAGGATTTAGTATTTGACAACACCGATCTTACTCAAATAAACCAAATTGTTGACAGTTAGAAAGGAGAAAAGAAGTCGTTATCTCATTATTCAGTATAAGTGATTAGTGTTTGAATTTTTTCGTCCCATTTTCGGAGGTTCCTCACCCATATAACCCTATCCTTCATCTTTAAAATGGATCATTATTATTAGGAAGTGCGACTGAACAATCAATTCAATATTACTATTCAAAACTATAATTATCTGATCTATAAACCATGTTTATAATTAGCAACATCGTTTAGAAATTAATGCACTAGGATGTAAGATAACCCAAATTACTAATAAGTTACTACAAGAGTGTCACATATTGATACACTCAATATAGTAACTAGACGCAACTTCTATATAAGAGAATTGGGATTGAGAGAAAAGGGAACACCTGAGACGTTCATTGCATCTTATTTGGATGAGGAATGGGAAAGACAATGAAAAGGATTCATAGGTTTCATTCTCCACCATTTACTAAACCAAAAGTTTCCTATTGAACATTATTGAAAAGACAATGCAAGCTTAAATCTTCCCTCCCCCACATGTGCTAACTAATTTAACATGCACATAGTAAACATAGTTTTTCTAACAAAACCTTAGTTTCTACAAAGTTCATGTGTGTGTGTGTATGTTAAAGATGCTAATTAACCATAATTTGTATCTAGACTTATGCATGTGTATATCAAGTAATTGACAAAACCCTCAATTCAATAATTTTAGCAAAAGAAACAATAAGTAGAAAGGGAAAAGCCTAGCATGAAAGTAAAGAGTATGTCAAGATAGCCAAGGAGACTGCCTGACTAGCCTTTTTGAAAGCTCTAATGAACCAAAAACACACACAAAAAACTTCACAAAAAGGAAGCAGGCAAGTCATCCTTGGCTACTAAACCATGACTCTTACCCTTCATGTAAGGCCCTCCTCTTCTTTGCACAACTCTTTGCTAAAGCTAAATGCCCTTCATTGGGATGCACTACAATGTTCTACATCTCCCTCTTTATATAGCCAATTGAAATAGATAGCAAGTGTGCATGTCAGATTCTCAGTTGCCCATATTTTTACTTTATTAGTCCCATTCTTCAATAATATCCCTCCCCCACCCATATCTTCTTTGATCTTATGCCCTTTCCCCTAAATTTAGCATTGTGGATCTCCCTTACACATATATGGATATTGTTTTTTAAAATTTGATGGTCTTCGTTATAGCTTTAGCAAAATTCTTTGAAAAAGTCAAAAAGATAAGATACTGTTATATGTGGAAATGTATTATTATTGACTTTTCCTAGTGGTAATATTGGAAGGCTTTTGAATTTCACGTGCACTCCTCACTTATTAATACTTCATCCATTTCAAATTACTTTTTACACTTTGAAAATTTCACTATTCATGTATGATATTTGGCCATGCATTATTTACTACTTCATTAGATAAAATCAAATGTTATAATGTAATATGTTGTTGGATTCGTCTCAATGTATATTTTCATAAAATTAAATTTTTATACTTTACTCTAATACACAATTAAATATACTATTAATAGTCAAAGTAGTGCATTGACGAGTGTGAAAG
Source organism: Beta lomatogona (assembly GCA_947646795.1). Lineage (NCBI taxonomy): Eukaryota > Viridiplantae > Streptophyta > Magnoliopsida > Caryophyllales > Amaranthaceae > Beta > Beta lomatogona. The sequence continues at coordinate 315,624 of CANSNZ010000220.1, forward strand.
TCAAAGTGTAGCGGGTAAAAAGAAACTGAGGAAGTATTTTTATATGGTACCATCTCAACTAATTACACTACTTCCACCACCGAAACTACATGCTAAGCACCTACCTACAATCCCTACCATCACTGCTGTCACCAAGCAGACTCACAATGCCCCCTGTGAGCATCGATTTCATTCATCAATCATTACCGTAAATTTTGGTGGAAGTATGTAATAGATGGTCAGTGGATTGCAAAGAAGGGGTCTAGTAGATCCTGGTTAGTGATGATAGTGGTGGTTACGTTTTGGGATGGGGGCTAGTGGGTGGCTGGGTAGTGGGAGGTAGTATAATTATTTGAGATGATATCTCATACAATTGTCAATAAATGAGAGGTATCCCCATAGAGTTCAAGAGCTTGCGATGGTAACATATAGAAAAGTCAATAGTACAGGAGTACCATAGCTGGTAAAACTTCCCGTTAAATGTTGGTAAATGTTATTGTAGTATATGTATAGCTGGTCTCGGTCTTTTTGTACTAATTGTATATATATTAAGATTACCAGTTTAGTTAAGTAGTGATTAATTTTTTCACATAATTATTAAATTTTCATCCTACAGAATCACAATTTTCAATTGGGATCCAAGTGTAATTTTATATCTCATAAAATCCTCGTGTGAAAAAATACACCGGCGGTGAATGTGAGGAGGAGTTAAAATTACACCCGGGATAGACATCCGTGAGTCAAATTCTTCCCATAAAACTCTCAACTTCATTCATCCCATAATAATTGTAATAGTTTAATGCGTGCTTCCCCGTTCTGAAATAAATGAAACGCTTCTCTCTTTTATGTGAGAACTTTTCGAGAGAAGTGTTTCATTTATTTCAGAACCGATGAAGTATGAAAAAAATATTATTATGTAAAATGTTATTAGATTAGTCTCATGTATATTATAGATATCAACAATTTTCTAAGTTTAGTAAAACTAGATTATCAGTGGTATTAATGACCAAATTTAGGTCTTGATAAACATAAATTTCAAATTGTTGCAATTATCCTAAAATAAATTGCTATAAAAACACAAATAGTGCAACTCTTGTTTTAGGGGTCATGTTCTATGTATTATCTTTCATGTGGCTGACTTATGATTGACTTTTTTTCCTTTCAAAGAATTTTTTTAATTGGAGGAATATGATAAAGAATTTATATCTTTAAAATTTGTTCCTTTTTATCTTAATAATTTTTTTCTGTCCCACCTCTCTCCTCTACAAATCATATGCCAATGTAGTATGCTTAATATAGAATATATTCCATTTTGGGGCAATGTCAGACTAAAGGGATGGACTCAGATTGCGGATTAGGATCTTCAGCAAGGTGTACACAGTGGGATGTCAAGCTTTTGCTGTAAATAAGAAATGCATGAACTTGTTATATTATGGACTTCCTTCGTTTCATAATACTCGCTACACTTTCCATTGTGGTAAGTTTTACATTTTGCTACACTTCTTTTTTGGGCAATAAACTCTCTCTATCTCTCTCCTCTCACATGGGTCTCTCTTATTTTTACTCTCTACCTCTCTCTTCTCCAAAAATTGCCTAGGAGTCCGTGAATTGAGAAGTGTAGCGAGTAAGTAAAATGAAACGGAGGAAGTATATTTTTTATGATCCATTTGCTTAGCTTACAACAATCGAGCACTAGATTGCAACTGAATTTGGACCATTCCCAGGTCTGTACTAGATATCATTGGACCTTTAGGTTCCTCTAGATCTCCAATATATTTGCAGTTATCTCAATCCACTCATTTTTTAATTTTAGGGGGACCAAATAACTTTTTGTAAATTTCATGGGAATAAAAATTCTAATTAGTTATTATTGATCCCATTTCTAAATAAATATATCTCAACCAATTGTATGTAATCTATTTATTTAAGGTCATTGTAGATCTCAACCAACTAATTAACTTAATTAGAAGGTCTTGGTAGTGTGAAACTCAAGATTAGGGTTCAAAATATGATTATTACTCTTTGTAAAACTATGTATTGAGAATAGTTTAAAACATGTTATGCAAGAGCTTTATTTGGTTTTCAAGCTTACACTCTAATCAGTAACTTCTTATATAGTGAAAAGTTAACTGTTTTAAAATTAAACCATAGTAGTTTTATTATTAAGAATGTATATAGTTGAGATTTTTTTTTTTTTTTAAAGCTAATGAAATACTTTTGAAGAGTGAAGACAACACTATATTTTTTAGGTTAGCTTGAGTTTTAAGTACTCGAGTTAGCATGGTCGGGCTAGCAATTTGGTACAACCGTACAACTGTACAAGCCATAAACTACCCTTATACTACCTCCGTCCCATATTAGTTGCTACATTTTGACCATTGACACTATTTACTTCATAATTTTGTCTGTCTTTTAGTTTATATACATAAGAAAAAACATAGTCATGTGGGATCTTGTTTGATTCGTCCCAATTTGTATTTTCCAAATATATAATTTTTATAATTTTTTCATATATGTAACTCAAGATATTTGCGTTTGAAGTTGTATCTCGTAAACTGTGAAAAAACAAATATAACAACTAAATTGGGACGGAGGGAGTAAGTTATAATACCCCAACACCTTATGGTCTACGAGTTGTTACCAATTGTAAATATAGGAACACCAATTGGTCCCATAGATCAATACATGGCGGCCCTTCTGAGTAATTTGGTCTCATTCATGCACCATTTCATAGGGAGATTTCCTAACCATCTCAAGAATACTCAACTAAGCATGCTTAATTGCAAAGTGTCTTAGCATATTATAAGATCCCTAAAAAAACTGAAATTTATCTTTACCTGACCATTAACGTTAACTCTCCATGTATTTTAAAATAAGTCTAAGAAATGTTGTTGCATTATACTAATTATGCTAAGTTTTGTCTTTCCTTCCTGCTAAACTCAAGAATTTTCTATATGTTTTAAATTAGGTTGGTATAGACATGCCAACTCTTTAGGTTGAAAATCTCAAAACTTAATGCAATTATTAAAGGGGCGTTCTTTGTCACAATTATTGGTTTTCGATTTTTGCTGTTAATTATTAAAATTTTGAAAGTCATATGGTATAAAATGTATAATGAATTGAAATTATACTTATCATGTTTATTTTTGAACCGACAACTGAAAAGCAAATATACCTTTTCTAATTTTCATAATCCTGTTTCTAAGTTTTAAAAAACTGAAAAATTATAAAGATACTCAAAATGACTAATTCATCTTAATCCTAGATAAAGGTTATATTCTAGGTTGAAAATCTCAATATTGAAGTGTGTAAGATTTTGACCCTTAAGACTTAGAGTTTGGTGCCAACACTATATACATTAATACATACGAATATTAAGGTTATATTCGTAATTAAGTTACTTTTTTTAATTACAATCAGAAATTATCACAATTGGAAACTCAACATAGTATATAGTATTACTGTACTCTGTCAAAAATCTTTCTTTTTTTTTCTTCATTGGACGCGTTAGAGGGGAAGGAAGTAGGAACCATCATGATTAGCATAAGATAAAGAAGAATTAAGTCTAAAATAGAAGAATATAAGGAGGAGCGGAGTGTAATCAGTGTACATGCATGCATTGATGCTTAGTGCATGCCTTTTATTATTTGGCTTATATGGCCTGCAATGTGAAGAATGTAGACCATTTCTTAGTCGGGGAGATTACATAACTTTATTATATATTACTTTTTCTGTTCCTTAATAGATACATCATATTGACTAGATACATCTGCCGATAGATAACTTTGACTATCAATATTTTCAATTTTATATTATTAAAAAGTATATATATATTATTTTTGAAAATATACATTAACAACAATTAAAATAATGTCATTTATATTTACAAAATAGTAATTAAATATGGTCAAAGTTGGTATCCAAATAGTGTCAAAAGTCAATTATTGATGCATCTGTTAAGAAACGGAGGAAGTATATTATTTGGTAGACTTTATTTAAATCAAAATTATCGACTTCATTCTTTAGTGAAAAGTAGTCAAGTAGGCATTGTTATCTTCAACTCAAAATATGATAATATTCATATGTAGTAACCAATAATGAGTTCTAATTGGTAAAATTTCAGTTGATCATTAAAATCAAACTTATTTAGGGCCCGTTCGGTATTACTGTGGTTTTCTTTTTTTGGTTTTTTGATTTTCAAAGTCATACGGTATATGTCCTATAGTGAATAAAAAATTAGTCAAATTTATTGGGAACATGATGATTTTGAAAACTGACAACTAAAAAGTGAAAACTACTTTTTCTGGTTTCCTGTTTTGGTTTTTAGTTTTCAAAAAAACTGAAAACTGATAACAAAAAACGATAACGAACGGGCCCTTAGTTAAAAGAAAATTATTAGTTTTATTCGGTAATATAAATCAATAATTTCATATAACAGATATAATGCTGAATTAGTAAAAACTATTTTTAAATAGTAAAAGCTGTTAGTACTATGTCAATATTCATTACAATATTCTTATTTCTACATATAACAAAAAATTAGTACAATCAATTATAATCAGTAAATTAATCTATATAAGTTCAGTAAAAACTAAAAAGGTTTAGAGAAATGCACTATTATTCAGATATGCATTTGGATCCTACCGATATAACGTAGTTGCACCTGCACTTTCATTCAACAATTTGAATCGCTTTACATTAGTTAGTTTGTTCTAACTAGTAAACGATGCGTGGCATAATAAGAAAGAGAAAGGGAATCATGGAATAACGTGAATAAACCTAGAGATTAGAGAGAATATATATGAGTTTTATTCACTGAAAGGGTAAATTTCTAATAGTAACGATTAACGAACGTAGTCCCATAATTCAAATAGCTTTCCACTTTTGTCGAAAATACTTACTTACCTAGCTCACTGCGTCACACACGCACCCTCGCTCAAAAGCCTTAATCGAACTCATGGAATCCATGGAAGAGGAAAGCCTAGCATGAAAGACGAGAGTTTGTCAAGATAGCCAAGGAGACTGCCTGGCACGCACCAAATTGAGGACTAAGTTTTACTCCCTTCGTCCCATATTAATAGTCGCATTAATAATAATGTGACGAGTAATTTGGGACAGAAGTAATATACTGTAAGACCCTCAATGTAAATGAGGCAGGCAAGTCATCCTTGGCTACTAAACAATAATACTCTCAACTTCATGTAAGGCCTCTCTTCCTCTCAATATTATGCCTTTTGCTTGAGTTGCTTACTCCATGTCAAGCTCTTTCTATATATAGCAAAAAAAGCTCATAAATATGACTTTGCGGCATCTTATCCTAATCTTCCACCACCTAGCATTTCCCATATTGGGATATATTCTTTCATAATAATGTCGAGAGACCAAAACTTTGACTATAAAATCATTGATGATATTGACAGCTGATTTGGAATAAAGCAAACAAAAATGTCAACTGGGCATGCAATTTTATACGCATGGAATATAATCCCAACTTTGATTTCAGTATAGTAGATGTATAGAAAGTACTAGCTATAGCTAGCAATTCACCTTGTAAATATGTCATTTTACTTTGTTAAGCGTATCTTAATTAACCAACTTGATAAAATGAGGCTGAAAGTTGCCCACGGTTATTGCTGCTGCCTGAGTGAAATTATATGGCTCTGTTTGGGGAGGCATTTTAGGTGCCTGAAATGATAAGTTGCTAAAACTTTTAAGTACTAAAATGAATTAGGTGTGTTTGGGAAACATCTAAAATAAAATTTCAGTTCCTAAAATGACTGAAATTGACAAGGTAAAAAATATAACGTTTGAAAATCAGGTACCTAAAATCTTGGCTTAACTTTACAAAATAAAAAGAAGAGAGGGAAGGGAGGTATAATTCATACCTCCTGCTGCACGCAGGACATAGGAGACGGGTTGTTGGGCAGGGCAGCAGGCAAGGCCACGGCTGAGATCCGGTTAGACTTGGCGGTGCGGCGCAACGCCGGCGGTCAGACTGCAGTGGCGGACGTGGAGGAGCAGAGAGGGGGGGCTTGCAAACCTTTCCAAGGAAGAAGAGGAAGGCCTAGCATGAAAGACGAGATCTTGTCAAGATAGCCAAGCTTGGCACCTATATTTTGATTAAGAGCTTAATTACAAATCAAAACTCTTAACAACCAATAAATATAGAATTAAGTAGCAGACAAGTCATCCTTGGCTACTAAACAACATATATAACTCTCAACTTTATGCAAGGCCTTTCTTTCTCTCTAATCAACAACTATGATGCACACAGCACATATGCCTTTGCTTGAGTTGCTGACCACAACCATGGAGCACGACGCTATATAATAGCTAATTAAGCCAAATGATACTGTGATCACATATTCATATATCCCCCAGTCCTTATTATCCTAACAACTATGATGCACACCCGATACAACACATGAGCAGTTACTGTAAAGAATATCTCAACTTTGCTGCATTTTATCCTTATTTTTCTTTACAGTAACTGCTCATGTGTTGGGATATATTCTTTCATGTTGTAAGGAACAAAATATTGACATTAAAATTGTTGGATCTGGATGATCTGATCTTGACAGAATCCTTTTTAATTTTTATGGAGAGTAAGGCTCTGTTCTTTTGGATTTGAATAACTACACTACTGAATTGAATTGAATTTGTACGAACCGAAATGAATGAAAAGCGTGAGAAAACTAACCGAATCGAACCGATTTTTTCCCGAATCGAATCAATTGAACCCAACTAAAGCGAACCGAAATGAACTGAAAATTTTCAATAATTCAATCTAAAAGAACAGAGCCTAAATCAAATATTGTCAACTCGGGAAGCAATTGTATATTTTTGCTATAAGCATGGAATATCATCCCAGTTTTATGTTAGTACTGTGTACTACATTCTTGCATGCAATTGACTTTGCAAAAATGAAATATCGTGTCAAATTTTTCATGCTACAAGAAAAACAAAGTTCACTTTCATCTAATGCGTATTCAGTTCTGAAAATTTGTGACGAAGCTATCATGCATGGCCATGAGTTGGTATATATATATATAGGAATGGAATCTTGTGAAAACACCCATAAAGCTGAAAACTGAAAACAGAAATCTAGGCCATTGAATAACTTAATTAGATGATTCGACGGATGTAAATTCTTGTGTGCCATTACTATCCTCATATCCTGCACTTGACCACCGACACCGCTTTTGCAATTCCCCTCTCTCCATACCACAAATTCATCATACAACAATGTAGAATCTCCATTTTCTCTCTCCTCTCCCCATTTGATTTCTAGGAAATTAAGCAAATTCATGGTGAGTGCATAATTCAAAGGCAAAATCTGCCATTTCGGATGAATGTCAAAGTTACTGTAATATTAGTTGTAATATTAGTTGTAATATTAGTTAAAGTTACCCTTATAATACTCAAAGTTACCCTAGAAAGATGAAAATTAATTACAACATAATAAAGTTATCCTAAAAATACTAAAAGTTACCCTTATAATATATGAAGTTGCCCTTGAAATATATAGAGTTATCCTTAATATAATGAAGTTACCCTAAAACAGGTAAAAGTTACCCCTAAAATATATAAAGTTACCCTTAAAGTGGTAAAAGTTACCCTTGACATTCTGCTTCATAGTTGCATGGTACATTATATATGTATCATTCAATCTAATAATTGGTATCTTAAAACAATTTAACTGTCATTTAATGTGGTTAATTATATCCATAAAGAAGATTTTTCCATGACTATGTCTGTTAATTAATGCTTAAAGGTAACTTAATCCTTCAAACAGTTTGTGCTTAAAGTAACAATATCATGGGAGGGGAAGAAGCTGTTCGAGCTAAAGTACTCAGGAGCTATCTATTTATTTATTATTGATAGACTATGTATATATTAGGAAATAGTCTAGTCATTGTAATCTACATAATCTTCTTATTTTGTATAGCATAATTAGTTCCTATATGTTAGCCTTAGATTATGTTAATAATAGGTTGTATATATTCTTTCCTCATGATGAATAAAAGGCACGGATTGCATTCTCCTACATGGTATCAGATTAAGGCTTTCCTTAACCTAGCCGTCGCCCACTATCTCTCTTCTTCATCTCATCTTCATCTCATTTCATGGCCGAGAAACCTGCCTTCCATTCGGCCCTCGCCGTCACCCACATCAAGTCCCTTATCCCTATCACATTGGACTTGGAAACCGGCCACTACCATGAATGGTCCACGCTATTCAAAGTACAGGCCCGTGTGCACGGTATTCTCGACCACATCATTCCTCCTACCGATGAAAAAGAAGCTGCCACATATAAAGCTTCAAAGGAGGCTGATTTATCTTTATGGAAACGACTTGACGCCGTCGTTCTCCAATGGATTTACGCTACCGTATCTCCTGACATCCTCACTTCCATCCTTGTTGTGGATGATGTAGCTGAAAACGCGTGGCACCGTGTTGCTCAAATGTTTCAAGATAACAAAAACTCGAGGGCTGCATATCTTGAAACGGAGTTCACCACCACCAAGCTTGCTGATTTTTCTTCTGTGGTGGCCTACTATACACGGCTGCAGTCACTCGCCACCCAACTTGCCAATGTTGGGTCGTCAGTTTCCGATCAAAGGTTAGTTATGCGTCTTCTTGCCGGGTTGCCTTCAACCTATTCTACCTTTGTTACTAACATACAACAAAAAGATACACGGCCATCTTTTTCCGATGTATGTTCGCGTCTCAAACTTGAAGAAACCACCGCCAAAGAACGAGCTCGTGACGCCGGCTCCACTGCTCTTATTGTTGATGATGATTTTCCTTCTCAACCACTCACTCAAGGAGGTAACTCTAATCCCTCCTCTGGCCGGAATTCTTCACGTGACAATCGTCACCGTAATAATAATAATAATCATAAAAACCGTGGCCGAAACAATCATCACCACAACAATTGCGGCAAAAATAACCGCGGTAGCAGCCCACCACAGCCCAGCCAGCCCGCGGTGGCTGCCCAGTCAGGCCCACCGTGGCCCTACCCATCCTGGCCTGCCTGGCCACCTCAGCCCTGGGCCCTGCCGCCGTGTCCGTATCCCACATCTTCCCGCGGCAACGGCGGCGTCCATCCAAGCCTCATGGAGTTTTAGGCCCACGACCCCAGCAAGCCTATAATATGCAGCAGGCCCATTATGGATATCCCATGCAAGCTCCTCCTTCATCTGGTTACGCTCCAACAGATATAGATGCTGCCCTGCATACTCTCACACTTCATCAACCAGATGATAACTGGTACATGGACACGGGTGCTACTTCTCACATGACTACTAATCCAGGTACTCTCACTTCTTATTTTAATTTGAGCAAAAATTCTGGTATTGTTGTTGGTAATGGTAGCACTATTCCAATTTGTGGTTATGGACACACTTCCCTTATCCCTTCAAACCCATCTTTACAACTCAAAAATGTTCTTCATGCTCCCAAACTTATCAAAAACCTTATTTCCGTTCGCAAATTCACTAATGATAACAATGTTTCTGTTGAGTTTGATCCTCTTGGGTTTTCTGTGAAGGATCTTCGCACGGGGAACCGCCTCATGAGATGTGAGAGCACCGGGGATTTGTATCCTCTCACCACCATACCTAGCATCACCTCGCCATCTACTTTTCTTCTTTGCATCTCCAGATTTGTGGCACTCTCACTTAGGGCATCCGGGCCATACTATTCTTAGTTATCTTCGTAGTCATGATTTGATCCTTTGTAATAAGGCCGGTTTATCTTTTTGTACTTCTTGTCCCTTGGGGAAACATATTAAATTGCCATTTTGTGATTCTATGACTCGCTACTACTATGCCTTTTGATATTGTTCATAGTGATTTATGGACCTCTCCGATTTTGAGTTCTACTGGACATCGTTATTATGTCTTCTTCCTTGATGATTATACTAATTACTTGTGGACATTTCCCATAGCAAACAAATCACAAGTCTATTCTATTTTTTTATCATTTAGGACATTAATCCGAACTCAATTTGAGCGAGATATCAAAAATATTCAGTGTGACAATGGGCGGGAATTTGACAATGGCCCCTTTCAATCTTTTTGTACGGCCAATGGTATCCAATTTCGTTTTTCTTGCCCTCATACCTCTCCTCAAAATGGTAAGGTGAACGAAAAATCAAATCCATTAATAATATTGTGCGCACCCTTCTTGCTCACTCTTCCATGCCCCCTCTTTTTGGCATCATGCTTTACAAATGGCTACATATCTCTTAAATATTCTTCCCTCCAAGATATTGAAGTCCAAATCTCCCACTCAAATTCTTTTCCAACGAACGCCAACTTACTCTCATCTTCGAGTTTTTGGGTGTTTATGCTATCCTCTTTTTCCCTCCACTACCATCAACAAATTACAAGCTCGTTCAACACCTTGTGTTTTCTTGGGTTATCCGTCCAATCATAGAGGGTATAAATGTTATGACTTATCCAGCAAGAAAATCATAATTTCAAGGCATGTCATCTTTGATGAAAATCATTTTCCTTTTTCTACCTTGCATCCGCCATCCCCTACATCTTATGACTTCTTGGATCATGCTTTATCTCCCTATGTTGTGCAATTTTTGCATTCCACGCCCCAAACACGAGCCCAAACACATCACCCAAACTCCCCTTACATCCCGAGCAGCTCACGGCCCATACTACTCCCCAGCCGGCTCCTCTTAACTCACGCCTCACGCTGGACCGGCCCGTCCAGCCCTTTCCCGCGCCAGGCCCAGCTCCCAACCCAGGGACCAGTCATGCGCCTCATCCCTTCTTTCCTTCGCTGGATCTGCCAACCCAGCCCAGTCTTTCGCCCCCTCCCTCGCCCAGTCCCCTATCCCTTACTCCTCCCTCTCCGCCACTCACCTTTCTTAGGCCCACACTCCACTATCGCCCTTCTACTCTCCGGCCTAACCGGATGGCCACAAGGAGCCAACATGGTATTTTTAAACCCAAGCGAGTCTTCAACTTAAGCACTTCCACCACCACTTCTATATCTCCTATTCCCAAAAATCCCGTCGTGCTTTACATGACCCGAATTGGAAAGCTGCCATGATTGACGAATATGATGCTCTAATTAAAAATAAGACGTGGGAGTTGGTTCCTCGTCCTGATAATGTGAATCTTATTCGTTCTATGTGGATTTTTCGTTATAAAAAGAATTCTGATGGTTCTTTTGAGCGGTATAAAGCCCGTCTTGTAGGTGATGGCAGGTCTCAACAGGTTGGAGTCGACTGTGACGAGACTTTTAGTCCTGTTGTCAAACCGGCAACTATTCGGACTGTCTTGAGCATTGCTCTCTCTCGTTCTTGGTCCATTCATCAGTTGGATGTCAAGAACGCTTTTCTCCATGGCAATCTCAATGAGACGGTTTATATTCATCGGCCTATGGGGTTTCGAGATCCTGCTCATCCGGATCATGTCTGTCTCTTGAAGAAATCCTTATATGGGCTCAAGCAGCCCCTCGTGCATGGTACCAACGGTTTGCAGACTACGTCTCTACCATCGGCTTCTCTCATAGCCGCTCTGACCATTCCCTGTTTATTTATTGTCGTGGTTCTGACATTGCTTATATTTTGCTCTATGTTGATGACATTATTCTCACAGCTTCATCTGATGCTCTCAGAACATCTATCATGTCTCTTCTCAGTGCAGAATTTGCCATGAAGGATCTCGGTCCTTTGAGCTATTTCTTAGGTGTGGGTGTCACTCGCACCTCTGCTAGGCATGTTTCTCTCTCGAAAAATTATGCCACCGACATTATAGAGCGTGCGGGCATGGCGTCCCGCAAGCCTAGTCACACTCCCTGTTGACACCAAGGCGAAGCTTAGTGCCTCTGTTGGCACTCCCTTCTCGGATCCTACTCTCTATCGACGACTTGCTCGGTGCCTTACAAGTACCTTACTTTCACCGGACCTGACATATCATATGCCGTCCAACAGGTGTGTTTACACATGCATGATCCGAAAGTTGAGCATATGAATGCTCTCAAGCGCATTGTGCGCTACATTCAGGGTACTATCCATTATGGTCTCCATCTCTACAAGTCTTCTCTTCTATCTCTTACTTCTTATACAGATGCTGATTGGGGTGGATGTCCGGACACTCGCCGCTCCACATCCGGCTATTGTATTTTCCTTGGTGATAATCTGCTCTCTTGGTCCTCTAAACGTCAACCCACTTTGTCTAAATCCAGTGCCGAGGCTGAATACCGTGGGGTTGCTAATGTTGTTTCTGAGTCTTGTTGGCTCCGCAATCTTCTTCTAGAGCTTCGTTGTCCCATCCGCAAAGCTACATTGGTTTATTGTGATAATGTTAGTGCCATATACCTCTCTGGTAATCCTGTTCAACATCAGCGCACTAAACATATTGAGATGGACATCCATTTCGTACGTGAAAAAGTTGCACGTGGAGAAGTTCGAGTTCTTCATGTTCCGTCCCGCTTCCAGATTGCCGACATCTTCACTAAAGGTCTTCCGCGCGTACTTTTTGATGATTTCAGGGACAGTCTAAGCGTACGACAACCTCCCGCTTCGACTGCGGGGGTGTGATAGACTATGTATATATTAGGAAATAGTCTAGTCATTGTAATCTACATAATCTTCTTATTTTGTATAGCATAATTAGTTCCTATATGTTAGCCTTAGATTATGTTAATAATAGGTTGTATATATTCTTTCCTCATGATGAATGAAAGGCACGGATTGCATTCTCCTACAATTATGTATGAATTAAACGAGTGATCAAATTGTGAAATATGTTTGATTTTTAGAGTGAAAAATGCAGTAACAATAGACTCGTGATAGATGGTTGTAGAGGATATGTGTTCTTGCTCTATTCTTTGTATTATCTTATTCGAGCCCCACTATGAGAAGTTTTTAATTAATCGAAAAGATTTAGGTGTAATGAAAGTCATTTGCATGGGAGGAGAAAGATGCTAATCAAGCTAAACTAATCGGGAGCAAATTGTATTTGATTTGGTCAAAACTTAACTTAAGTTGACTCGAATCAAACTCGAATTTGACTTGATTTGACTCGACTTGGAATAAAACCGAATCGAGCTAGGGTGTTGACCCAACTGGTTTTGACGATGACAAACTAAAGTAATTAACTAATAACATAGTTTTGAGTTTTATGTGTGCAAGATTCGATTCATATAATGGTGCTAGCAAAATGAAGAAAGTTCCTAATTAATGGAAATTCCAAAAAGAGTTGAAGTGCCTAAGTTGGAACTCCAAGCTCATAGAGGAAAAGTTCCTGAGGAGGAACTAGTCCAGAAGAGAAGAAGTCTATGTGTATGAGAAGTTCCTGAGGGGGAACAAGCATGCAGCAGCATTGAACAATTCGTTTGTTCCTTGAGTTGAGGAACATAGCAGTTTCTCAGATTAAGGAAAAGGAACAACGAACTTTTGGGAATTGTATTGGCATGAGTCTAAAAGGGACCAGTTATAAAGTAAATATGATTTTAGGATTAAGTTAAGCGTGATGAGTTTTAATAAATCAAGATTTTATCATTATGAATCGGTAAAACAAAATCAGATTTTATCTTTATGAATAAATAAAATAAAATCTTATCTTTTATCTATATTAATTAGTTTTATTTAGGATAGTAGCTTTCTTTTGGAATATTATCTTTTCAGATAAAAGACTGATTTTCTTCTTAGCTCTTACTTAAATTTGATAAAATCGTGTTTTATCTTTTAGTTAGTTAAAATTAGTTTTTATCTTTCGGGGTCAAAGTTCCTAATCTTGTTGTTTAAGATGACCGCTTTTTTAGGGATAAAGTTTGTAACTCTTTAGCCTATAAATAGATTACTTTGTTCATTTATTCTAAAAGTGTATGACTTGAGTGAACAAAGCGTTTAAAACAAATAAGTAAAGTTGTAAATAGTGAGTCAGTGCCATATATATCAAGTTCCTGTCATTGCTATTGTTCTAACTGCTTAATTAGTGCTTGTTCCCGTGGTTAATAATCTATATTTAATATTCGTTTTAGGGTAATTAGGATTTTGAGTGAAATCCTGTATTTGAGTGAGCTTTAAGTGAAGCTAAAAAGAGTACTTTGAGTGAAGCAAAAGAGAGAGGAATTTGAGTGAAGTCAAGAGTGGAATAATAGTTGTGGAAACTGTTGTTAGGATTGGTGTTCATAGAGGAACAAGAGTGGGAATTGTAGTGTAACATGTTCTACTGAATGGTTGGCCTATTATTAGTGAAAGTACGTTTAAAATCCATTGTGGTTGAGGTTTTTCACTTCCTGTTGGGTCTAGTAAGTTTTCCTCATACAATCTTTTGTGACTTTGCATTGTTCCTTTCGTTGTTTCTTTAATTCCGTAAAAAGTACAGTATTTATTGTTCCCATCACTATATAATTCACCCCATCCATTGTAGTGTTCCTAAGTGAAATAACAAAGGGGCAACTCAACTCTATAAAATAGTGAGGAACTTTGACTTGATGGATGAGTCACAATACCACTACCACATTAAATAAAACACCAATATTTAATTTTAAATATATTGGAAATGTTCTACATAATAATAGTTTATTATAAGATATATAGGCAATAATATTTTCTATGTAAAATTAGTAATTTTTTAAAGGAAAATTATAGATAATCTTCTTAAATTGATAAAATAATTAATTTTGTAAAAATGTAATTCAGAATATTCAAATTTAATCTTTCAAAATTTTCCTATATATTATATACGTCAAGCTAAACTCGGGCCAAAAACTAGTAAGCATATTAAAATACGCCCTCAGTTTTTTTTATCCTTCTCACTTTCATGTGCGCGTCTCCCAAAGCACATTTTTAAACTTATATATTTTTCATTATATATTAGTAAAAATTATAATGATTGAATCTTAATAAAATACTAATTGAGACGGATCAAATAAGACCCCACATAACTATATTTTTTCATATAAATTGAAAAAAAGTGAGAAGATTCTCTCTAAGTATGAATAGTATCAAGATTCCATGTGAAAAAGAAAAAAAACAGAGGGAGTATCATCCAAAGTCCAAACCTCCCATGTGTAAGTGCTGAAATCTTCTTTCATTTTTGGAATATATGGTAGACATGACTAAAGTATGTTTCGTACTTTCCTATTAATTTTCACCACAAAATATATAAAAAAGCAATGAAGTCAAAGTTAAGTCAAGATTTTGTAATAATCTTGGTTTTTCCCAAATTAACCCTCCTATAATTATTGTGGTAGTTTTATTTATTTATTTTGAGGTGGCCCTTAGCTTATCCTTTAAGTTAAAGATCAGTGTGTCTAGGGTTGTTCACTTTTTTGTTAGTGGTGCTGGTACATCATAGTTTTTGTTTGATCTTCTCAATGGGTAATAATAAATCAATTACGTTTTTAAAGAGAAAAGAGTAACTATCAGCTATTTTTAGCTCTAGGCCCATTTCTAGAAACATATGTAATGGTCCATATGTTCTGTGGTCCAGTAGTTTGATGTAATCATTTGCTAGCCCATGATTCTAGGTTGATTCTCTCTGTGCACTGCTACATAATTTTGTGCCACTAGTCCTTTGTGACCATTTTGTTTTGTAGCTTCCTAGGAAAGTTCCTAGTCTACAGGTGTCACTAGAACAACAGATAGATATTTTGTTATTTATGCCTTGTATTGCTTTGCTTGTTAATTAAGCTGAATGAATGAAGTGAGATCATATTGAGAGAGAGAAATTCTCCTAGCAATTCTATGTGACTTTGTCTTTATGGTATCAGAGTCTAGTTCATTAAAATTAAACCCAGAAATTACATCACACATTCCTCCTTTACAGATCCATCATTACATCAGTTTCACCAGTTTGCAAACCTAAACAAAAATGACTACAAAAATTGAAACTACCAGTCCCCTTTACCTTCATCCATCATATGGAACCAATTTTCTTCCCATTGAAAAACTTCAAGGTACTGCCAACTGAAGACCTTGGAAAAGATCCATGGAAATAGCACTAGCCTCAAAGAGAAAATTAGGCTTTGTTACTGGAGTTGTGAAGAAAGACTCTGGTGACAATGTGAAAGCAGAAGCTTAGGAAACATGTAACAACATGATTATTTCATGGATCCTATCATCTGCGTCTGATTCTATGAAGAAGTCTATAATGTTTGTTCACAGTGCTTACACAATATGGAATCAGTTGGAAAAAAGGTTTTCTCTCACAAATGGTTCCAGATTATATAAGTTGAACAAGCAAGTTTATGAAACAAAACAACAAAACAAACCCATTAGTGAGTATTATACTCTTATGAGAGCTTGTTGGGACGAACTCGAATCCCTAAATACCCTTCCTCCTATAACAACCATGACAACTGAAATTTCTGCATTTGTTGAAGCCCTTGAAAAACAAAGAGAAGAGTTGAGACTCTTTCAGTTCTTGAACGGACTTGATGAAGAGTATAGTGCTTTGAGAAGCCAATTACTCATGATGAGTCCCCTTCCTTCTGTGGAAAGTGCTTGTGCTAACCTTGAGCAAGAAGAATCACAAAGAGAAGTGCTCAATGGTGTGAGAGAAGAAATGGAGAGCCTGACTATGTTCAGCAAGGGCATAAGGGGAGTGCAAATGTGCACAGCTTGCAACAAAACTGGGCATGTCAGGGAAAAATGCTGGACAATTGTAGGATATCCACCTGGTCATCCTAGAAACAACATATTTCAATAGTCTCATCAATCTCACAAGCCAAAATGGAAGAATAACAATAAAAACACACACAGATGGAACAAGAATAAGCCATATGGGAGTCAAAAGGCAGCTGCCAATGTTACAACTAGATCTCAAAGTGAGGGAAGTGTGGCATCTTCTCCAGTCATTACACAACATCAACTGGAGTAGCTTCTCAGTATGTTGCCAGGACCATCCAAGGTCCAACCACCAGATACAGATGATGAAATGAATCTTTCATATGCAGGTATGGTGTTCTGTCACCTAGCTAATGAAACTGGTAATGATTGGATTATAGATTCTGGTGCCTCAGATCATATGTGTGGTAATTTTGATCTTATGATGAACTCTACTGTGTGTAAACATGAGCCCAAAATAAATCTACCCACTGGACAAACCTCATCCATCACTCACATTGGTAAAATAAAACTTGAAAATTACCTTTATCTCACCATAGTTCTTCATATCCCTTCCTTCAAACACAATCTAATAACAGTAACCAAGCTCACCCAAGAATCCAATTGCAAGGTGTTATTTCACCAACACTACTGTTTGATCCAAGACTCTACCACTCATGCTGTGAAAGGGGTAGGGAAATCAGTGAATGGACTATACTACTTGTTGAATGAACCCTTGACAACAGTGGCGGATCCAGGAATTTGACAATAGCTGGTCACACTAACGCTAATCCTCACTATAACCAATGATCAAATCATAAAGTTCCAAAAACAATAAATATTCATTCTTTTAGCAAAAAAAAAAAAGACTTTAAATATCCCTCGTATTTTTCCTTTTCATTCTGAAAATTTAATTAATAATTTGAATGAGATTTAGCAAGTCAATTGAAAAGGCCATCCAATATGTACATCATACATCATCATTCAAAACAATGAAACTAACAAAACCAATTTTCAAAGACAACACATTGAGCATCAACTGATCTGCTTCTCATCTGATACACCAACTTGGCACTTAGTCACATTCAATGAAGAAAAATAGGCCTAAAGTTTTTACATCAAAATAGGTCTTAGAATTAGTAACAATTCCAGCACAGAGACTAAGTAAAATCTCCTTTGCTACTTTAATATCCCCTTTAATACCCTCAAGAACCTCATCTATCCAATCACCATTCAAAGCACCATCAGGTACAAACCGACTTCTTCTACTCCTCCTACCTTACTACTATACTGAATCCCCAATACTATAGTTATCACATGCAGCATAAAATTAACACCAAAAACAGTCCTAATTTGTTTCCCTCTCATAATAGTAGTTCATAAAACAACATAGAGCAACATATTACAGTAAAATATCGAATTCAAGTAGGAAGGGAGGTGAACAATCTGTAGATCAAGACCAATCTTATAATTTACATATAATTTCATTTCCACTACCATCATTTATCAACAATTACCAAAAATTCCACAAGTCTTAACATCCAAAATTGTAGATAATCTCAACTATTACCACAAACATTACACAGCTTTTGCAATTCCAATTTCCAAACATGTTAGTGTCAAACCCCCGCTTACTCAGCTACATTTTGTTCCTTAAACAAAGTCTACAAGACAACCCAAAAATTCACGGCAAACAATCAAGTAAATACATCAGTATTACCCAATGCCAGTTTCCTATATTCAACATAACAACACCCACCTAATTACAAGGAGAGAGAAAGTTTTGAATTTTTTTTCCCCAAATTAATAGTTGGTCACGTGACCAACTGTGACCCTGAATAGATCCGCCCACGCTTGACAACAATTAGCCAACCCGAAACACACCACAAAATTTCCATCCACACATAACACTACCAACTGTCCTACTAAGAAAGCATTAACAGCAGTTGTTTCTTGCACAAATGTACCTACAAACTTAACTCAAGTACCTGCCTTGAATGTACCTACCCTGTGGCACCATAGACTAGGATATGCTCCTATGTCTAAAATTGAAAAAATTAGTGATATTCACATGGAAAAACAATCTGGTTCAGAAGTATGTTTAACTTATTCCCTAGCCAAATTCACAAAATTACCTTACCCTGTAAGCCAATCTAGAGCAAAACATGCTTTTGATCTTGTTCACATAGATACTTGGGGGCCATATAGAGCTTCCACTAGAGGAGGACACATATATTTTTTAATTGTGGTTGATGAGTACAGTAGAGTCACTTGGGTACATCTACTGAAACAAAAATCAGATGCATTTGATGCTATTGTGACTTATGTAAACATGGCAAAAGTTCACTTTGAAAGGCAAGTGAAGACTCTTAAGGTCTGA
This sequence comes from Beta lomatogona, assembly GCA_947646795.1. Classification (NCBI taxonomy): domain Eukaryota; kingdom Viridiplantae; phylum Streptophyta; class Magnoliopsida; order Caryophyllales; family Amaranthaceae; genus Beta; species Beta lomatogona. Next base: position 334,571 of record CANSNZ010000220.1, read on the forward strand.
TGGTAAAAAATGTAAACCCTTCTTTGCCAAACTTAGAATAGTCCATCAGACCTCCTGTGTTGACAGACCCCAGCAAAATGCTAGGGTAGAGAGAAAGCATAGAAACATCTTAGAGATGGCTCAAGCTCTAAGGTTTCAAGATGGTTTGCCATTGCATTTTTGGGGTGATTGTGTGCACACTGCAGTGCACATCACCAATAGACTTCCCTCTCATGTCATAGGCAACATCTCACCATATGAAGCCCTGTACAAAAACAAACCCAAATATCAACATCTTAAATCTTTTGGATGCCTAACAATGGATTCAAATCCAACTTCTTCTAAAGATAAATTTCTTTCCTAGAGGAGTGCCTTGTGTGTTCTTGGATATCCTGCAAACAAGAAGGGATACAGACTTTATAATCTTCTCACAAGCCTCACTTTTGTATCTAGGGATGTTAAATTCTATGAAAACATCTACCCATATCATGTCTTTTACTCCACATCTTCCCAACCTCCAAATATACCTTCACCTCTCACACCTCAATCTATCTCTTATGAGGATGATGAAACTGACCCTGATGACTCAAACCAAACACAACCTGCTCCTCTCATATCTGCTCCAGTCAGGCAATCAACTAGGCAACATAAACCACCTGCCTGACATTCAGACTATCATGTCTCTAACCTGTCAAATCAAACACAACCAAGCCAAGTACAAAATCTCACATCCACCCCTACATCCTCACACTTTTTCTGCTTCATGTTAAACCTAACTCAACAACCTGACCTTATTCACCTGAAAGATGCAATGCAAGATGAAAAATGGCTGAACGCCATGGATGAGGAGTTATAAGCCTTGGAAACTAATAATACCTGGGTTATAACTGAATTACCTCAAGGCAAACAACCAATTAGTTGTGAATGGATATACAAAACAAAGTATCATGCTGATGGAAGCATTGAAAAAGCAAAAGCTAGGCTTGTTGTTCTAGGGAATAGACAAAAAGCAAGGCTTAGACTACATGGAGACATTTGCTCCTGTAGCTAAATTTGCCACTGTCATATCTCTATTGGCCATAGCTGCAATGAAGTCATGGCATGTACATCAAATGGATGTAAAGAATGCATTTCTTCATGGGGATCTTCAAGAAACTGTGTACATGAAGATGCCTCCAGGATATACTCACCAAGGATTCAGGTTCAGTAAACCTAACACTCAACCTGATCTTTCTCACACAAAACCTATGGTGTGCAAACTACTGAAGTCACTCTATGGATTGAAACAGGCTCCAAGGCAATGGTTTGCCAAATTGAGCACAACCTTGACATCACACAACTTCTCTCAATCAAGAACTGATTACTCACTCTTTACTAAGCAAGATGAGCTTGGATTTGTTGCCATACTGGTGTATGTGGATGATTTAATCATCACTGGTGATAACATGACAACTATAACATGTGCTAAACAAGGTCTCTCCTCACAGTTTCACATGAAGGACATGGGGGAGCTCAAATACTTCCTGGGTATTGAAGCAGACAAATCTAGTCAAGGGATATTTCTGTTACAAAGAAAGTATGTCAAGGACATTCTTGAGTAGTATGGAATGACAAGTTGTAAGCCTCTCAGTCTTCCAATGGATAGTCATGTTAAACTTACTCCCTCTACTGGGACTCCTCTTCAAGATGTTAAACCCTGTCAAAGGTTGGTTGGTAAACTAATTTACTTGACCATAACTAGACCAGATATAGCATATATTGTGCATATCCTGAGTCAATTTATGCACCAACCAACTTCAACTCACCATCAAGCTGCTCTAAGGGTACTCAGGTACTTATCCAACTCATGTGATCAAGGCATTCTTCTTGCATCTGACTCAACAACACAATTACAAACCTACTATGAGAGTGATTGGGCTGGATGTCCCAACACTAGAAGGTCAACATCAGGCATTTGTATCCTACTTGAAAAATCTCCCATATACTGGAAAGCTAAGAGGCAAAGTGTAGCGGCTAGAAGCACCGCAGAGGCATAATACAGGTCAATGGCTCTTACTATTTTTGAAGTGATGTGGCTCACTCAACTTCTTAAAGATCTAGGCCTCAAGTCCTTGGGATCCACTCCTTTTTTCCGTGACAATCAGGCAGCATTGGCTATAGCTGCCAATCCAGTTCAACATGTATGAGAAGACTAAGCATGTAGAAATAGATTGTCATTTTGTAAGAGACAAGGCAAGTGAAGGGGTTGTATCACCTACTTATGTGTCTACCACTAATCAGCTAGCAGACATTTTTACCAAGGTCTTGAACACCCAACAACATCAACACCTACTATCCAAGCTGGGAGTTCATTCTTCCTCCCAGCTTGAGGGGGAGTAAAGAGAAAAGAGCAACTATTAGCTATTTTTAGCTCCAGGCCCATTTCTAGAAACATCTGTAATGGATCATATGTTCTGTGGTCCAGTGGTCTGATGTAATCATTTGCTAGCCCATGATCCTAGGTTGATTCTCTCTGTGCACTGTTGCATTTAATTCTGTCCCAGTGGTCCTTTGTGACAGTTTTGTTTTGTAGCTTCCTAGGAAAGTACCTAGTCTACAGCTATCACTAGGACAACAGATATATATTTTGTTATTTATGCCTTGTACTGCTTTGCTTGCTAATTAAGCTGAATGAATGAAGTGAGATCATATTGAGAGAGAAAAATTCTCCTAGCATTTCTGTGTGACTTTGTCTTTAGTTTTGTATAGTAATTAATACGAGATTAACAAATTGTGTGACTTGTGTCCATATAGAAAATTATAAGGATTATTGGTATAGTCTTTTTGACAGATTGGGTCTAATGCAAAGAGATGGATAATAGGAGAATACTGAAAAACACCATAATCTTCACTTATATATTCTTGACATATGCAATGCACGTATTAAAAATCTAGTAATTAAGAAATATGTCAAAGGAAGCAACATACTTTATATTATAATTACAAGTAGATCCCTATAGTTAGGTGTACATAGCTATTGTGACTGAAGACTGATCATTTGCTCTTACTAGTCTTATATGCACGTTATGCGTGCGAAATCGCTATTAAATTTAAATTTATTGCATAATTGTATCTAGTAATAATTTTTTGATAATCTCTTCTATATATCATGATAGTAAGAACGAAAACCTAGTATAATGTACTAAAAATATAAAAAAAAAATTCTCTTTTTATAAGGGTGATGATAATTTTATGATTCTAACTGTTACCCAATAACCAGTATATTAAATTAGAAAGATTAAAGAAAATTAAAAGCATTTCAGAAAAATATATAATAGAGATTATGCACTAATCTAAGTTTAATTGAAGTAGTTAGTTACCCTTTTTTTTTTTCTTTTTTCTATTTTTTTGGTGTCCTACCCCTCTTAACATATATAATTCTATAATAGAGATGTGAGCTATTTTTTCTCTTATTATTTAAAGTCATTCAAATAAGCAAATATTAAATAAAAAAAAGGAACTCTAATTCACTTAAATATTTCCACAAAGGTAAAAAATACTAAAATAAAAGATCAATAAAATAAGATTTTGTACTTCAAACTACTACTTTACCTCACACCGCAAAAAAATCTTGACGTTCCTATGTATTTGATTAAGAGCTCATTTAATTACAAGGAAGAAGAGAAAGGCCTAGCATGAAAGAGGAGAGCTTGTCAAGATAGCCAAGGATACTGCCTACCACCTATATATTTTGATTAAGAGTTTTATTTAATTACATGAATTATAACTCTTAATCAAAATCTTATTACTAATCAAGCAGTAGGCAAGTCATCCTTGGCTACCAAACAATTATAGAACTCTCAACTTCATGTAAGGCCACTCTTCCTCTCAACACATTGCTTGAGATGCTCACTCCATAGCTTGTAGGCTCTCTATATATAGCTAAAGCAGATCATATTATATTCTCAAATATATGGTGTATAAATAAAGTATTGACTTTGCTAGATCTTATCCTTACTTTCAACTATTATGTATCCATCATACTATATATCTGTACATATATATATACCTTTTTATTAATGTATAGAGACCAAAAAGTTTTGATTCAACAATTTCTTGAACTTGACAGCTGATCATATGGAATCTTAAAAATGGAAAAGCAAACCCCAAATTTCAATGGGGCAAGCATCATTTCTGTATTTATCAACATGCAAGCTATCCATGCAACTTTTATTATCTTTTTTTGGGTAAACAAAGCCTTTCATTCATTAACTAATATTGTTGAGAATATTACAATCCGAAATTAAAAGTTTCATACAATAACTAGGAGGAATATGGAAAATCCTAGTTACATTACATTCCGCCTCCTCGGCCCTACAGTTCTTGGCCAAACGATCCGCTACTTGTTAAACTTTCTATTACAATGCTTAATCTGAGTCCCTGGGAATTTCCCGAGCCACCACCTGCAGTTGGTAATCACATTAAGATACAAGTCAGGATGTTCATTGTTAATGAGATCAATCGCATTTTAACAATACAACATTTGAAACAATACTATTGGATTTGATGATGTTCTATATCGTAATTAATTTTCATATTTCGAAATGTGTATAAAATATATCATCTATATAATTGATGAAATAAATTTCAGTCATATGTATTCGAACCTTATTTAGTTTGCAAATTAAAAATGCTGATCTAATTTATTTTTTTTGGATGAAATCGGCAAAAAGAAAAAAAACTGAAAAGGATAAAGGAGGGACATTGATTCTCATGATTAGTGTACCCGACCACCTTTTTTAGCATCACCAATTCCATTAACAAAAGTAATTAGGGATCTAAATCTTGAGTTTGACTCGATAATTTAAAGGAATCCAAACTGTCTTAATCTTATAATAAAGAACATAGTTCAAGAGCTTTTTTTTAGAATTGAAAGGGTTGTTCTTGATATGAAAACTTAGACCAACCACGTATTGACTTCATCAGAAAGTGCTCAAGGAACAGGGTTCAAATTCTTAATTGACTTTCCATTTCAAATTACTTTAACCTCAAAATTAAAGGCTAGCACATTCTTTAAAGAAGAAAAGGAGAGTGGTGGGCACCAAGATAAGGACTCATTGTATATATGATTAACTGATTATATTGGTGAGCATGATAAACCCTAAAGGGAAATTTATTAGTTTTATTTTACATATGTTACTAAATTAGCTAAGTAAGAAAGTGATCATTTATTATTCATTATAAAAATTTCATTAATATATTATTACAAGAAGTAAACCAATAAAGTATGAAGAGGTAATAATTACAAAGATGTCAATAGTATGATTTTTTTTTTTTTTTTTATAATTTGGTTTATTCATTACTTTGAAGATATGGTTACAAAGTAATCTTGCCAGCATACTGCCAGAACAAGGAATAATCATTCAAACCTAGGTACATCAGCAGCCATAGTCTAGGAGTTCAAAGACAAGGAGGAAGAGTTACAACCACGCAATAAATTCATCCATGCGAGTGAGACCTTGCTTAGCAAGTGAATCTGCCAAGATGTTTGATTTACGACTTTTGTAAGATATTTCGACGCCTAGACTGTTGTGATTTAGAAACTAAGTGTTAACTAGATTGTGCAATAATCAACAATAATCAAGAAGAATTATGAAATTTAAACAACAACCAAGTAATGCAAAGAGGAATGACAACAAGAAAGAACACACCAAGATTAACGTGGGAAACCCGAGCTCCGGGAGAAAAACCCACAAACTTGCGCTATGGAATCAATGGAGAATCAATGGTGAACATACAATATCTCACAAACTCACTCTCTCTCCTAAAACCCTAGAAAAGATGAGGCGCCAAGTTTGAACAATGAGATATGTGTGCTACACTCTCTAAACTCAGAAAATAGGGTATTTATACTCCTAGAACTAAAAGCAATCCAACGGCCACGATTTAATCTTAAATCGCAAAGCACGTGCATAAAACTGGGTTAGCCCGCCCGGGCAAAATGCTTGCCCGCCCGGGGAAACTTCCTGCAAGTTCCTGCCTCAAGCTCCCCAAAAACGCACGCCCGGGCGAAATGGAGCCCGCCCGGGGAGCTGCCCGCCGGGGCCCACATCTGCCCGCCCGGGCCACCCCCTGCTGCCCGCCTGGGCAGCTGGGCCAACAGCTCTTCTTCGCTCGTCTTCGCTTCTTCTCCTCGAGCCTTGCTTCACCATCTCCACCACACCCCAACATAGACCCCTTTCCATGATGCTCCGGATGTAACTGATGATGAAGCTTAAGATCTAAGGGACACTGCTGTCCCCGTTGCACCGTTTAACAGCATTGAAGGAATCCGATTCCACCACAAGCTTGGATTGGGCAAGGTTGCCAATTGTTGAAGAGATTTTGAGTGCTCTATGTATGGCAAGAATTTCAGCGTGATTTATTTCCACAAAAGGGATTGGGCTTGAGAAAAGGCATATAAACTTTCCATGATGGTCTCTAAGGATCGGACCCCTCCAATCGCTAACTTGGACTCACTAATCTTCAACGAGGCATCCACATTCCACTTGAAGGATGATGAATTAAATCTAGTTATTGTTATTGTGTGCTCATAGAGATTAGAAAGGCCCTACATATAACGCTTCACCTTAATTTTGTACCAAAACATCCATCGTACGTATTAGGGTATTTACCCATTTACCGGTTGCTATACTAAAGGCTTTTCTAGTAATTTGTTTTGTAAACATCGTTCCAATCTCTCCGTCATTACACTCCGTAAAGATTGAGGGGGTGTATTAGGGTATTTATCCATGTAAAGGATAGAATGGACTTTTCCTTATTTAGGTCTGTAATATTCTGTTATATATAAGAGTGCCAAGACTACCGTTTCTAGGTAAGCCACAATTCATAATCATTCTTTGTACAGTACGTACTCAAGGGTCAAGTGACTCAACTATAATACGAACATGGTACATTGAATCCAATACTACTTTTACTTCTTTGATAATTTGAAACTGCTATTTTGCTTTTTTTTAAAATGAGCAAATGAGTAAAAAAAAGGATTTAAATATAATACACTTATGAGTTATGATACACTTTGATGTACCATTTAAATTGCGATTTTGGAACCAAAGGAATATATAAGTGTTGACTTTGCTATCTTATCCTATCATTTTCATCCGCTATCATGCATGCATCATTTATCTTGCCGATAAGTATATAGGATATATTCCTTATTAGTGTAGTACATAGACCAATATTTTGACCCAAAAATTTAATTCATTGACATCTGAACATTTGGAATAATGTTAAATAGAAAGCAGATCTTCAACTTTCAAGGGGCAAGCATTTCAATATTTGTTGATGTGCAATCAATCCAACTTTTACTATATGCATATGCAAGCATATTGACATTTTATGTCTTTTTTTTTTTTTTTTTTTTGACAACGAGAAAACGTGCATTAATTTAAAGAAAGTACAGGCTAATGCTAATACAACCACACATAAAACAAGCAAAGAAAACTAAAGGAACTGCATTTGCTCTTACAAACTCTATGAAACAAAAACAAACTATTACAAACCCTGTCCAACGTAAACTTGAAGAAGGATGGGTTGAGTGTCTTGAAGAAGACCCGATATGAGAGGGAACATGTTGATGTTGAAAGACAAAAACGAGACGATCTGCAGAAAAGGAGTGCCGCAACTCATCTAATAGATGCCAATGCCTTCTAGACAATAAATCCCAAGGCCCTGGAACTATAATAGCTTCCTTGTAATGAATTAAAAAAATTAAGCTCTTATATAATAAATATGATTTTTTTGTCAAATGCAGCCCTTTAAAGTGGTCACTTTGTTAATTGCACCCCTTTTATTCCAATCTATTCAATTGCAGACTCAAATAAACCAAACACTTTCAAGTGGCAGCCTAAAATGCATGAAGATAGGTTGGATTTGGGAATAGGCATAATACTTGCAAAATATAGATTTTTCCATAATTTTTTTAATTGTCAATTATGCATGTGGAATAGCCAATAGCCAATAGCCAATAGCCATTCGGGAACGTATACCGACCAAACCAAACTATTAATGAGATTTTCAGGTCAGGCATTGTTGCATTTTACAGTATTCTAGAGTCCTAGTTGTATCCTTAATTAAGGCAGCAATGTTGTGCGCTTGTGCTTCACAAGCTAAGATAGTACTTCATTTGAGGTTATATGGATTCATTACTCAAATTTAATAAATGTCCTTTTTGTTTGAGATATATGTATTGAACAACTTTGTAGTAAGATTATTTTGGATTTGAGGATATATATGATATCCTGCAGATGCTGGGAATGCTTGCCGGCCGGTGGAGTCATCAATCATCATGTTGGTTGTGCTATGCATGATTTGGGGAAAAATTCATCTTCGACTTATATGTGTACTGTCTTCCTTCAAATAAATTACGAAGGAAAAGAAAATATGTTTACCACTTTACCTTACCCTCACAAATTCTTAAATAAGGCGAGTGTTCAATAAATTATTGTGAGACTTGAATAACTTTTTGTCTTAAATGAGTTACTTATAGAGAAGTGATCCCCTTTAGGTATAAAGTTATCTGTCAGACGGAGGTATCTTTTTAACATAAATAGGTCATTTTTATTTATAAAGAAGGGATCTATTTAAGGTTAGAAGTCACTCTTTGTTTTGAAGTGACCCATTTCGACTTAATAGTGACCCATTTTAAAAGTAATTGGTTGTCCGACTATAAATTTATATTATTGTACACCCGGTGGACAAAATAATCATTGTTATAACCTTGTGTTTATTTAGTTTCTACATTATACCCTATCTAACCTTTTCAATATTCTTCACACCACCCTTAAACTTACCGTTTTCTAATGCATAATTCCCCCGCCGTTAACTAGACGTCATTAATTTCGTTTATTTTTATAATATAGTGGAACTAATTAATTTTATAAATATTCCCTCCAAGAATTAAACTATGTATAAGTTAAATTAGTTTCAACAAAGTAAATGAAACTAATAATGTCTACTTAGTGGCAAGGCCATTGGGTATTAAAAAATGTAAGTTTAGATACTGTGTAGAATTCTGAAAAAGTTAAGATACAACGTGGAAACTAAAGAAACACAAAGGCATAACGCAGACAAACCAAAACTCTTAACAATAATAATTAAATGAACCAATCTGTCTACCTCTTATCTTGTCTTGCACGCACCTCAACAAGAATGAAAAATTATAAAAGTGATGTTACAATTCTTTAGAGGATCACTTTCAATTTAGAGACTAAAAGAATTATAAATAAAATTTGATAAAACTTTATTGAGAAATTAGATATATAATTATATATACAACTTGAGCAAATAAGGGCAACTAATAAGTCATTAATGCAAAATAAAATCAAAATTGTACTTCATTCTTTTTCGTGCCTCATCATATCATCAATTTGAGCACTTTTATCCCGGCATGTGATCAAATTCTAACCAAATGAATGGCTAAATTAGATGAAAGTAAGACACATACAATATAAAATATACTATAAGATAAGACATATGATTCGTATGCTTATATATATTACCTTAAAAAAGACAAGAGAATAATATGATACCTTAAGTTGTATGCATGACAAAGTAATAATCTTGTATAATTTGGCTATTAGAAGAAAGAAGAGTCAAAAGGGCTAGCATGAGAGATATGAGAGACAGTTAAAATAGCCAAGGAGACTGCCTGGCACCTCTTAGAGAGCATGAATAGACCTCTTTAACAAAGAAGCAGGCAAGTCATCCTTGGCTACTCAACTTATGACTCCCATTTTCATGTAAGCCTTCTTCTCTTTGTCTTTGCCTCCTACATTGTTTTTTGTAATTGATTGCAATGTATATATATGTCTTAATGTATCACACCTATATATATAGATCAGAGAAAATATTACAAGGAGCAAATCGAATATCATATTATTCCAGCTGTATTATATATTTGCATATATAGTACCATAAACCATCTAGCTTGCATTTCCTTCTATAAAACAGAATATATTCTTGTAGACTTATAGTATTACTTGGAAGCCACCCTTTAAGACCAAAAAGAGGAAAGGCAAAACACCCTTAAATGGGTAGTACTAATATTGTTCACTCCAAAATCCAAAGGACCAAAACTGATCATGTGACATGTGCATTGTATTATTGCTTTCCTGAAATTTTTGCTAGATTTTCTTTTATTTTAAAAACACTAAATCTTAAAATAGATTTTTTTATATCAAAACAGTTCATAAGAAATTCATTATTTGTTGAAGCTATGATGTATAGCGCACACCACATGTAAGTGTCCCACATTGATTAAAAAAGAGAGATGGGTTCACTTTATAATACAAAGGGGCTACTCCCCTTATTGCCATATGGTTTTAAGGTGGAACCTCTTTTGTCTTGTAAAGTGGACGCTACTCCCCTTATTGCCATATGGTTTTAAGGTGGAACCTCCTTTGTCTTGTAAAGTGGACTCTCTCTCCTTGTGATGTGTGTGGCCCAGACCCATATTTAACATTATTGTCACAATTGTACTGTTGTCCGTCGGATTTGATTGTTCAGCTTTTTACTTTAAAACCTCTGCCGATCAAGTCCATATAATTGCTTTCATTTCTTAACTGTTTAGGGGGCGTTTGGTTCACCAAGGGGAAAGGGAAAGGGAAAGGGTTTAAGAAAGGGAAATAAGGTGAATGGAAAGCCAAACCCTTAGATTTAGTAGGTTGTTTGGTTTAAAATGTTAAGGGAAACCACCACCACCACAAGTTATACCACCACATGTTTTCCCTCAGCCACCCTTACCACACTTTGTCTTTTAATATCGTTCCACCTTGCCACCACCCTCTTCCCCGCTTTCGCCGTCGTCATCCCCGTCCCCTCTTCCGCAGGACCGCATTGCCCCCCCATCCCCTCTAACTTCGCCGACGTCGTCCCGAAACGGTGTGTGTGCCCGATCTCGGTGGTTCTGTTTGGTGGCGAGAGAAAGAGAGAAAAACTTCTGCCGGCGAACGAAGAGGATTTGCTGCCGCTGCCACTCCTTCTCTTTGAACGCGGGCGGTTGATTTTCTCTCTCTCCTTACTTTCTCTTGAGATCTAGTCTTGTGGGTGGTTTTTTTGATGGCGGTGGGTGGTTTATTCGGTGCTAGTTGGTGGTTTTTTCGGTAGTGATGGGTGTGGGTGGGTTTTCATGGTTGATGGTATGGGTTTCGGGGGGTGGTGAACAATTTCTGGCGGGTGGATTGGGGTGGTGCTCGCAGTCACGGTGGTTGGGTGACAGTGGTTGGGTTGGGGTGTTGGCGGGTGGGTTGGGTTGGTGCTGGTGGTCTTGGTGAAGTAAGTGACGGTGGTTGGGTAGGTTGGTTGGTGGTTAGGCTGGGGTGGTGCTGGTGGTCAACGAAGTGGTCAATGTTGTTTCAAGGTAAGGGTAAGTGAAACCTTGGGGTGGGGTGGGGAATAGATGTAGAGGAGTTTGGGGGTAAGGGAAGGGTAAAGGGAATCATTGAATTAACAAAACAAACAACAAGTAAGGGAATCAGTTCACTTGATTCCCTTACCCTTTCCTAAAACCCTCTAACCAAACACCCCCTTAATTAAGAAAAATATATTATTTTAGGTAAATGCATATTTGCTAAAATAGAATAAAAACATGCAATAAGTATGTCTACATAAATAATACAACATTTTCTTGATACATCCATTCAAATTATTATTATTATTGCAAAAGTACATAGATCAAGCAATATACATATTTATAGATACATGATACACAATCTACCTAACTGCATGCATATGTGTTGAATTTGATAAAACAATGTAAATTTAGGGTTAATAAAAAAAATCATCCAACCATGTCAAGAGTTAAAAACTTATCACCTATAACAGCTTCTCAGTAAATAGTTTAGAAGATCCCTAGCTAATACAAGAAGGGGACAATTAGTGGTTCTTAACCCCACTTTTATTGTGATGGTACATTTTATTATCTTTGTCTAAGTTTAGTTGCCTCGCTCTAATCTTGAAAATGATGACTCTATGATTGAGAAACTAAGGTGTGGTCATAAAAAACAGGATCATATTTTTGATAATTAAGAAAAAAACGGAAGTATATCAACCTATAAAACCAGGAGATATATGGGATTAATCACTAACATATATATATATGGTGGAAATTGCCCACTAATGGATGCTATATATAAGGTGCACAGAGAATGGACAAAAAGAAGGGAAAGAAAAAAAGACAGGCTCTCTTTAAAGGATTGTACTACTTAGTGGTAATGCTCAAGTATATGTAGGGCTGCCCACACTTTGTTGCAACGCAAGGATGATTATTTTACACAACAAATCTTGAGGAACATAAAAGATTTTGTCCTCAAAAGTGCACGTGAGGAATTGAGGATGCAATGCATCGACAATGATAATGTCACAAACTTTTCTTAGAATTTTCGTATCAACCATCTCATCGATCAATTAATCAACGATCAATCAATCAACTTCTGAAGAAATTATCATGTGATGATACTGCTTACACATAGTATCTTACAGTGTAACACCTCATAGTATATAATTTCTTTTTCTGTTTTTTAGCTTATACTCACACCTGACTCTTTTACACCTTTTGTCTTGTAGCTTCTGTACAATTGTCCCTTATTCTTGGCCTTGATTGGTTAAGGTTTTGTCTATATATATTGTAACACCTCTGCCAATCCGAACTCTTTTTCATTTAATAAAACTTGAGATGGGGGAAATCCACGAGGGTTCGACTCAACGGGTGTGCTACCGCCGCACTTATCTCCTTGGAAATAAATGCAAGGCTAAATTAAAGCATAAGAAATTCAAATAAATTAATCCTTACAACCAAGTAAATCATTCATTAAATATTACTAATTACTTAAGTGTTTCAGAGTTCCAGCGGAAGCTAAGTGGATGACAACTCTAAGTGATCTCCCTTTTGTTTCCCTGTCGATCACCCACCTGCACAAATGCATTGAAAAGAAACAAGAGAGACAAGCTCCCAAAAATCAGAAAAATTGAGTAATTCCAACTCCATCCCGTAAAATACTTAAGTTGAAAATATATTGTAAAATAGTAGGTTATTAGGGTTGAAAAGCATAGCACACATGCACATATATATATATATATATATATATATATATATATATATATATATATATATATATATATATATACACACACACAATGAATAATCACATAATTAATCCAATTATTTAAGGAGAGGAAAGAGAACGCCCAAGATGGCGGGTCAATCCCCTGTAACCACTTACTTCAACATTGTAGGCCGGGGTCAATCCCTTGTAACCACCTAAGCATAACATAATGGCCATAATAACAGAGTCCCTAGTGTGCACACCCCTTCTACTTGGATCACAACAAGATAGAAGGAAGACAAGAATGAATAATCGGCATAGTAACTAGGAGAACCCTGTAGGGGCCGCTGAACCTCTCATACAGGGCAACCTGTTCATCATTTCCCTCCGATATTTCACTTTACGTGATTAACATCTTTTAATTCAAGTCATCACATAAATCACGTACACAATTACGACATCGTTGTTCAATCCAGTGTGAATATATTTCATCCATCATAATCTCAATCCATTCATAGCGGTTTCAATAACTCATTTCACAACCATCACTTGAGTTCATTTATCACTTCAGATTCATAATCATTTCATTATCACAAGCTCTTACTAATTCCAACTTTCATAAAATTTCAATAATAATAATAATAACGGTAATAATAATAATAATAATAATAATAATAATAATAATAATAATAATAATAATAATAATAATAATAACCATAACTTTACTAAATGACATTAAACGGTTTTAATAACGTTATAATAAATATATTTGTCATATTGTATATCGTCCATAGTCATGATTCATAATCGAAATCGATAGTCGTCGTCCATTTTATCATTCGTTTTCATAATCCGCATTAAGTCGATAATCCATAATTATAGTCCATACTTATATATATTTTATAAGCACATAATAATCACATAATCAATTCGTTTTACACTAACGGGATCTATGTTTAGATGGACATCGGAGATTACCTCGTGACGCGTGCCCAAAAGTTAAGTTCACGAACTGATTAACACTCTTGATATTCCTCGTCTACGCAATCGGAATATACATTAGACGTTAACGAGATCTAAGTTAGTTACCTAAATAACCCCTTTTTATATATAAAATAAACAATTTAAATAATTCAAATAACTTAAAGAAATCTTAATGATTTTAAAATTTATAGTTTTCAAATTATTTATGAAATCATTTTAAGTACTCACAAAATTACTTCAACTTAATTTTTAATAACTTAAACAATTATTTTAAACCTGAAAACTAACTCTATTATACTCCTTGTTTCACTTTAGAAAATTAAGAAACATTTATCAAGTTTATCAAAGATTAAGTTAACTAAAAATACAATTAAGTAGGCTAGCTTAGGAAATTATGGGTTTTGGTTTTAAAATAAAAGTAAGCAAATAAAACTTCTTTAAACACAAGTAAACTAAAAGGAAAAAGGAAAAAAGAGGTTTTAAAAACAAAAGAACTCAGTTTCTCAAACTGAGAAACAAATGAGGAGGAACGAAAGAAGACAGGGGAAGCAACAGAGGAGACGAAGCAGGGAAGGCACGAAGATGGAGTTCGAAGCAGGGGTTGTGGTGCCGGTTGTCGGTGGTGCGCCGGCGAAGCTCAGGCGCCGCGAAAAAGGGCTGGGTTCGAGGTGGCTGGCGCGGGTGCGTGGGTCGAAAAAGATGCAGCAGAGGTGCGAATTGAGGGGAGGTTGTGGCTGGCGATTTGTCGCGGTTGGGTGGCGACTTGGTGGTTCGAGGGTGGTGTGGTGGGTCAAAGGAGGTGCGGTGGTGAAGACAAGCAGAGGAGTTAGTGTTTGATGGATTGAAAATTTCATTTTTAACTTTCAAAACCAAAATCAGAAATTAAGGAAGAAGAGAAATGAATTGAAACAAACCTTTTGAGATTGTTTACTTGAGTAATTTGGTGAGTAAAGTTCAGTATTTATAGGGGAGTTTTGGTCAGAAATCTTGAGCTTTGGTCAAGCTCTATTAATGGTGGATATGGTGAGGTATGATGGCTATGGTTTAGCTTTTGAAAAATTTGCCCCTAATATCTGAAATGTGGACTGAAATTCAATTATTTACTGACAAAGCTAAAATTTTGTGTTGAAAATCTTGGTTCTTGTGTGCTGTGAATCAGACGAAGAAGAATGGAGGAGAGGAAGATGGTGAAAACTGTTTTCACCCTTTTTTTTTGTTATTTTTTTTCCTTCTTCTTTTTGGCTAAAAGGCATATGGGTTATGGACTTGGTATTTGGGCCTTAGATTGCTAAAAATGGATGGACACATGTACAAAGATACCCACAATCAAAAGTAAAGAGTTTAATTTACCATAATTAAATTATTTAGAAATAATCATATAAATAAAACTTGTTAAATAAATCAAAACTAAATGAAATCATTATATTAATAAACATAGTTATCAAATAATTAAAACTGAATTATCAGAAAATAAGATTTAAGTGAAAATAATATTAAACTTTAATAAATAATAAAATAAATTTCGAAATTTCGGGGTATTACATATACTCATGTAAAGAGACCCTAGTTTGACATGTAAATGTGAGGCGCCGTATTCAAGGTGCAAGAGAAATATAAAAGCAAACCTTTGCTCAAGTTTACATAATTATTTGCTGTAAAAGATTTGAACTTTGTTATTTGATTTTGTTAGAAAGTTGTTAACTTTCTTCATGGTATCAGAGCCATAAGGTTCTTACAGTTTGAGTGTCAAAAAAAAAAAAAAACTTAGTTCAAAGTGAAGATCATCAAGCAATCTGAAATGGCTGGGAAAGAAGAAGAAACAAGAGCAGGAGGATACATTGATCCATTGTATCTCTCAAGTGCAGATGGGCCTCAAATGCAACTGAGTACCATGCTGTTTGACGGAGGTAATTTTCTGAATTGGAGTAGGAATATCAAGATGGCCTTAGGGTCAAAGAACAAACTGGGTTTTATAGATGGAAGTTGTGCTAAGCCTGAAAACACTTCTAAGGATTTTAATAAATGGCTTAGGAATGATTATATGATTAGATGTTGGTTGTTCAAATCCATGACTGTTGGGATGGCTCAAAGTTTAATGCTTATGGAATCCTCAAAGCAGCTTTGGGATGAGATTGTGGAGAGATAATATGGTGAGAGTAATGCTCCTCAATTGTATCAGCTGAAGAGAGAGGTGTCTAAGCTTGAACAAAACAAGCTGAGTGTATCTGAGTATTACTGTCAGTTGAGGAGATGCTGGGATGAAATACAGGCACTTGAAGTTGTTCCTTCATGTGACTGTGGTGCTATGAGTAAGTGCACGTGTAATTTGCAGAAGAAGTTGTTGGAGATGATTGAAAGAAACAAATTGGCATACTTTCTCATGGGATTAAATGAGAAGTATGAGAATGTGAGAGGTAACATTATGGGAATGGACCCTCTACCTACTGTCAACAAAGCCTTTCATCTTGTACAGCAGGTAGAGAAGCAGAAGGAAGTAACATGTGGTGGAAGAGATGGTGGAGAGAGCACAGACATAAGTGCATTCCTGGCTAGGAAGTTTGAGCAGAGAGAATTTGGAAGAAAATACTACAAGAAAGACAAGATGAACAAGAAATGTGACCATTGTGGATTCAAAGGTCACATTAAAGCTGAATGTTTCAAGTTGAATGGGGAACCACAATGGTTCAAGGAGCTTCATAAAGGTAAAGGTGGAAAGAAGTTTGCTGAAAATGTTGAGAAGCAAAGTGATGAGACGAGTGGAGACACACCTTTGGATTATGATATATATGAGTTTGAAAGTGGAAGCAGCAGCACTAGGAAACCAGATCCAGGGATGATTTCAGCTGTTGTGAAAGAAATGATGAAAGCATTTTCAAGCAACCAGGGAGCAAGTAACAGCAATAGGGACACAACAAGGATGAGTAATTTTACAGGTAAGCTATATGCCTTTAATGTAGGAAATTATAATGAAAGCTATAATTGTGATACATGGATAGTAGATACAGGAGCATCTGATTATATGGCTGGGAACATTAAAATGTTTTCAGACTTGAGAAAACTTGAAAAGGGAATTAGTGTTGGATTGCCTGATGGAAATACTAAGAGGGTGAATCAAATTGGTACTGTGAAACTAACTCCTAAGATTACACTTAGGAATGTGCTTTACATCCCTGATTTCAAAAACGATATGCTCTCTATAAGCAAGGTGGCTGAAGGGAGTAATGCTAGAGTGATATTTGATAAAAATGGATGTGTTTTTCAGGACCTTTGCAATGATGAAGAGATAGGGTATGGAGAAGAAGGGTATGGACTTGACAAGTTTCAGAAGGAGAAGAAGAAAGAAGAAAATAAGCTATTTGTAGGAAATGCTAAGAGTAGTTTAGAGAAAATTAAACTGAATGTAATGCATGCTAGGCTTGGACACAGTTCATTGTCTAAAATGGAACTTGGAGTTTTGTAATTGCAAGGGAATTAAAGATTTTTTTTGTGATATTTGCCATATTGCAAAACATCATAAACTGCCATTTCATCTTAGCAAAACCAATGCTGCTCATGCTTTTGATCTTATTCATGTAGACTTGTGGGGTCCATATAGGATCAAAAATATAACTGGAGTTAGGTATTTTCTTACTATAGTTGATGACTATAGTAGGGTAACATGGACTCACCTTTTGAAGAGTAAAGAGAAGGTAAGAGACATACTTTCAGATTTCCTTGCTCATGTAGAGACTCAGTTCAACAAGAAGGTAAAGGAGATGAGGACAAAAGTGGTGCAGGAAGAGTGTGTGGAGATGTTGAGAGGAAGGGGTATTGTGCAGCAGAAAAACATTCCAAGGAACCCTCAGCAGAATAGGAGGGTGGAAAGGAAGCACATGTACCTCCTTGAGACTGCAAGGTCTCTTAGACTACATGCAGGTCTTCCTAAGTATCTATGGGGAGAGTGTATACTCTCTGCCACTCATTTAATCAATTTATTACCTAGTTCTGTTCTAGGTTGGCTAACCCCATATAAAAAATTGTTTGAAAGAAAACCTAACTATGAACATCTAAGAGTCATAGGGTGTTTATGTTATGGTCCAAAGAACAATAAGAAGGGAGATAAGTTTGAAGAAAAGGGTGTGAGAAGTGTATTGGTAGGATATCCCTATGCTCAGAAAGGATATAAACTGTATGATTTAAAAGAAAAACAACTCTTTCTGAGCAGAGATGTGGTGTTTAAGGAAGATGGGTTTCCTTTTCCAAACACTTCTCTTGAACAAGATGCCTTGAAGCTGCAACTTAATCAGCTCCCAGGGTACAAATGTGATATTTTGCAGGACACATTGCAACAAAATGCAGAAGAAGATGGAAATAGAGAAGAAACTATTTATATAGATGATTTGAGTGGAGAAGAAGATGTTGATGTGATCAGAAGAGAAGCTGAGCACCAGGATGATGCTGTAGATACAGTGCCTGACCAGCATCATAGAGAACATGAGGAAGAGCAGTACTCGAAGTCAATGAAGAGATACAAAGGCCAACTAGAACAAGAAATGTTCCTAGGAAACTCATTGATTATGAGTATACCTTACCTCCTAGCAACCTAGCAACAACCAGGAAGCTGAGTCCAAGTTTCAATGTGCAAGTGATGAGTAATGAATTTGAATATCCTGCAGAGTACTTGTGTTCCTTGAATGCAGTTTTACAAATTCAAGAACCAACTACATATAAAGAAGCTGCCCAACACTCAAGGTGGATTGAAGCTATGAAGAAAGAAATAGAAGCTCTAGAAAGCAACAATACTTAGGAGGTGACAGATCTGCCTAATGGGAAGCATGCTATTGATAGCAAGTGGGTATACAAAACAAAAATGAGGCCAGATGGAAGTATTGAGAGGTTGAAGGCTAGGGTAGTAGCCAGAGGAGACAAGCAACTTAAAGGAAAATAAGACAAACATACCTTTTCACCAGTTGCTAAATTTACAAGTGTAAGGATTCTTATTGCTCTCGGTGCAATGAAGAATTGGAAACTACATCAACTTGACATCAATAATGCATTATTGTATGGGTACATAGAAGAAGAAATTTATATGAGACCTCAACCAGGTTCTCAAGTTAGAAATGATGGCAAGGTGTGCAAACTACAGAGAAGTCTATATGGATTAAAACAGGCCTCCAGACAATGGAATATCCAATTGAGAGATTTTCTGCTTCACAGGAAGTTCAAACAATCTAAGAGGGATTATTCATTCTTCTGCAGACAACACAAAGGAAAACTGTGCATTATTTTGGTGCATGTAGATGATCTCTTGCTTAGTGGTGATGATGTGGATTTTATTGAGCAAATGAAGACAGAACTGAATGAAGCTTTCACTGTGAAAGACTTGGGGGAAATGAGATATTTTCTTGGGCTTGAGGTGGCTAGGAATGATCAAGGCATAATGCTCAATCAAAGGAAGTATGCACTTGATATTATGGCTGATTGTGGTTTAATTGAATGCAAGGCTGCAAAATTCCCTTTTCCATAGGGAATCAAACTCTGATCTACAGATCAATGAGAAATTTTAAAAGATCCTGAAAGGTTCAGAAGGCTTATTGGCAGGCTTTTGTATCTCAATCTTAGTAGACCTGGTCTCTCTTTTTCAGTGCAGCAACTAAGCCAGTTTATGAGTTGTCCTAGACAACCACATTGGGATGCTGCTATGCATGTTGTTAGATATTTAAAAAGTAGCATCTCACGGGGCTTGTTCTACCCAGCTCATTCACCATTGAGCATGACTAGGTTTTGTGATGCTGATTGGGGAGCATGTGCTTTTAATTTAGTGGGAGATCCCTCACTGGCTATTGTGTGTTCCTAGGGGGTTCACGTGTGTCTTGGAAGACCAAGAAACAAAAGACAGTTTCAAAATCTTCAGCAGAATCTGAATATAGATCCATGTCCCAAACAACTAGTGAGCTAGTGTGGATAGATGGGATACTTGAATACCTCACTTTTCCTATTCCTCACCCAGTCACCCTATACTGTGACAACAAGGCTGCTCACTACATTTCTCAGAACCCAGTTTATCATGAAAGAACCAAGCATCTCAAGCTTGATTGTCACTATGTACGAGAATATATTGAAGAAAGGTTTATTAGTACAGCCTACATCAAATCATCCCTCCAACTAGCAGATATCATGACAAAGTCATTATCTGAAGCTCAGCATTCCTATCTTTGTCTCCAAGTTAGGCCTTTGTGTCATGGACAAAGTCCAACTTGAAGGGGGGGGTGAAGAAATTATTATTTGATGATACTGCTTACACATAGTATCTTACAGTGTAACACCTCATAGTATATAATTTCTTTTTCTGTTTTTAGCTTATACTCACACATGATTCTTTTACACCTTTTGTCTTGTAGCTTCTGTACAACTGTCCCTTATTCTTGGCCTTGATTGGTTAAGGTTTTGTTTATATATACTGACGTAAAGAGACCCTAGTTTGACATGTAAATGTGAGGCGCCATATTCAAGGTGCAAGAGAAATACAAAAGCAAACCTTTGCTCAAGTTCACAGAATTATTTGCTGTAAAAGATTTGAACTTTGTTATTTGATTTTGTTAGAAAGTTGTTAACTTTCTTCAACTTCTAATTAAACATGGTAGTTTCACTAATTTTCCAAAGTCACAATTATGTGCTTGAAATATTTAGTAAGTTCATTTACATTGGGTCTATTTCTCCAAGACATATAGCCCCGATCTACTAAAAATCGCCTAAGAAAAGTTTCATTTGGACTGGAAGTGCAACAAGCTGATTCTTTTCCGTAGGATATGTAATAGCAAGTGAAATTCACTTTCACTTTAGTGTTCGTTTGCTTTCTGTTTTATGTTTGGTTATAATATCTCTAGATTATAATTTTGTTTATAATTAATGTAAATTTTCGCGATGTAAAACAAAAATACTATCTAAAAGCTATATCAAATTTCTTTAGTGTATGAATAATTATGGGAATAATTATAAATCAACTTACACAAGATTAAAATCATCCAAGCATCACACCTTTTGATTATCATATATATATGCCATAAACTTAGTGGAAAAAGCTATTATATGTTCTTTCACACATTTGGATATGTTACATGCACGTTGATACTTGCAACGTAGTGAAAGTTTGGATCTCCCACCATGAGTTAAGTTAGGATTTAAACAAGCACTAAGCTGAGTAAGAAAAGTTTTAGCGGATCAAAGTCAAACATCAAATCAAATATATTATGAGTAATTCCCATATGGCATACTTTAGTTTAGAGGACTCGTTATTGTGGTGAATATATTATCTCTGTCTTTAAAAAAAACCAATTTCGTACTTATTTGTGAATAAATGAAGTATTCAGTATTGTTATACTTGATATTGAGTTTTAACCATCCAACATATAAAATTTTACAACCCAACTTACAGTTTAAAACTTACTTCTGAACCACCTGATAATTATTCAAAACAATGATTAATTCACTTATGTTTAGCAAGCTTTTTGAAGAGTGATATTCAATACTTCAATTAAGATGTTTGACAATGGGTTGTTAGCGGTTAACGTGTGATTGTTTTGCTTGGCTAATGGCTTATTTGACCAACCATCTATGTTGATCTTTGATATTGGATGTTTGACCATTGACGGTTGGTGTTGGCGTGTTACCTTTTTCAATGCAGAATGACTACGAAAGTTAAAAGTTACATACTAAAATCAACTTTTTTTTTTCTTTTCGCTAAAAATTAAAACCGACTTCTTAGTTATCCAAAAATCAAAGCTATAAATCACAATGTTCTCTAATTATTTAACCACATAAAATAACAAAAAGGTAATAAAACAACCACCCAAACAAGATCTATCATATTTCCACAACAAGGACAAATGATATAGATGAGATTCGATCTCAAATCGTAAATCCACCTCCCAAAACTTTATCCAACTATTCAACGTCTAATTCGATCCGAGATTTTAGACACCTTTCCTGATTTGAATTTGTAACATACCCAAACACCAAGACACAATTTCAACATCTCTCAAAAAACAACAAAAGTTCCATAAATCTACAGAGCCACCCATATGAAAAAAAAGCCCACACATGAAGATATCAATATGTCCAAATGTTTTTTTGTGGCAAACATTCACATAAGAGCAACTTCAACCTACACTTCCATACACACACAGTTATACACAAAGAGGTCCAAAATTCCAAACGTGCTTACCACCCAAAAAAAAAACCATTCAAAACTCAAAAACTCCATTCTTCTTCTTCTCTCTCTCTCTCCTACTTTGCCAGCTATCTGGGGTTGCTTTCTTCTCTTTTTCTCTCTCCTCATTCCCCAACAACAAGCAATCTTCCCCTCCAAAAAAAATACCAATTTTTTTCATCCCTCTTTTTTCCCTCCAATTTCACTTCACAAAACCCTAGAAATGAAATGGGAAATTGAGATGGAAGAAGTTGAAGCTGTTCTAGAGAAAATTTGGGATTTACATGACAAACTTAGCGATGCAATTCACTCAATTTCTCGTACCCATTTCGTTAATTCCACTAAATCCCTCAAAAATAATAGCTCCCCTGATAATAATAATTTCAAGAACAGCAAAAATCAAGGGCATTTTTTTGACCATGATGTTAAGAATTACAACAATAATGTTAATGGGTTTGTTTTTTTTAAGGAATTTGATAAGGATTCCGCCATTGCTGAAGCTAAGAGTCTTAATTCTATTCGTTCTGCGCTTGAAAATCTCGAAGAACAGCTTGGATTTTTCAATGTTAGTTTTTCTTTTCATGCTTATAATTTGTTTATGTTTTGTGGGTTTTTTTAATATCTGCGAGAAAAATGAAGGGTAAATTGATTTATTGCCTTTTTTTTCAAATAATAATAGTGGTTAATTTATAATTTCAGCTGCATTAATAGTAAGGCTTTCTATAATTCTGAGGGATTTCTGGGTTTATAGTTGATTTGACAGGAATTAATGGTCGAATTTCCAGGTGAATAATTATGTAGGGTTTTGGGTTATTTTCCCAGGAGAATTATTTACAAATTGTCATAATAATTAGTCAGTCTGAATTATTTATGGGGTATTATAATTTCATGAATCTAACCCAGGTGATGCAGCCACCAAATTAATGCTGGATTCATTTGTCATCTAGTTGTTATGATTGTCTTTTTTTTTTTTTTCCTTTCTTAAAGTGAACCCCCTATGTCTGTAGAATGATTGTTATGGGTTACTTTAAGCTATAGTTTTATTTCTGTAACTAAACATATTATTTCTATTTGATAATGCGTTTAATTAATTGTTTGCTTTTGGTTTGGCGTTTACTTATAATTGTTACAGTACATACCCAGATTGTGGTTCTTGGATTTTGTTAGGTAATCGATATGATTATTATATGATGGAAGTGGATGGATAGATATTTTTTTAAGAACAGGTTTAGTAGTAGATTAATGAAAAATAGTTATGGGTAAAATTCAATGTTATTGATCTAAATGGCTGGGTTGTCTTTGTGTGTTGCGATGGAGCTGTGCCATCTGCGGCCAGTTAAGAAAAACAGTCAGTGGATGTATTGCACAGTAGACTAGTAGTCCATTTTCGTGTGTCCTGCTGCTCTAGTTTGTGTATAAGGGCTTCTCAGAAGCAGCTTTAGGTGCATGGCATTATATGCTTTCAAAGCATGTTAATGGCTTGATTATGGATTATTGATGTTAAGGAGTATTTAGATAGCTGGAGATGAAAACTATGAGACTATTTAATGAGGGGTTTGATAGGAATGCTGCTGCAATTTGCGCGATAGGCAATCATGTATGAAATAACTTGGTGATACAATGGCATGAATAGGATTGAGGGTGATGTTGAATGATGAGTTATTGACTCATTGTGATAAAAATGTCAAGGATAATGATTATGAGCTGTGGAAGTATTATGCTAAGCACGTTGAGGAGTAGTATAATTCTTTCATCACTTGTTAGGTATAAATAAAGTAGCTGATTCTACACTTTCCACGCTGATATTTTACAAATTCCATTTGTGAAACTATGGAGTGAGGATTCTCATTGATATGTAGTATATGGATAAATAAATGAGGAAACCTGAAAAGTAGCATGTCTAAAGATGGTTTATCGAACTGAATTAAGAAGCACCAAGGGTAAGTCATTTTATAAATGTCTTCTTCTCTTGGTAAATTCGGCGAGTAATTGCAACCTTGCAGGTGTAATATTTCACGAATCGTGGGACGCTGCCAAAGACGCTATTCATTCCTTTTGCTAGGCTTGGCTGTTAATTATTAGATGTCATTGGTTATTCTCTGATTCTTTAAGAAGCTTTCATCCAAAGAATTCGAGTGTACTAACATAAGGCAGCTTAATTTATTCTTTATGTATGAAAGAAGATATAGGGGATAAGTTTTTTGACCTGCTGACTCCATCTTCTGGACTGTTGGTCTTTATATTTTCACTTTAGTTGAATTTGGATCTAACTAACATTTGTTGCTGATGCTCGAAAAGTCGTAATGACAGATGCAGTTTGCCTTTGTTTTGAATGTGTGGATATCTGTGTAGCCAGTTTTCTTTCCCCCAACCCCTCCCCTATTCCTTTTAGAGGGGCCGAAAGGGAGGTGGGGTATCGTGTTCACTTCCAACGTGGTTTTGGAATGTAATGAAGGAGCGAACCAGAATAGCTCATGGCTTTTTCTATACTTGATTTATATATAAACTAAGTAGCAGTGTAGCAGATGGTCATTGTCATGAGATTATGGTTCAATTGGAAAAAGCCTCTCTATCTCGTACTGTTAGTTTGTACAAAACTACAAATATAGCACTTTTTTCCCAAAGTTGCAGCTAAACAGCCAATAGCAGTGGACATTAGAGTTGGCATATTCTTCAGTAAAACTGCTGATATTCCTAAACGGCACAGTATTACCTTTGTGGAGAGGTATGCCTCGTGTTTCTGACCTGCTTCTCTTTGTCCTCCCTTTGTTAATATGCCACAGAGGTTCATAAGTATAGTAATTGGGGGAAATACGCTAAGATAAATCGTAAAATGCACGGGGAGGAAACAGTTGAAGGGGAGGAGTAGACGTATGCCTTTAATAGACTGTTTCTTGTTCTCCTGGGGGCATTTGACAGAATGTCATGGTAGATTGTTAACCAAGGATAACTTGGTGATTGTTTGTGAATAAAGGGTGATTCTGAGAGAACTAGTAAGGGGTGTGGAAAATTTGCAGGTTCCTGATATATGATTGAAGCTTATAGACTTAAACTCGATGTTTCTCCATAATTCAACTCTACTGAAAAGACTTCTTGTCTTTCTATGGTGAACGGGATAGAGAGAGACATTTAACATATTTCTCTCATTTTTCACTAAGGATTGAGGAAGAGGTACTAGCAGGTTTTGGTAATGACTTAAAAAGTTGCGTGATTTTGATGGTAGATCAAGGAGCACTGTTTACAATTTAATTTGTAATCTTTCCAAGTATCTGACTCTTCTGTCTCTAGGACAATTATTGATGTGTGCTTACTGTAGTCTAGGATAGGAAAGTTGCCAACAGGATTTAAAATGAAACACGAGTGTGCAATTCAGAATGGCTTTGTGCTCCTACTTATGCGGGCTTTAGTCCCATTTCAATAAAATTATTAATTAGCAAGTGCATAAGTTGGCTGTGTAAGACTGGCTTTGGCTTACCCCACCCCCAACAAAAAAGAAAGTGAACCTTGCTTTTTTCAAGGGATGGGCAGATGTGCTAATGTTGGGTATCAGGATGATACACTATCTGCTGATAGGCAATTAATTATTCCATCCTTGAACTCTATGGTCTTGCTCTATGTTAGTATTTAGCTGTTGAACATACATATTATGGGACTAATTTTTTCTGCTATATATGTTAATGCTGTCAGACTGTGCAGATCCAGCAGCGTGCAGAAAGGGATGCTGCACTTGCACGATTAGAGCAAAGCCGCATCATTCTTGCGTTCAGATTGGCTGAACACCATGGGAAAAGATACAAAGTAATAGATGAAGCTATGGATTTTGTGGGAAATGTAAGAGATGCCAGTTGCTTCGTCGCGCCTGAAAATTTCTCTAATCCTCCTGCAAGTGCACCTGCCGAACAAAAAGGGGTGAACTCAAACATCTTTGTAAGAGTTTTATTCTCTGGGTTAGATTCTGCTAAAAAAACACTTCAGCTTGACAAATTAGGGGGAGTTTTGGGGAATGCTGCTCTATTTGCACTTAGCGTGCTTGCGTTGCTTCATCTACAACAAGTAACTTACAAGGATAACGAGGTGTTAGATATGGGACTTAACCAAAATAGAGTGGCGAAGAAACTATCGCAACGTGGTGGTTCTTCCATCGGGGAGTTGAGTTCCTTGGATGTACGGTTGGCAAGAGGTTAAAATTTAAAAGTGAGTTTCAATGGTTCTTTACGGGTTTTGTAGGTATTAGTTGTTTCATCAGTGTCTTTGGTAGTGTGGAAAGAAAATGCTGGTAATATGTAGGGTTTTGTAGCTCTGGATTCTTTGAATTGCTTGTATATATCAGGCTATCCAGTATATTTTAGCTTAGTGGGTTTTTTAGTATACTTGGCAGGTTGATCCTAGCGTGGGGTTCACTCTGAAGTTTTGTCTTCCCCTGATTTTGTTGTGCAAGGGTGATTTTGTTAGTGTTTTCTGAAAGTTGAGGGAAGTTGTGGAACTGCTTGTATCCATTTTGAAGTGAAATGTATGGTTGATGAGGATTTGAGAAATATACTACTATACTATCTACTTTTGGATTATTAATTTTAGTTTATCTGAAAGATTACACAGTAAAAAGTACATTTTTTTTTAATAAGATAAGATGAAGTCCCTTGCAAGTAGAGGTGATGCCAACACCACTAGGCTATCACCTGCTGCTCAGTCAAAGTACAAATGCAACTCTTATGGGTGAAGTTTAGTCGGACTACGATGCTAGAGAATAGAGTAGAGACTAAAGTAGACCGAAACTTAATAAATTAAGATTTGTATACATTTCTAAATAAATGATATAGAATTTTTGAATTCAAGAATAATTAACTCCACATACGAAGTAAAAATATGGTTATTACAAGCCTTAATTTCAAGACTTTGAGCATCATAACTAAATATTTACCCATTCATCCCATGAAATTTTACTCCTATCAAATTTATACTCCCTTCGTTTTTTTAATTGTTACTCCTATCAAGCCTTAGTTTGTATTTGTAAAAATTATAAAAAACTACATATTAATAAAATATACATACTAAGACGAATCTAACAAGATTTCACACGACTATGTTTTTATTCATGTATAAATCACAATCGATAGTCAGAGTGAAATTTGTGAATAGTGTAAAATATCAAAGTATAACAATTAAAAAAAGGGAGGTAGTATATTGCAATATAACTTCGAAAAGCTAGAAAACCAACGACTCAACGGCCATGTTTGGTGAATGGTTTTTTCATTGGCTTTTCAATTTGGCCCGTTCCCAAAAAAAGTGGTTAGTTATTGGCTTTTTGGTTGGCTAAAAACTGGCTTTTAAGCCAAAATAAAAAAGTTACCAAGAGCAACATTTTGGATTGACTTGTTGGCTCACAAACTCTCTAATAAACAGTCAACAATCCCAACTAATTTTACTAAACACTTTTGCAAACAGTTGGCTTAACAGCCAACTTAAAAAACCAATACATACCGCCAACGTTTCCCGCCAGTCAAACAAGCCAACTAAATCAGCCAACTTCCAACAGTCAACAACCAATTGCCAAACAACTCCAACATATTTGTTACAAATTTTATCTATAATTTTACATCATCGATAATTGCTACCCCCTTGTCGCAACCATTCAATCTTCAAGGCATTGCCCGAACTCAAAAACTAGTTTTTCATTACATGAAAAGATAATGAATTGTCCTCCTCCACTACAGGTTTCAGTTTCACTCCTCCCTCCATTTTTCCCTCCTAAACAAAACCAGAAAATAGAGGAGAGAGAGAGAGAGAAACAAAACCCCCAAAAAAAATGCATCCTCGACTAACACCACTCTTCCGCCATCTCCACCATCGCAACAACCCTCCTTCTTCCATTTTCTCTCTCCTCCAACTCCGCCCCAAATCCACTCTCTCTCCTCCCGAACCTCAATCGCAAACCCTAGAATCACTCCGCCAACGCTTATCAAAAGAAACCCCAAATCTAGACGATTTCATCCGATTGCAGCGAAACGATGATTACTCTGTTGAGGTTGGAACGAAGAAGAATCCTCTTCCGAAACCTAAATGGATGAAGGAATCGATTCCTGGAGGTGATAAGTATACTAAAATTAAGAAGAAATTGAGGGAATTGAAGTTACATACTGTTTGTGAAGAAGCTCGTTGCCCTAATTTAGGTGAATGTTGGTCTGGTGGTGAAACTGGTACTGCTACTGCTACTATTATGATCTTGGGCGATACTTGTACTCGCGGTTGTAGGTACTTTTATCCAATTTCTTGTCGATTTCGTGTTTTTTCAATCGGATGAAGAATTAATTGTTTTCAACTGATAGGAAAGATTGGAATTCTTATGAGTGTATTATGATAACTGGAAATTGAAGAATTTAATGTGTGGAACAGTGTAACATAATTCCCTAATCTCGCCGCGAACTCCTATCCAAGAAAAGCCAATTATGGTCGGTGTTGGCCTATTTTTTTGCCCATTTTGGGAAACCACAAACTGAAAAAGCGAATTATATAGCGAACTATGTTACACTGGTGTGGAATTTATGATGCATTGGTGGGATTATGGGTAGGGACTAGGGACTGATTAGAAAGTAGTAGTTGTGAAGGATTATGTTGATTGTTTGAGTAATACTGTGCTGGAGTTTCGTTTATGTGGTTGGTTGTTGACGAGTTATGCTTGGCTTTGGTGATTGTAATATGTGATCGTAGGGGATATATGTGCACTGTAGTTGTAGGAAAAAAAGAATGTACACATCACACGCTAGCTCCGGGTAAAAGGACCTACTTCCTCCGTTTCTTTTTACTCGCTACACTTTGACTTTCACGCTTGCCGATGTACTACTTTGACTATTAATATATTTAATTGTATATTAGAGTGAAGTATAAAAATTTGATTTTATGAAAATATACTTTGAGACGAATCCAACTACATTTTACATTATAACATTTGATTTTATCTAATAGTAGTAAATAATGTATGGTCAAACCTCATAGATGAATAGTGGAACTTTTAAAGTGTAGCGAGTAGTTTAAAACGGAGGAAGTATATGTCGTCTGATGTTTATTTTATTACCTATATGTCGCTGTTGACAAAATAAATACCAATGTGGCAAAGGTATGTTATGTTAACTAACTATCTGGCTAATTGGCCTAATGATGTGGGATTATTATTGAATGAAATTCATGCGATCATCAGTGGAGGGCACTGTTTTCGCTTAGTGTCATATAGCATCTAGATTATGTCCCCTATATGTTTGGTTTCTATGTGAAAGATAGTTCTATAGTGTGAAATATATATGTTTTTTACAGTGAGCCGTGCTGTTTGGGGGAATTAATATATAAAACATGGTAGCATAGGTTTAATAGTAAAGATTACGCAGAGATGGTAATTAAGACCACCTTTTAATTACTTGCTGGAAGATTATGGCTTCTTGTTGGTCATCCTCCCTAGTTTAAGCCTTGAAGGTAATGGTTGTTTTCGATTACGTGCAATGAGGTTATATTTGTTTCAGTTTGTGCACAATTTGTGTTAAGTCTTTATCCTACATCCTACTGAACAATTTACTTGCTTTTTTGTTAGTGAGAATTCCGACCATTCTTTAGATATTAAAATATGTTGATTTGCAGGTTCTGTAATGTCAAGACATCCAGAACCCCTCCCCCACCAGATCCAAATGAACCAACCAATGTTGCGGAGGCTATTGCATCCTGGGGCCTTGATTATGTAGTAATTACAAGTGTTGATCGTGATGATTTACCTGATCAGGGTAGTGGTCACTTTGCTGAAACTGTGCAGAAACTGAAAACTTTAAAGCCAACTATGCTGATAGAGGCCCTTGGTACTACTGACTTCTTTAAGCTTTTAAATTTTCTAAATGCTGTCTGTATGAGATATTGTGCTGTTTATCAATACATAGTTTTATACACAAACATATCCCTTAATATGCACCAAAAACAAGGGACTATAGTGTCTTAGTTCTTGGTCACAATTTCATGTACTCTACGAGTGTCATGCATCTTCATCATACTTCCATCTGGTCTATGAGTTCTGAATTCCCATATTCTTCAAAGAATTGTCCCCGAGAGCAAACAATGACACCTGTAAAAGGAAAGTTATTTGATTGTTTCCTTGTTTTGGAATTGGTTTGTGTCAAAGTGGTTGTGATGCTTAAAAAATTCATTAACACTGTTTGGATAGCTATCATGGAGGGAAAGGTAGGGGAAGGAGGGAGAGAGATGGCGGGGGAAGGAATTGAAGGAGAGGGAAGAGTGAGCTTTCATTCTTTTTTCCCCTTTCAAATCTTTTCAACTTAGAAAGAATTTGGTTTATAAAAAGGGGAAGGTAAATAAATTCTTTCAATTTCCTTCCCTTTCCTCCTCCCATGCTATATCCAAACAAGGGATATTCATGCCCTTTTCTCCAAATTCCTCTATCTAAGCACACTCAACAATTTATTTGGACAGCGATCGTGGAGGGGAAGGTAGGGAAGGGAAGGGAAGTAAGGGAAAGGAAGAGTGAGCTTGCATTTTTCTTCCAAATCGTTTTAACATGAGAAAGATTTGGTTTTTTAAGAGAGAAAATGAATTTTTTTAATTCCTTTCCCCAATGTTATATCCAAAAAAGGGAAAATGACACCTAGCTAAACATCGTGTTATATGTCATTGAAGGTGGAAATTTGGTAGGGTGCTTTAAGTGAAAAACTTGATGTTGCTGACTTGATCGAACGGGCTTCTTCTTGCGTCATTGTGTTTGCAGTCCGTTTAATAGGCAGTGGTAATTGATGTTAATGACAATGAATCGGTTAACATATGAAGAGAGTCTCATCCTAATGTCCGCGCCTCCACTGTAATGCTTATCCATCCTTAATACATTTGTATATAAACTTCCCTTACCATCTATCACCACTTTAGAGGTGGTATTGAGTAGTAATGGGTTTTTGTGAAGAAATAACACATGTTTGGGAATGAAGTTCATTTACCATTGAGTTTACGTTTAAAATACCATTACTACTACGATCATTTACCATTAAGTTCACGTTTTGTCTTCTCATTACTCACCTTTTTTCCAATTCTTAAAATTTTGCAACTTATGCAGTTCCGGATTTCCGTGGAGATCAATCATGTGTCGAGAAAGTTTCTGTGTCTGGTTTAGATGTGTTTGCTCACAATATTGAGACAGTTGAAGAGCTTCAGAGTGTAGTTAGAGATCGTCGTGCTAATTTCAAGCAATCTATAGATGTTTTAAAGTTGGCTAAAGAATATGCACCTGCTGGTACCCTAACCAAGACATCAATAATGTTGGGTTGTGGAGAAACGCCTGACCAAGTGGTGAGTACTATGGAAAAGGTGAGAGCTGCTGGTGTTGATGTGATGACCTTTGGTCAATACATGAGACCTTCAAAACGCCACATGCCAGTGTCCGAGTATATAACTCCAGAAGCTTTTGACAATTATAAAGTTCTTGGAATGGAAATGGTATAGAATTGGATACATGTTGCAATTGTTTGATCTTTTAAGAGAAACAAGAATTTATCTTTAACGTTTTGAATTTCCTGCAGGGATTTCGGTATGTAGCGTCTGGTCCCATGGTGCGATCTTCATATAAGGCTGGTGAATATTACATTAAGTCGATGATAGATGCAGATCGAGCAGGCTCATCTTCTGCTGCATCAAAGGCATAGAGCTCCTGTCTCCTGATTCTTTGGATTTTGAACTACACTTTGATTAAAGGGTAACTCAGTTAATGCATTTGTATGATTTCTTTGTATATTAATTAATGTGATTATTATTTCTTACGTGCTGAATATTTTCACGAAATTCTAACCTCCTACACAAGGAATAAAGTTTCTTCTGAGTGGCTCTACTTTGAATTTCCAGTCATGATTTGTGCCTCTTTTTTCGTGGTTCTTCCATTTTAACGTGGGTAGATTGCCTTTTTTTTGGATTATATAGTCCGTGCAATACTGCAACCCCACTTCACAGAAAATACCCCACTTAATTTATGGAATGCAATTGTCAGAGGATACATTAAAATTTTGGTAGAAGAGGAGAGTTTAACCCTTATTTCAGAAAGTATAAGGTCAGATAAGGCTTAACAGTTAACAAGATTCAGAAAGTTCACAACTGCAAGTTCAGACCAACTAAACTAAGTTTAAATTTGCTAATAGTTGTTGGATTAGTCAAATTCAGTTGAAAATAACATACTAAAGATGACATTAGATCCATTAGAGACTGGTTGTGCTAGGGGCTTAGCCAAGAACTACCCAACACAGCATGGTGAATTGGGACTCGTGCACGTGCTAGTGCAAGGTCAGCCTGCGCCAAAACAACGTTTAGGCAAGGCAAAGCCCACTGGCTTGTCATACTGGGTCATAATATTGAAATTTTTGCTTCCACCAAGATTTGAACATTGGTCTCCCATGTGGGAGATAGGAAGCCATACCATCGGACCCAAGGGTTTGCTTTTCTTATATGAGAAAATATGTTGAAGTACAGATTTACTCCCTTCGTCTTTTTTTAGTTGCTACATTTACTTTTGCACAATTGCCAAGGAAATTGAAAAGTGAATTAATTAAGCATAAAGTAGTTGTCTTTTTGTGCAATTAAGACAAAAATAAGGGTATAGGGGTAAATAATATGTGGATATCACATACTTAAAAAGTAGAAATATTTAAAGAAACGTAGCAAAGTAATTTGAGGCATTTCCGAAAATGGTAAAATGTAGCAACTAAAAAAAAGACGGAGGGGGTATGTAATATGTTGGAGAAATAAATACATGACAAAGGCCACATAGACTGTGAATCAAGTATAAAAGTCAAAGGTGTAAGTCTACTTTATCCAACCCGTGAAGGTCCTTGAACGCAAACAAGACAGATTGGGGCTCCGTGAGTTGAATCCAATTCATATTTAGCAGCCTTTACAGCTTTGAGGGCAGAAGTGTTTTCTAAATTTAACTATCCCCCACAAAAAACATAACGTTTACACTTCTTAAAGAAAACAAAGATGGTATAAAAAAAAAAAAGAGAATTATTGTGTCGGAAAATTCTGCCTTTTTTTTTTTTGCACTCCATTCTCATGTAGATGACTGACATTTTTGAAAATGAGCCAATTTATAGAGTGAAACATCAAATATAGATGCAATTATTCTCTTCATTCAAGTGTAAACATCATGACAATTACAGTTTCTTTGACTTGCCATTGGATCCTACATTCCTATCAAATTGGCATACACAACTCTTCTTTTTCTCAAAGGGTAGAATTTTTCCGATGTCGAAAAAAAAAGGAATTTTTATTATTAGTAGGCAACAAAGCAACAATATCTTTACCACTTTTTTTCTTCCTTGTCTACCTTTTTATTCTTCATGTTTTATCATCTCATCATTTGTATCCAATCAAATCTTAAACTTTTGCTACCTTTGATCTTGTAATATATCTTGAACTTCTTATCATTTCGCCGAATAAGAATATAAAGTCTAATACTTAAAAAAGAACTTTCACATTTGATCTGTGATAGTATCATGTAGGGTGTAATTACATATGGTTTTCATGTCTGCATATAGTGTATTGTATGTAGTACTACTATTAAAATTCTTTGTTAGTTTTGTACTAGTCTAGATTAATAGTGTAACTAAAAGTAAAATTGCATGTTTATCAGTTTATGTACTTATCATTGTTGAATTTTCATGCACATATATATACGCTTTTTATATTGAATGGTTACTTTTGATATTCGTGTTGTACAATTTTCTAGTTGTTTCCATTGTAGAATTTCTATGTAATAGCATATATATATACCGGAAATGCGAGTCTCAAGTCTCAACCAGTAAAAATTTAGATGGATCAAATAAGGAAAAATCGATATTATTATACTCATGTTTAGTAGGTGCTTAGAATAAGACGTAATATTTTAAAAAT
Organism: Beta lomatogona; assembly: GCA_947646795.1. Taxonomy (NCBI): domain Eukaryota; kingdom Viridiplantae; phylum Streptophyta; class Magnoliopsida; order Caryophyllales; family Amaranthaceae; genus Beta; species Beta lomatogona. The sequence goes on from CANSNZ010000220.1 coordinate 368,714, forward strand.
AATTTAATACGTAGGTTAAATTTTTTTTTTTTTTTAAAAGTAAGATGAAGGGGACTCACTCGAGTGGGGGATAAGGGGAAATCCTCAAATGAGTCCTATGAGGTTTGATCTTTAGACCTCAGGGATATGAGGTGGGAAACAATCAAACAATACCACTACTCCACCACGGCACCACCTCAACCTCAACACGTAGCTTAATAGTATAAACGAAATATGGGAATTTAAATCGGATACCTTGTACTATATCCAATAATGTAATTACATTTTAAAGTTCATAACTATTGTAGTATTATAAGGTGAGATTAAAGATGCATTTAGTCATCTATCATGGTGGAATTGGATGTGATTCCATCAAAAGAAAGGCTAAATTCTCCATTGATGATTCAAATGAGTAAACTGTAGACTGTAGAGGCATAACATAGACAACAACAGCAAGAATTTACTGTAATGATGGGCCCATAAAGAATTGGGTGCAATGGGGTTAAAATTGACAATTTACTATTACTGGGCAGGTTAAAAGGGTGGGCCAAAGTGAGCCCACCTTCCATCGCCGCCCCATACGAAAACCTTAAAGTATAGGAAGCCTATGATTCAAGCTGGGCCAAAAGTTTACCTGCTTATGATTGGCCCAATTTCAGCCCTGCATCGACTTTTTTTTTCTATCTTTTCACATGTGGAAGTGCCACGTGGAAAATAGAATTCAAAGGTGGAACCCTCAAGCACCAATAAGAAAATTTCAACCCAAAGACTACGACCAATTCGAAAATTAGGTAACCAAAAGTTTGATTTGTGGGGTACGAGGTATCTACAAATGTTCTTACTTGAGCTGGAAATTCCAACAAATTCAATTCCACTATTTAACACCTAAAATTGCCCTCAAATATATAACATCTGAAATTGGATAAACCGATAATTTTCTTTTTGGCGTGGAATAAAATCATTTTTGAGTTCCTGGTTCAAAATTTGTATTTGCAATCGAAGTTTTGTTATATAGAGTTGATTAAAGTGAGCATTTAACAGGATGAAATAATTTATCTTTCGTCCATAATTTTTCGATTTAAAAAAAAGGAAATGTAATCTTGTTAAGAACTCGGTAACTACAATATAAGAGTATATTATTTCATTATGCCCAATGACTGAACAAAATATGAAGATTATGCATATTGTGTTTGCACTTCGCAATCATATTCCAGGAAATTCTAGTAAATATTTTTGTTAACTTTGAAATATTGATTACCCGTCGTAAGAAATTATAAATAAGTAACTAGGATAAAAAATTATAATAATTATTAAATTCTCGATTTTCTATTTTTCGAAGATTCAGAGTCCTCCTTGAAATACCACTTTAAAATTATCCACAGCTTCATCGTCCAAATGCAAGGAGAAATTGTAAGGATCAAATTTCATACAACGGTTACACGAGATAGAAGATACGGAGTATCTTACTTCTTTGTCAACTACGCCTACACTCCTACAGTCCTACTCATTGAGAGAGAGTGTATTCATTTTACATGATTGTGATTTTTTAGAGGTAAATTAAATATAGCTGGGTTAAAAAGTTAAAAAGGTGAAAAAAGTGGACCAGTTGGAACCAATGAAGGCAGCCTTAAAGATATGCAAATTTATGACACTAAACTCTACATAATCTGCCCCCACAAACACCAAACAACTCCCACCTATAAAATCTCATATACAATAAAAGGTACTAATTTATATACTTCTTCTGATATTTTTATACTGTTAAATAAAAATAGTCATATGAGATTTAGTTAATCAGTGTTCATGTATATTTTCGAAATATTAACTTTTTAACAACTTATACTCTATCTATTCCAAAATATAGTTTTCATTTCATTTTGCATAGTCAAACTTTAAAATATTTGACTAAATGTTCTCATTGATATGTACAAAAAAACATACTCATGTAGGATCTTGTTAAATTCGTCTTACTGTGTAGTTTAATAATATCAACTTTTCATAATTTTTATTAATACTTAACTAAAGATAGTGATGGCAAAAATATACGCGTTGGAGACGATGCTAAAAGAAACGGAAACTGAACTATATTTTGGGACGAAGGAAATAATTATTAATTATAGAGATTATGTACTAAGAAGCTTGACTAGAAAAACAGGTCAACTAAAAAAAGATTAAGTATGTAAAAGGTGGAAAAATGGGGAACAAAAAGAAGAAGAAAGGGGGCAAGCAACTAAGCAAAATGTTTCAAAATGACCAAGGATGTCTTGGCGTAGTGGTTAAGGTTGAGGTGCTGTGAACGATAGGTTACATGTTTGGATCCCCCTCTCCTTCTTTGTACTTTGTACTGCCTTCGTGACTCTAATAGATAAAAAAAAATGTTTCAAAATAAACCGCCCATAACAACTTATGAAAGATGGAAGACAGTACGGATGATAATTTTAAGGGGACCAAATTTCGGCCTTATATGTTTCTGTTATTTATGTCCTGTCCCTTTTAACATTAATTTTGGTTTGCAATATGTGCAGAAATTTGCAAGTTGTACATAGCTTCTCTACTCTTTTTACCATGTTTCTGATGTCCTCTCAGAGTTTCAATACTACATAGCTAAGATCTAAAGGCTGCAATCTTGTGATTGATATGTGTCTTTATTTTGAATTTGGCTGTTGGATATGGATTCGGTTTGTTATAAATGTTGGACTTTATAAGGTAAATCAACTGTTGATTGTTGGCGATTCATTGATATACTAGAGACTTGTTTGACCAATTGATTGTTTTTGCTATACATGTAGGTATTGGTCATTTTGATAAATTAATATAATCATAGTTGGTTTTTAGTTGTTAGTTGCTATTTGTTTTTTTTTTTGGATAATTTAGTTGCTATTTGTTTTTTTTTGGATAATTTAGTTGCTATTTGTTAGTATATAAAATTTATAGTTATAAGTACTCCTATTAAGCTAAATTTTGTAGTTAGGGCATGTTCTATTCGACATAAAACAACTGAACTGAACTGAATTAAATTATAACTAATAAATAGTAATGATTATAATTTAGGAACTGAACTGAACTGAAAATAAATTGGGGAGAACAGACCCTTAGAACTAGTTGTTACTTGTAAATATATAAATATTAAGCTGAACTTCGCAGTTGGCTATTATAAGTTGTTACATACTCCTATTTGTTAGTATATTGAATAATGGCTTAATTTTCGAAATTAAGTGTGTAGTTGTGTTAAACGTGTAGCTGTAGCGGGTATTTCCAAACCTTTACAAAAAGTAGATAATACCCGCTATAATACTTGTGTAGTTGTGCTAGATGTGTAGTTGTGTACTTGTGTTAGACTGGTTTTAGAGTTGAAAATTCTCTTTACTTCTATTAATTACTTTGCATTACAAAAAAAAAAAAAATTAACTTCTGAGTGAAATTCTAATCATTATGTAAAAGCCAACCTCCTATTCAATAAACAAAAATGTAAAAGCCAACTACTACCAAAGACAAAAGTTACTCTAACTAGTTTTTCAGATTTGCTATAAAAGCTAGCTTTCTAGCTTAAGACCTAGAAATAAAAGTCATCTTTGTTTGTTCATGTTAATCTCACTTCCTTTTGTAGAGATGTATTTTTCCCATTTTTAAATATTTACAACACTTTTCTTTATACTTTCTTTGTTATCTTTTTTTTTTTATCAACATATAAAAAACAAATGCCAATACGTTAAATTTATTGGCTTTCTTTTACTATCAGAGTATAGGTAATGATCATAAGGTTCTTTTTCATGAGGGGTGATTATAAGCTATTTTACCAAAAGAAAATATTGTGATAACCAATTAGCTAATATGGTGTACCCTTGACATGCCTATAATTTTTTGGAATATATTCACCTTAAAAAATATTATAGGTTTATATTGAAACCTTCAACCTACTACTAGCCTACTATACACGAGTAAATTGCACTTACGTTAAAGTTAGTAATTTAACTAATTAACTTTGCCCTTACCTTAAATCCACTTTAACTTTTACATGAACCTTGAAGATCTCAAATGGACCAATTACGTTTTTTGTTTCTTTTTGTTCTTTTGAGCAAGGTGAGCAAAAGGATGCATATAAAAGAGGACTAAAAGAGAATCAGAATAGAAAAGATAGTTTGTGTTGGTAACAATGTTTAACAAATGAAAAAAAAAAGTCTGCATTAATGCTTTGGCTTTCCTAAAGTTAAAGCGTATTCTTTTCACCTTATAATCTTATATAAACTGAACTTATATGAGCTAAATTTTTGGAACTTATTGAACTTTATTTTATAGGGTATTGAAACTTATTGTAACTCATTGAAATTTATTTTACAAAATATGTAGAAACTTATTGGAGCTTTTTCAAACTCAATGAAATGTTTATGAGCTTAATTTTTTGATAATATGGCCTATGTTCAAGGGAAAAAAAATTGTATGAAAAATTATATTGGAACGGACTTGGACTTGAAAGACAAAAAAACTAAATGATCACTAGACTCATGAGAAGTTGAGACTGGACTTGGTCCCAACTTTTGGAGTCCAAAAATCCTTAGACTCGGAAAGTCCAATCCAGTCCATCCAATTTATACCCCCTTATAAACCCGTAATTTTTATTTACATCGAGAAAATAGACATGAAACTAAGAAGTACAACAAAAACCTAAGTGCAGAAAATAGGAAATTGAGCAGAACGAAAGGAGGTGGCAAGACAAATTGTAGTTTAGAAGTTACTCCTGCATTTTCCAAAAAAAGGGGTCATATTGTTATGTCGATTCTCCAAGTAATTAATAAGTATATTGTATTAGTATTTTAATTTAAAATTAGCTATAAGATTCTAAGTACATATTGTATAGCATAAATACATATAAGATATAGTTGACTAACAGCATTGACCAAAATCTTGTTGCCTCTTTCTCTCTCCCTCCCTTCTCCCCTTAAAAAGCTTCGGTCTTCTTTAGCTAGTTTGAAGCTGTCACTAACTCACTATCCTTTTCTATGGCAGTGGCTAGGCCCCAATTATTTCTACTTTTATGTACTTGTTTTTCTTGTTTTCGTTAATAATAAACCTCATTTCTCTCTTTATTATAGATTTTTTTCCCAATTATTGGGTACTTTGTCTCCACTGATAGGAGTTTGGAGTTTGATTTGTTACTTTCCCCTTGTGGGATTACAAAGTTTCGTTTTTATGGTTTCTTCCAAACATGTATGTCATTGACGGTTCGCTATACAAATTTGTAATCATAATGAATTGTCATACGCTATCTATACGTTTCAATAAAAAGATTTTTTCTCAAAACAATGTGAGAATAATAGACGCTCTTATAAAAGAAATTTAATATGATTCAACGAACAAACGAGGTTTATACTGTATTAGCAGATCTGATTTATTATCATCATAATTATACCATAGGAGAACTTTATTTTATCAAATTAGGTTGTGTTTCGTTTTTTTCTTTAATATCAATTGTAAATGCCTTATGACTTTTAATTAATAAAATTTATGTTTACCCTTGATCAAGTTGACTGGTTTAGGATTATTAATCAAACATTTAAAATCTAATATTACTACCAAAATCAAAACGTCAAATCATCCACGGAAAGCAATAAAGCTCTTAAAAAACACTTTTTTTTGGCAAATACACCCTCCCCCGTTTATGTTTTACAGAGTAGTAATTGAAAATTAAAGCTGAAAATTCCCATTCCACGTGCATGTGATACGGTTTAGTAATTAGTAGTATAGAGGTACAGATAACTGATTTTTCTAAAAGAAAATTCTATAATATAAAAAATATATAGTTAATATAATATATTAAAGTATAAAAAGAAATAAGACAGTATTTTTAAATCAATAAGTGATACTTTTAACTTTTAAGGCCATAGGAAGATAACATATAAAATGTAACGCTTAATTGTGCAATCATATTGTGATTATGATGATGATTTTATACAAGATCATGGTGTCTAACCATGCCATTACAATCTCTGGACTTATGCTCAGATTTTGTATTGTATTGCAAAACCATATCTTTATGTAATTATATTATCTGCAAAAAGTGGTGTAATGATTTATAAGGGAGCTTCTGTTTTTATAAAAGATACTTATTTGTAAGAGATCTATACTGCCCTCTTGAACTGATCATCTTGGTTGGCTATTATGTTATGTGGATCTACCTATATAGTAGTAGTATATAATTGGACTCCTATGAAATTTTCTTCCTTTTTCATGTACTTATTTAGCCGAGTGGTAAGTATGACTCACGAGTTTGAGGCAAACTTTATAAGGGCCCTTTGGAGGTTGGATTCAAAAGATGGGAGGAGAAAGAAAAAAATACAAATAACATCTTCTTGTTGTTACATCGAAACATATAAATGTTGACTAATTTGGCTAACATTAAACTTGGTAAAACGAATGTTAGCTTTTTAACCCTAATAATTCACTCTGGAGATTATTCAAATTATTATTTCCTAAATAATACTCCATCCGTTTCAAAATATAAGACACGCACGATGTTCGATGTCAAACTTTGACCGTTACTCACAATTTATGTTGAAAAAAAAATAAAAATAATAATGTTATTATAGTATTTTTCAAGACGAATCCGACGGTATAATTTTTATAAGTTTTATTTATCATATTATGAGAGATATTTGTGGTCAAAGTAATTTTTCGTAAAACGTTAATGCCTTATATTTTGAAACGGATGGAGTAGCATTCATTTTTGTTGTCTTCCGATTATATTGTCGCTTATGCTCTTATATCTTTCCTAATAAATTCAATTGACATTTACAAAATAAATCAACATAAGTTTGAGTGCTAATGAGCTGGTGTACATTGTAACCTATCACATTCAGCAACATTGATAAATCATTATCTCACTTCCTATTTCATATGGAGTGTAAATGAAGGAAACTAGCAACCATTTGTGAGCGCCACATTTTCCACATGAGGCTGCAAAATTTTGACTTCACAGAATTAACATGTTGTCAATTAATGTAACTTCATTTCCCACATCTATGGGTCCCTAATTAATTACTAATAATGGGAAATTTTGTTGTAAAATCTTTCTTCTTTAACTCTTTTTTTTTCTTTAATTATTAATTTAATTAGTACTAGTATATTATTTGATAGGGACTCTTCTTTTAGTTATTCTTACTCCTACTTTTCTTGCTAACCTTTTAAGCCGACCAACAACCACTATCATATGGAACAAGGGACCAGCAAAGACGCACACGTACTTTTGATTTCTAGATACTTTATTTTTCCCACTTTCTAATTAATATGGTTAATGTCTAATCACTATGAAATTTTCTCATCTAATACTACTGTTGAATTAGCAAATGGCAAGACGTTCTCATGAAAATAAGGGTGTCACTCGCATCACAAAATGGCTTTTTGGAGACAATTACGCTGTTTACTATTGATTAATTAGTTGGTTTAGCCAAACCCAAAACTACGGAAACAAAGTTAGTGATGAGGTGATCAAAGTCACATAACTGATCCTATTGATCATACATAATTTATCTATTCCTCTACCGTATTTGTTTGAATTTTATAGTTGTTGTATCACATAATTGATCTTATCTGTGGATGTCATCTAACTTAGTTGGTAAAGTCTTGTGGGCAGGGGCGGATTTACTAATGGGTTCACTGGGTTCAGGTGAACCCAGTGATTTTTGGAAAAAAATTGCCCGTTTTTCTTTTTTTTTTAATTAAAAAATATTTTAGATATCAGATATATACTATTTGCGTGCAAAGTAAAAATCAGGAATGAAGCAGATGCTACAGTGGTTTTGTCTCTCCATTGTGCGTGCGGGTTTGGCTGAAGTCTGAGGTTCGAATCCAACAAGTGAACAAACACCCTTTTTTTTTTCCTTCTCTTTTCTTTTATCCCAATAACTAAGCCCAATTCAGCAATTCTCCCTCAACTACTGAACAAAACACAAAGCCGACATTTTTTCCCCAAAGACCAAAACCCTAACTCCCTGACCCTAAGCAAGTAATCATCGAAGATTCGAAGCACTGCGGCGACGGCGCACTGCGGCGACGGCGCACTGCGGCGAGCCATCTACTTCCGTCTTCCCCACCGGCACCGCGACGGCGCACTGCGGCGAGCCCCAAAGACCAAAACCCTAACTCCGTGACCTTAGCATCGAAGATTCGAAGAACTGCGGCGAGCCATCTACATCTGTCCTCCCACCGCGACGGCGCATTGCGCGAGCCGGCGACTACTTAAATTATTTCATTTCCGGCGACCGCATCTAGCCAACGGCTTTGAACTTTGAACGGTAACGCCCAATTCTTCAATTTCAGATTTTGTCTTTTAGACATTAGAATATGTAATTGTAAATTTGATGTTGAATACTAGAATGAATGAATGTGGAGTTGTTAGTTGTTACTTGTTAGTTGTTACTTGTTCGTATTATTAGACTCACTGTCATGAACACCGAACAGAGAGCAGAATACTCTAACCTTTGATTATGCTACTTCATGTAAAGTTTCAGTCTTTGTATTTAAATCTAATTACCATACAATAAGGCTCAGAATAAGATGTTGTCCTGGTTATGCGTCTGTGCTGTGCTTTTCATGTGTAAGACAGTAAGAGTGTTGGAGGAAAACTCAAGTCTGTTCGACAAAAGTTGTTGAAGCCACTTTGCTAGACCCTTTTTCTAACAGAAGGTTAACTATATTACATAATAACATACTACCTTAGTTTCTTTTTAGTCCACTTGTATTACTACCTTAGTGTCTTCTTAGTGGAGTTGTATTCTTTTAAGCATGTTTCGTTTTAGTCACTGACTCAATCTCATGGAGTTGAATTTGTTGCTTTATGAATTTCATATTTAAATGTTGAATGATTGAAGGTTGAATGAATGAAAGTGGAATGTGGATTGTGGATTGTGGATTGTGGATTGTGAATGTTGAATAAATGTTGAATGAATGAATGATTGAACGTGATTAAACTTTGTAGTGTCTAGACTCATGGAGTTGAAATTTCTTACTTGTGTAGATTGTATTGTGACTATGAAGGGTTTAGAATTTTTTTTTACCGGCTCCGAACCCATAGGGTTGAAATCCTGGATACGCCACTGCTTGTGGGGGTGGTACCCCAGACGTGGGATCGAATCCCGTCTACATCATTGCGCTTAGTCGCTCATTTATACCAAAAAAATAAACATAACTAATCCTATATAACACAAATAAGAAAATATAATTTGGCTAATGAAACTTCATTCAGCGTACTTTTTTCCATATATATTGAGTAGAATGAGGGTTTATAATCTTGATTACACACCAAAATTATGTTTATACTGATAAGAGTAGATATTACAAATATGACTAGATTCTACTCAAATTATTACAAACAAATATTAAAATGTATAAAGAGGTTAAATATCAATAACATAAGAAATTTACATAATATTAATCCTTAAAATAATAATTATTCAAAAATAATATTTTCTTCTGTAATTTTTTTGAGGCAACCTTCTATAAAAAATTTACTTTACAATTTTACATTTTAATCTCCAATATATTTAATAGAATATTATGATATAATTGAATACATAAAATAAATCCTGTAGAATCCAGCCTAATAATATTTTTCTTCTAAAACGTGTATTGATAAGCGTGCATTGGAGAAATGAAAAATGTATTAAAGAGACGGAGACAGTATATCATTAAATATAATCAAACTTTCTAATTTTGACCTTCACCATCCAAGTAGGTAAATAGAAAAATACAAAGTACTAACTAACTCAAACCAACATCTGCAACCCCCCTACGATCTACGTACATACTACTCATCAATGCCACATATTAAACCTTAACTACACGAACCAGCCTGCTTAATTAGGCACGCTGTTTACGTAAAGTAAAGTTATAATATACTAAATATAGGTTTAACAAAAATCTTAGGCTAATGGAAGGTATAATTAAGTCAAAATGGTTGCAGTATAAAGTAAAATACGAACATAATTATTGTGGAATGTTCTTAGTATTATGAAAATACTTGCTAGTGCATGTGCTGAAAGCGTGACCATAATCTATAGTAGTACTATTTCTCAGTTCTCAGTGGAGTGTTCCATGCCCTACAATTACTACGAGAAAATGCAAATATAAATTAAATTTCTATAAAAACTACGTTATCTTACTTTCTGTTGTTTTAGACATAATAATTATAAGGAGGGACAAATATTTCATGCCATGCAACTTTGAGTGATATATAAGCAAGCAGAGAGTAAGAACGTGTCTTAGATTATGCACAAACACTTGTTCTCAATGTCAGATCCAATTAGGCCCTCTATAGATCTTTCTTTGTTCTAATTGATCAATATATGAAATTTTGGTCCCATTTTAATGTAATTAATTAATCATATGTTAACATCTTCGATCACATTCTTTATCAAATAAATGAGTGAGCCAGTGATGTAGGGTTTCGAAATTATAATCCATGTCCTCACAAAAGCGTGGAATTCATCAACATAAAGACAATAATACTGATCATTAAAATAAAAACACACAAATACACAATAATACTGATAATAACTCTTTTTTTTTTCTTGTCTACTAGAGTAGAATTCTAGGAATCCTGGATGCAGTTGTTTATGGAGTTATTTAAATAAAAAAGGTTTTTTATATATCTCTTATATTCTACTTACCTTAGTTCCCGTGAAAAAGAGAATCAGACACTATATTTTGGGAGTTGGGACGGTCAGACGGAGTAGGATAAGACTTCATCATTGTTTTCAACTAAACGTAGGAATAGTAATTTAGTTCAAATTGGATCCATTCGAAAAAGGAATTGATCAAAATTTAAAAGGAGGTGGAGTTTATGTAACGCCAGCTAAATATGACCCGGTTATTATTATTATTATTATTATTATTATTATTATTATTATTATTATCAATCGATATATTAAAATTACACTATAAAATGATTATTATACATGCAGTATGAAGATCAGGTAATGCTCTATTTTGTTTAACTAATATTTGACTTATTTAAGAATATATAAGTTAAGATAAGTAATAAATAAGCTACAATAGGTTTAGAATTAGTTCAGACTAGCTCCAATGAGTTCTAATACCTTATAAACTAATCTTCAATAAGTTTAGATAAGTTAATATATGTTCATATAAGTTAAGATAAGTTGAATAAATTGGACCCTAAATAATAATTACAATAAGTTTTCATAACTGCAATTTTGTGATCTTAAGGAAGTACCACATATAGTTTGGATCCGATTCAAAGCCAACATCGTCAATCCAATGCATTGACATCCCTCACTAGATGACCAGGCCAATTATAGCAAATGGTTATTATTCACAATGAACTTATCGTCAATCAATTGAAGTAGAGTTTGTAATATACGATCAATATAACATAAACACTACGTTAACTCGTTAAGAATATTGTATTTATCTATACTAATATATTAAAAGGTGCTCTTAAGCAAGTATTTGCTCCACATGTCACCCTCCTTTTAGTTGTTTCATTCCATGTCATCATGATACATTAAAAATTAGAAACATGCTCCATATAATTAAGATTCGACCACGTGATTTCAAGTTAATATACTAAATCTCTAACCAATAAGCTATGCAGTATTAATTAGATGGTATTTTTAAACAAGAAAATGTTAATAATATAATCCGGGGCATTGCCCGGGACTAAAATCTACTTTAAGAATATATGCTATGGCCCTCAAATCGAAGATAGATTGGGCCAACATTCTCGTGTGTGAATTAAGCAAACATAGCTCGAGGTTAAGAGAGAGAAATGAGAGAAAACCAGAAAGTTTCTCATAGAAGCAAAAACAGAAAATGAATAGTTAGTTCTTACAAGAGAGAGAGAAACTATTTATATGAGAGGTTGTTATAACAGAAAAACAACCCATACACTTATTATAAATTCAGCTTATTTATGTAATAATCTTCATATCCCCTCTTCAAGCTGGACTTGATGAAAAATCAACAAGACCAAGCTTGGAAGCTAACTGAAGATGCTGAGGTCCTGAAAGAGGTTTTGTAAGCAAATCAGCAAGTTGCAATGAACTCTGAACATGAGCAGTTTGTAAAAATCCAGCTTCCACCTGTTCTCTGACATAGTGGCAGTCTCTTTTCAGGTGTTTAGTGCGCTCATGGAACACTGGGTTCTGCGCAATGTGTTGAGCAGCCATATTATCACAAAACATATAAATAGGTAATTTAACAACAATTTTCAGATCTTGTAAAAGGCCTTCAACCCAAACCACTTCAGAAGTTGTGCTAGACATGCTCCTATATTCTGTTTCAGCAGAAGATTTACTCACAGTTCGTTGTTTTTTAGTTTTCCAAGAAACTAAATGATTCCCTAAGAAAACACAATATGCACTGAGAGACCTGCTGCTAAACTGACAAGAACTCCAGTCAGCATCACTGTAAGCAGTCAAGTTAAGATCACTGGAAGAAGAATAAAACAACCCCATGTTGAGTGTACTGTGCAGATATCTAACAACATACATTGCTGCTTGTAAGTGAGGTTTCCTTGGGCAACTGAGGAATTGACTAAGATGCTGAGTAGCATAAGAAAGATCAGGTCTGGTGATGTTAAGATATATTAATCGTCCTATAAGCTTCCTGTAAACCTCAGGTTCTTCAAGAAGCTCACCAACATCAGTAGATAAACCCAACCCTTTAGGTAGAGGAGAAGAAACAGGCTTTGAAAAGACCAAATTCAAATCCTTTATAATATCTTAAATATATTTCCTCTGACTTAGAACTGTGCCAAAACCATTTCTAAGAACCTCTATACCCAGAAAGTATTTCATCTCACCTAAGTCTTTAATTGTGAATGCTTTATCTAATGCAGCTTTCACCTGATCAATCTGAATTTGGCTTGTTCCAGTCAAAACCATGTCATCCACATAGACTAAAATAACAATGAACTCATCATCAAGTGTCCTTATAAAGAGAGAATAATCTTGTTTTGATTGAACAAAACTAAGACCAAATAAGAACTTACTTATTAACTCCTTATTCCATTGTCTTGAAGCTTGCTTCAAGCCATATAAGGATCTCTTAAGTCTACACACCTCACCTTTTTGAGCTTTCTTGTAACCCGATGGAGGTTTCATAAAGACTTCTTCATCCAAATAACCATGCAAGAAAGCATTGTTTATGTTAAGTTGACATAAAGGCCAATGCTTAGCAGTAGCAAGAGAAATTATAATTTCGATCGTAGCAATTTTGGCAACAGGAGAAAAAGTGTGTGTGAAATCTTCTCCAGCTATTTAACCAGTGGCAACCAACCTAGCCTTATACCTCTCAACTATCCCATCAGGATTGTATTTAACCTTAAAAACCCATTTAGAACCAATAGCTTTCTTACCTTGAGGCAACAATTGAAGTTCCCAAGTATCATTAGCTTCAAGTGCATCTAACTCCTTTTGCAGTGCTATTTGTCATTCAGGAAAAACAGAAGCTTGATAATAAGTTGAAGGTTCAACTATAACAGAATGAGTATTAGCATTAAAAGACAAAGAAGATGAAGAAGAGGCTGGAATAGTGGGGCAAACAAAATCATTGAGTTTGACAGGAGGTTTACTAATGCGTGCGGAATGTCTAGTAGTAGGAATATGATGTGCAGGAATTGGTTCAGAAGAAAAATGTGTTGAAACAGAATCATTATCAAACTGATTTTCAGAATTAATGGAAGGAGAAGATAAAGTATCTCGAATGTTGAATAGAAAAATTATGTGGAGGAGAAACATAGGAAATATGATTGTTTATAGAAGGTGTAACGGATGAATCGAATTGTGTATAGGAATATTTTGTGTTGAATTATGAGAATCATGTGTATGTGTATTAGAATGTGCAGTAGGTGTTGAAAAAATAGAATCATCATGGACATTAATAACCGGAAGAGTTTCAGTAGTAGGAGAATTTGTATCTATTTGAAAGGAAAAACATGTTCCCTAAAGACAACGTCTCTAGTTACAAAGCACTTGTGAGTTTGTAAATCATAAACCTTATATCCTTTTTGTCCAAATGAATAGCCAATAAAAACACATTTGGATGCTCTAGGAAGAAATTTATCTTTGGTTCGAGTATGTGCATAACATAAACACCCAAAGACTTTAAGCATGGAATAATCAGGAGGCTGATTATAAAGCAATCCAACAGGAGTTTTTCAATCTAAGATAGAAGAAGGAAGGTGATTAATAAGAAAAGTAGCAGTAAGAATGCAATCACCCCAGAATTTAGTAGGCATAGAAGCATGAAATTTCAATGCTCTAGCTACCTCCAACAGATGCTTGTGTTTGCGTTCAACACGTCCATTCTGTTGAGGCACACCAGCAATACTCTTTTGGTGTAAGACACCTTTAGACAAGAAGAATGAAGAACATTGTTCTTGGATTATCTCAGTTCCATTATCAGATCTGATGCATTTGATCGGCATACCAAACTGAGTATTTATTTGAGCAAAAAATGACTCAATTGTTTTAGGAACTTGCATCTTATTCTGTAATAAAAAGGTCCAAGTGCTTCTACTATAATCATCTAAGATTGTAAGAAAGTAAGAAGCACCTAAAAGAGCTTTAGTCTTATAAGGACCCTAAAGGTCAATATGAATTAGATCAAAACATTGTTTAGCTCTGCTTATACTTCTAGGAAAAGGAGATTTGTGATGCTTAGCATACACACATACTTCACAAAAATAATCATGAACATTGGTGCATTGACAAATAGGAATATGTTTCAATGTAGATAAAGAAACATGTCCTAATCTGGCATGTAGAAGATTAAGGTCTGATGATGAATTTTTGTGAGAAACAAAAGAATGAATTGGATGATTTGATTGATAGGATGGAATATTGATAGATGAATAAGACTTAGGGACTGAATGAAGAAGATATAAACCTTTTATCTTCTTACCAGTAGCTAAGACTTTGAAAGATGATGAATGAAAAAATACACATTCTGTAGTTGTAATCTTCACATGAATGGCTGTATTATCAAGCAATTGTCCAAGAGACAATAAATTCTGTTTAAACGTTGGCACTAGCAATACATTTGTGAGCAAAATACCACAAGAAAGCATAACATCACCAATTTCAGTTACATAATTACAGCTACCATCAGGTAAACATATTTCAAGAACTTTTCCAAGTTTTCTTCTTGCACAAAATAAACTCTCATCATATGTCATATGGTCTGTAGCTCCTGAGTCTACAATCCAAACACTTGAACTAGCAGATGAATAAGGAATTATACCTGAGCAAGATGCATAGTTATGATTACTGGAAGATTCTCCAGTAATCTCTTTATGAACTCTGGCTGAATGAGCAAAAGAAACTCCATGGGCAGAAGAGTCTTCAACATGTTGTTTCCCTTTCAGATTTTTCATGACTTCGTGGATAATGGATTGCATCATAGCAGAATCCATAATACTAGCAGACTGAGTGCCAGCAACAATATTACCAGCATAAGATGGTCCAGCAGCAATAAAATCCAGCGGATTATCCTCATAATCATCTCCTTCTGTAATGACATTAGCAGCCATCTTGCCACTCTTACCAGAACCAAAGTTATTGCTCTTCTTAGGGTTATACCAGTCTGGATACCCTATGATCTTAAAGCATTGATCCTTGGTGTGACCTTTCCCTTTACAATGGTCACATTTGCGATCAATCTTGTATTTCCTCCAATCCTTCTTATCATATTGTTGTGATTTTTGAACAGCGAAGGCATTAATCTCATGTGACAAATGATTAACACTGCTTACTTCTTTTTGTTTTTCAATTTGCTGAGTAATATAATAGGCTCTATTAAGATTTGGCAGCGGATCCATTGCAAGTATATTGCTAATGGCATTATCAAAGCCACTATTCAAACCAAGAAGAAAGCGCATCAATTTCTCTTCGCCTCAAATTCCGAAAGTATCTTCAAAAAATTGCGGTACATTTGGATAGAACTCCACAAGAACACATAGGAAAACTTCGTAGATGCTTCAATTCATCCCAAAATCTCTTCAGTTTTCCAAAAT